>JAJSOF020000019.1:142141278-142691278 GCA_025594305.2 Periplaneta americana | reverse complement strand
CAACAGACTGCATGCCATGCAAGGGGCGCCGATCTCGCGCATCTCTGCGAAAATCACCAAATGGATTCTTTCGCAGCGCCACAACAGTTAAGGCAATATGAGACCTGTGGGGTCTGCGGGGACTTGCAAGTCTGAACAATATTTAGGTACTCTGGCTGCGTTTGCTATAAATACCACGGTGGTCTACTGGCTAGAGCGTTGGACCCGGGTTCGATCCCTGACGTAACCTCGATTTATAACATGTTGGGCACCCTATTTGAAATAATAAGTTATTATGTAAAATAAGACCTAGAAATTAAACATAAATACTGAATAAATAGAGCAACAGGAAAGACTGATTTACACTTGTTTACGATAAAATTTAAAAAAGTATTAACAATATTTATGGTAGTAAATTGTGAAAAGGAGCAGATAAATAAGGTTTAAAGTCTTAATGGTCATCACTAGGGTTAGGATTTTGATGAAATTGCATCTTTTTTCCAGTAAGTCAGAAACATAGCTGCTTTAGTATTTATATGTTATGTGATAAACTGAGTGTTTTAAGACATACTTGTTACGGCATTTTTTTTGCATTTTTTGCCTGTTTCAACTCATAAGATCATCTTTTGTTTTATTCGGTCATTTTGTTAGGCATTTTCATTTAATTTTGGCCATAAATTCCCATTATTAATGTAAAATAATGTTTATTTCCTTTGATATTTTCTTTACATATTTTTTCCATTAATACCCATTATTTTGTATGATATTTTAATCGTTTTTCTACACAAATATTGCCATTTTAACGTAGTACACCCCATGTAATGGATCAGTCCAACTACTCCTTCAATATAAACTCCTCTATACCTGCCAATTCCGGATAAGAGTGGCCTTGTGGTAGACTACATGGAAACTAAAAGTAAAGTAAATCCATGGTGCTATAGCCCATGAAGGGCCAAGACAGACCAGCCGACTGCTGACCTCACGTCCACATGCCGACGCAGAGGTGAACGATCATACATGGAAACTACATCAGGTAAAATAATTAATTAAAGTGTACTACTTAGAAAAAATATATAAAATTTAATTTAATTACTAGTCTAAATAATAAGTAGTACAAAACCTCTTTTCCTACTAAGCCAATTATGTAAGATCAATTTTTAGGGCATTTTAAGGGCATTTTTGTAAGATTTTTAGGTCATAAATGCATTGTTTTAGGACATTTTTTCCTGATTTATAGGTCATCAAAATCCTAGCCCTAGTTATCACGATTGGTTTAAACATACACTAAAACCAGACGTAAGTGCAAGTTTGAACCAATAAATTACTGAGAGTTGCGATAAATTAATTAGTTTAGGAAATTGAATATTTATTATGATTAACTACTTTTGTATATAGATCTTTTTGTTGAATTATTAAGTTTTGTACTTTTGTGAACTAATATCAATAAATCTATCTAACATGTTGGGCAAGCCCGTAGCCCAGGTAGCGCAAGGATTTTCTCCGGTTTCCCGTAGCATCCTAACAAATTTCCATCATCATCATCATCATCATCATCATCATCATCATCATCATCATCGTTTCATCGCGGCTATAGCTTAGACAGCCTCCTGTGGCCCACCCTGGACGACGGTTGTCGGTAAATCTGGCTTCATATGGGTGAACGACGAACATTAGTTAAAAAAGAACTAATGATGGCTGCGAGAAACTAATGCTAGGCTAAGCCGAGCTGATATCGCCTACTCTACTGGAGATTAAAGCTATCATGTTGTAGACATTACAAATATTGGAAAATAAAAAGTCTTGGAATATCAAGAGCAAAGAGACGGATGTGCTGTAAAAAGAGGAAGGTTGGACCCAACCAAGTGTGGAATCTGGAATCCCCTGCAGAGCCGACTAATCCATTAGCGGTATTCATTCAGCCGAAAGTAGAAGACCAGACAAGGACGGCGAAACATGCACGGCGAGGAGTATGCCACTGCTGTGGGAGCAAGCCGGACGGAAAATTCGATCACGGAAGACGAAGGGGAAAAATCAGCGAAAACGGAGAAGAATGGTGGAAATTCGATGGAGGATAGCAGCGCTTCACTCGTTTTCCTTCTCCGTCTAAGCAGGTGTTGCTTATGTGCTGCTCATTCCCGCATCCATCACACGCGGGTCCAGGCTGCACAACTTACTTATTACAAATGCATCATGGAGTGGGATCGACTTTTTCCTGCGCGTACTCTACGATCGGCTAAATCCGTCAGTTTTCATAATTAGGCCTAAAAGGCCATTCAATAAATGAAGTGAAAGATCTCCCAGTGTGTATTTATGGCCTATTCGAAAACCTGTTAACTTCAGTCATTTTTCATCACTTCCTCATGCCTCTAGAAGCGTTCCTGCATTTGCTTTAATATTTTCATTAAATTATCTACAACCGTACGCCTCGTTTCATATTTATTACCCAATGTTTCACCAGTTCCTTTCTTTTTAAAAGGGAATCTGCAAGAAAAGAAAAATATTGTAGCCTACACACGGTATGGTACGCCGGCTTTGTTACACATTTACGCATGAAAAAAAAAATGCTGCCAATTAACAAAACTATGGACTCAACTTCATAAAATTTACTTGAAATATGATATCTGCAGTGCCTGGGAAAAGTGACACAAGTCAGTTTGCACAAACCTTGTTTGATAATTTATTGACAACTTACGGAACATCTGCTCGCTTGGAAAAAAATACATAAGTATTTCTCCCATTACAATAATTCATACAGAAAAAAATCAAATCGACATAAACCAGTGTAAGTTGTCAATAAATTATCAAAAAAGGTTTGTGGAAACTGACTTGTGTCACTTTTCCCAGGCACTGCAGATATATGATTAAATTTGTATTTTTTCTTCTGCTATTGCAATTATATGCAGCACACACAATAGGCATATATTTTGTTTGTTTTTTTATGCTCGACCATGCCGAAATGTAGCAATTATACACCTAGTAGTAGCCCTTTAATGCACCCCATTAAAGTACACCTATTCATTAAAGTTCAGGTGTTCAGCCAATGAAAAATCACCTTTGTACCATTATAAAACCGCAAGTATCGATTATTCTCGGATATGCAATCGAAAGACAATTAGCGAAACGTCACGGAGGCTGGAAATCCAATACTGTCGCAGAAGGTTATGTTCTGTTACTATAATAATTAGCGTTAATTGTAAATAATATTCAAATAAATTCAATTTGTCATCTCGTTTTTCAATTCTAAATCAATTTCCAGGTTATATCAGACTAATGTTCATCTTATTCTCTATCAAGGTCAATGACATTAGGCCTCGGAAAAAATCAATACTTTCGCGTCTGCGCACATCTCACAATTCAAGTCAGTTCGCTACTTACTTACATAACCATGACATGAATACTTTTGAATAATTTCAAGTTAGAAATATGGTCGAGCATAAAAAATCGTATGAAACTTGCCTATAATGGTTATTAAGACGCTCGTATGAAAATTATGAAACTTGCTTGCGCTCGTTTCATAAACAAACATACTTGCGTCTTAATTACTACCATTATAGGCTCGTTGCATAATGTACTATTTTTCGTAGCTCCTATCTCCGTACACACAACGTTGTAAGCAGACGAACTTATACCACGAAAGGCGCTAATTTCATATCTGCTGTGTTTCGCGGCGGCACCGCTAAGAGCGCTGTACAGGGCAACTTAGCCTCTATTATCTCTCTTTTAACTCGTTGGTTTGTATGTAGGGGGAAAATGAACGAACCATGTAGGCCTACACAGGCTCGAATTATTTGAACAATCACATTAACCAATCAAGGGCAAACTTTAGTGGTCTCACCAGTTTACCGTTGCCCTAAAGTCTTCCGTCCAGGACAATTTATTTTGACTTCATTTAGTTCTTGGATTCGTGCCCTGGACCAAGGAAAGCAGTGGAGAGAATTGTGTAAAGCAAAACCGACAAAATAATCTAAGTGCGTAACTCTTGGCGCCGCTACATTCACCGTTGATCAATTAGGCCCACGTTAATTTTCTCATGGACTACAATAATTTAAGAAATTAGCCTTGTCTGTTACCCACGATTCTCTTGGCCCGTAACATCCTCATTGTAGGTACAAGTGATTCAGCAATTTGGTTCATGTAAACAGCTACGGAATTATTCCCTACATTTCGTGTATCTAATTAACATAAATAGAAGAAATACAGAGTGATTTATATAGAACTGACACATTTCTTTCATTAATTGTTTCAAAACGAATTGTACTAGCGACAAAATCCTGCCATATTGTCCAAAACATGGTTCACAGATGAAGCATGGTTCCATTTATCCGGTTATGTGACGACCGAATAATATCCAGGAACCTGTGGCCACCGAGATCTCCGGATTTGACAACGCCGGACAACATTTGCTATAGAGGTAAATAATCTCCCAAGATTCCTCTACATTTTAGGTATAATAAGTTGACGCTAGCACAATTCGTTTTGAAACAATTAATGAAAGAAATGTATCAGTTCTATATAAATCACTCTGTACTAGTTCACATGTTTGGGAAAAATTAGAGAAAAAGACAGAAAAATTCAGCATTAACTACTTTGCAAAAGAGACTAGAACTATGCATTTTCGAGCAACTGATTACTTCAACAAGGGGAGAATATTTTTTGTCCATCTTGACATATTTTTGTATTTTAGTAAAACTGTCGGTGAAAACGATTGAACAATAACACAATAAGATAGAGGTATCCATAACCGACAATAAATACTAGTTTTATATTTTTAACGTACCAATTACATATTTAAAATATAAATTTTGGAGAAGATGGGCACAAAGTACCCCCCTCCCCGTTGGTATTGCAGGGGTTAACTGACTTGTTTGGCTGTTTGGTATACTGTTTGTAGTTGTCTTCGTCATCACCACCACCACCATTTCTGCAGGAATACTTATACAATGTCAGACGAAAACACATGGGTTCGAATCTAGATACAGAGATTGTTGGCTCTGCGTAGTAGACCTCACTACGAGATTGTTTAAAAGTGAATAAAATATGACTTTATGTAATGTAAAATTTGAGGATAGTTATGTGATTTGAGTACCAATTATAATTTAAAGATGGTTCTATAATGTTAATAATAAATGCCATGCAATTATATTGGCTGTACTTATATGAAAATCATAATAGTTCCCTGGCCTGAAATACACCCCTGATTAGAATATTCACCCCACACTCATTTAAATTCAAGACATTTTCATTTAACATTAACTTTCCATTACAACTTACCGGAACATCAATCAGTAGGTCCTGTGGGCACTACCAGCTTCTATGTATGCTGCAGATTGTCTCATCCGCGCAAACACATTTTTCCGTGTGCCTATACTACGTTTACGGAGCTCTAGGATGCACGACATAGCCCTACTGAAATAAATTTTCTTGGATTCGGAATGGTCCTCCCCGGGAATCTTTCACTGTGCCTGCAGGACTTGTGCTGCATTGAGTTTCACCATAAATTAGAATCCGGCCTGAATATTCTTCGTTTGTAAACTTCCGCAGTTTCAGATTATTTGCTCGTTGTACTGAAAAGGCACGTCTTGTGTTGCGATTTCTGTCCAGGTAACTGCACTCACGACCATCCCCCTGCACCCCTCGCAAGCTGGACTGCTGTGTCGCCAGGGCGAACGTAACCACTAACGTTTATTTAATTTGTGCTAAAACTGACCACAGGATCGCAAAATTGCAAAGAAAAAGTTGTTCCATTTCAATTTCTCTATTCATCTGTGTGTACAACAGGCTGATATTTACAATCATTATCGAGTAATATAGGCCTACTAATAAAATTCTACACAAAAAAAAAATATTTTTCAAGATAACTATAGCCTACATTAGAACCCAAGTCTATAGTCTTAAGATATTTTCATTTCGGAATATGTATGATAAGAACTTTCTCTGTTAAATTTTAACGTACCTTGTTAACATGTTTCGACCTATTTTGGGTCATCTTCAGAACTGGTCGTTGTTGGATTACAACGAACAACTAAACACAATCAAATACATAGCACAAGAAAACGGATACAACCCCAACATAATAGACAACATAATATGTAAGACAAAACAAAACCACAAAAAACAGAAGAATACAACACAAACACAAGAACACAAAAAATACATCACACTAACATACGAAAACAAAAACACACATAAAATTGCAACCTCATTCAAGGAATTGAATTACAACATCGAATACAGAACAAATAACACTCTACAAAAACACCTCAACACACAAACAACACAAACAAACAAATACAACCACATAGGCGTATACAAACTCAAATGTAACACATGCAGCAACTTCTACATAGGACAGACAGGCAGATCATTTCAAACACATTACAAAGAACACATCACAGCCATAACAAAATTACAAAACACCTCCACATATGCAGAACACATCAGAAATGCCAACCACACCTACAGAGACATCAACACAGACATGGAAATACTGCACATCCAACCAAAAAGCCAGAAACTCAACACACTAGAACAATATGAAATATACAGACACACGAAAACACACCCCAACGATATTCTCAACACACAACTCAATTTCAAAACACATACACTCTTTGACTCTACACTACGAACGCACCCTCACAGGAAACAAGAGGCGCCAAGACCAACAACGACCAGTTCTGAAGATGACCCAAAATAGGTCGAAACATGTAAACAACGTACGTTAAAATTTAACACAGAAAGTTCTTATCATACATATTCCGAAGTGATACAGTGTTAAAAGTTGTGTAATCAAAATGTATATTTTTATTATATACATCCAAAGGAATTCGTAATTAAAATCTGTACCTACTACATTACTTCCAACCTGTCGAACTACGAGAACACCAGTATAATGGCAATAGTAAAACACAAGCGGCAACTCAGATATTCCAACCTAGGACCTCGTTCTTCAAGTCTGGCACCTAGCCTGAACTTGTGCCTGTAACCTGCAATACAATTGATATACAGTGAAGACACCTGAGGAATGTACCGATTTATTATTATTTTCTTTTAGGGGGTGGCTAAAATGGTTGACCATAAATTATTATTTCTTGGGTTTAAATATTTCTGTGCGCGACATAGAGAATGAAATTTTATCTTGTAACGTCGGCACAGACTCGTGCTGCTCATCAGCTACTGATGAAGAACTGATGCCTGCATCAGATGTGTTTGCTACGCACCGTCAGCACATGAGCTCTGACCAGAAGGAACGTTCGTGAATAACGACGCTGCGATACTATCGATATAAGTAGGTATCGATACTTTACTATTGACTATATTGAATTTGATATTGAGTTTCCAATATTTTGCTGGTATCGATAGAAAAATAGTGAAACCAGCAGGAGGAATCTGATTTGTAGTTAACCATAGTGAGTTGAGTTGTGCCTCCTTCTACAGGCACAATTCCGCAAGAAGAATGTGTGGACGGAAACCATGGTACAGAAAAATTTTTTTGTGTAAGTGTGCGCTTCTTGCAAGTCACAAATTTCCTGTCCCAGTGAAGGAAATAGATTCGGGGCACACTCATAAATCTCGAAGTAATGTAATCCTGAAAATATAATTCAATGAATGGGCATCGAAAAAAAAAAAAAACTTTACTGTAATCAATTTTAGCGATACCAATCGATCGATAAGTTAAGTATCGATACTATTCCTTGGATATTATAGATAGCCTACTGAATATGGGATTTAGTTCGATATAAAGCATTGCTTAAAATACAGTAGGCTATCGCAACGTTCCTATCTGTGAATAAAATCCTCCTAAGTCCTTGAATGAAGGTAACAACTTGCTCAGACATTAGCACTTCAGGGAAGGCTCTAGTGTAATCGGAAGTTCTCAATTTTGCTTTTCCGTTGATTTACTTCTCGCTCCTTTTGATTTTGCTGAACGTGAATCTGAATCGGTTTCGAGATTCAATGTTGAATACAGAAGAAGTGGTTTTGTGTCGAGTTTTTGGCTGAATATTCTAATATTTTATTTATAAGTGCGTTATTTCTTTGGTTGTGATATTAATTCTATATTTTTGTATTCTGAACTTTCTTTCATTTCTTTGTATTCACATGTGTACATACAAGTCGCGGGATTCTTTGCTCATGTAATCAGCACATCGCAAGGGTTAAAGACAAGTAAACACAATGCGAGGGTCTAATGGGACCCGCATCCGAAGGTCCTCCGCTCTGTAAATTAAATACACAACAATAATTTCCAACGTAGTTGTCCCCGTTCTAGTTGTACATCATTCTCACTAAAGACTGTCGCTCAACAAGTAAACTTCTGCCTGAAGAAGTTAGGAATCGTGCAATTAACTTGTCACACGTGAAACCAGCATTAAGGAATAGACAGCAACTTTGGCTTGAGACACAGACAAGCCTATCTCCAACGGCAAATCAATACTAATGAATAAGGAAACAAATCATACAAGACAAATACAGGAATAAAGCAGCGTCATGAATCACCGTCCACTGAATATGTCACTCCCATTCTTTTGTTTGCTTCCTCCCGTAGTAATTCAATTACAGACTTGAAAACAAAGCACAGCGACAGGGCATACAGATATGACGTAACATTGGATCAAGTGACGTCAGGAGACCTTGCATTTAATTCTACTATCTTCGATTTGGATTGAAATAGTTCCAATTGGAAAGTTCGTTTGGGTTGTTAAGCGGTCTAATCTGTTCCCAGCATCCCTCACTTGTGCATGGCAACTTCCTTCGAATCCCGTGAGCAGTCTCTGTGGCGTGCAATATTCCTTAAATGAATATCAACTGGAAAGACATAGCTAGTTAAAATAAACAGCACTGTTCGAGTTAGGGAGCCAGTTCGATGCAAACATTTACACACACTACAAAAATCTATGGTTTTGTGTAAAAAAAAAATGTACTAGAGCAAAAATGTAGATGTATTTGGTAATTAGTAAAGAATGAAAATAAAAAACAAAATGCAGACAAAGCAAAGTAGGACCAGTTGGTAACTATTAACGACTATTACACTTTTACTGTTCTCCAACCAGGAGATAAACCGTAAAAGGAATGTGCTTACTACTGCGTCATCTATCGGAGCGAAGTAGATAGATAATATTAGAGTTATAACGTCAGTTTAAAAATCATGCGCTCTCCTGCATATGTTATTTTCTGTATGGAGGGATTAAAAAACCAGGAAATTAATCGTAATAAAATTTTGTAACTAGGGTAGTATAAAATATGTATATCAGTGTTATTGTTTGTGCTTTGAGAGATAGCCAATAGAGATACGAGTATCCACGTGTGTGACCTTATGACATCTTATGACATCAACATTCATTCACAGCATTACCCCGCTTCGTCTCATTCCCTGGAGACTTTCTCGTGGTTGGAGTACAGTACTACGTCATACTACTTTTGGCCAATAAAACGGTACGAAAGGACATGTTTCAACCAATCACGGCTGTTTATCGCTACAATTTTATCACTTCCCTAGCATTTGTTTGTTTTTATCACTTCTCTAGCATTTGCTTTTATCACTTCCGTAGCATTTGTTTGTTTTTATCACTTCCTTAGCATTTGTTTCTTTGTTTGCCAACATTTCAAACTGCGAATTCTTTACGGTACTATAAAACATGCTTTGCGATCGTCATTTGTTTCCCGCATAGATAGTCAACAGAAAATGGCGGCTCTGTTCAAACGTTTTGTTGAAGCTAACTTTAGCGAAACAGAATTTTAGGAAGTCAATTAATATTTTGTTGTATTAGAGCACTTCATTTCTTCTAACCTTTATACATTTTCTTCTAATCGTGTACCAGTCAATTAAATCCCACTCGAGTTTTGATTTTCTCTAGATAAATCAAAACCTCTAGTGAGATTACTGTTGATAAATAAAGTAATAACTAATAAACGATAAGAATAAAGACAAAATTAATTTAAAAAATATTCTATAAAAATCTATTATT
Source organism: Periplaneta americana (assembly GCA_025594305.2). NCBI lineage: Eukaryota > Metazoa > Arthropoda > Insecta > Blattodea > Blattidae > Periplaneta > Periplaneta americana. Next base: position 142,681,334 of record JAJSOF020000019.1, on the reverse strand, counting down.
TCTTTCCGAAACCTATATATATATATATATATATATATATATATATATATATATATATATATATATATACCTATTTATTTAGTTAACAAATATCAGGGAATTTACAATAAAACATTAGACAGTCTTGCACCATAACAAAAACTATTCGACCCATATGTTTCTTTGTTTCTTGTGAAGGAGAGTAAGCATTAAAACAATTTCTTAAGGCTAAAAGTAGCGGAATGAATACAGGTCTACAATTTGAAGTAAGAGAACAAGCAAATGACGCCAAAGCGAGCGCACAGAGATGCGATGACTGCGGCTAGTCATTGCCAGGTTGAATGTAGGCCTGTTAACGTACTGCGCAGGATTTTAAATAAACACAAAATACGCATGAGTATTATAAATAGTAACACTTGAAATACAATATGACAGAATGTATAAAACAAGAATGAAAAACATATTATTCGAATCTCATATCTCATGCGGGACCGAAACTGAACGCTAAAGGAGAGTTAAGTACATGTGATGAGTAGGGAGTGGATTTTTATGTGCTAAAAATTTAAATATATTTATTTTTTATGTGCTGAAAAGTACGAAAATATTTGCTAAAAATAAAAAAAAATAATTTTTTTTATAAATATGACAAAAATACCTTACTTAGCTTGAAAAAAATGTTACTAGGTACTCACCAACCACACTTGAGTGCTAGTAGTTGGCCGAGAATTGCAGTGAACAACAAAGGTCATCTCCAAATTCTCCATCACAAATGCTTGCCGATTATCTCTGAATAACGTCAATTTCACCTACAGGCACACCCTCCAATACTTGAGCAACTTTACACATTTTTTTTATATCCACTGTTTTTCCCAAACACATTCTCGAATTTGTCCCTTAGTACTTGTACTTCTGAACCTGGTAGCGAGTCTAGTTCAATTTCCACGGCACGCACCTCCCTGTTTCAGACAACAGGTTTTTGGATGTTTCGAGTTTTTTATGGTGTCACACAAAAAGCTTAGATTTGCTAATAGGAAAGCCAAATCTTATTTTATATAACCATCTTTCAGTATATCTTGAAGGATATCGATTGACGAAGCCCGATAACAGGGAATCACAAGAAGATATATTGCCTTACTTGATAGACATGAGCGAGAGGCGAGAGATTTGTTTAAATTAAATAATGTTCATACCCGAGCTCTTATGTGTTGTTTTTCACAAACAAAGCGTGGAATGAAATCATCTTCAGCAACAATAAACATTCCTAATTTTGTGTTACAAGATCTCTCCTTCTTGTCCATGTTAATTTATTCTCTAATAATAACACTTATATGCTGCCTAGCAGTTCTCAGAACTAAAGGCGATACTATTACGGAAATAGATCACGGATACACCACACAGCGCTTAGAAACACGAAGCAACCAAGAATTCTTAAAAAGATAACGTACTTCTGAGGGATATAATTGATTTAGTTTTAAAATATTTAAAAGTTCTTGTAAAAAATTATTTAAGTAAAAAAACTCCAAGATTTATGTGTTTATAATAGATTTCCTGAAATTATGTATTTACATAATTTTTTTGTGAAAATATGTGTTTTTATGTGAAATAAAATTCGAGTTTTAAACTTGAAACTTCATGTTCGGAATTTTTAACTTTGTTAATTGTGTTTTATGACACGCAAAAGTAATATTTAATTACATAGGAATCCGCTCCTTAGTGATGAGACACTTGGGTCAGAAATAAATTAAGTGCTGAAGAAATGAGAGAAGAACTAGAGCTAAGAAATAACACCATATAGGAAGAGAGTCTGGTACGATCGAAGAAGTGAATTTGGAAATTCACTCAAAAGACACGGATGACGAAACAAATATGAAGTCATATTTCAATAATGACTACAGAAGCAGTAGGTCTACTGAGCAGCCAACAGCGTGTCTGTGCACCAGAATCAAGTCAAATCTGAATTTGCAACACGCACATCTGGATCAACCACTTCAAGAGATGAAAGAGACAGTGTTTGATTCTGCATTATCAGAGTTACGACGTTTCTACTTTCTCAACCTAGCCTAAGGAATTCGTACGTCCGGCCGTGCGATTAGGCATCGCAGAATGAACAGTGAGTTTTCCGTGATCAACTTCTGGGCAGTGATTACCTTGTTCAAACAAAGTTCATTTGATAGAGCGGTGCAACTTTTGTAATTGATTCTTCACCCCCCGCTGATGCCTCCTCCCCACTTAAAATTGAAACTGAGGTCCGAGCCCCCCTCATCAACAAAGTAATGACCAGCAAAGTTATCCACTTCAATCAAGTTCTTAACATTTGACTTCGCAGCTTCAAAGTTTAGATACGAAGAGTCTAAATAAAAAGGTCAAGCACAACAACTGATTCATTAGTAAGTTCCGGTGATCTGTTTAACTCTGATTGACAGATTCGTCCATCGATTAGCATGCAGAACTGCGCGACGGTCTGCGCTGAACACGGACTGCTGACTGCCCTCACGTGTGGGCCTCGGCTATTTCATCACTTGAATCTTAGAAATCACTTCCTCTTAACTAGCAACTTTGTGTTGATGCACCAATGCAGTGAGGCTGCGATATCTATCACACCCGGTGTTCCATAAACTTACTCCACGATAAGTGTTACAGCGTCTTTTCAAATATAGGCTACATCAATGGAACATGCCTTCATTCACTAAATATTACAGCAGCCGTGGCGAAAATGCGACTCAAGAGCACATTGTGGCTCGCAATGATAGCTGTGCATTTCTCTTGCTTCCTAATTCCCCCAACCCCCACCCTCTCACTCACTGGAGTCAAACTCCGTTCCACTTGTATTTGTCTCTGACCTGCGAGTGACGTATCGTCGCAATGTCTCTCTCGAAACCATGTACCTCTATAAAAACGAAAGTTTCAAGTACGATGGAAGGACGCAATTTTTTGCTGCCAATATGGTGAGAATATTAAATGTATGATTTGTTGACAAGTATTACGAGGAAAACGGTTGTATAACATAAAACGGCATTATAGTACATGTTACTCATGAAACATTAAAAGGTTAAATATTATATTATTATTATTATTATTATTATTATTATTATTATTATTATTATTATTATTATTATTATTATTATTATTTCGATCCTTTTTCAGCAGATATACGAATAATGCGGTTAGGTCTTCAATTTAAACTCACAGATTTACAATGTAGCCCTAATGTTACAATGAAAGCTAGATGTAAGGACTTGACAAATGTTGAACTTTCAAATCTTTGCCAAAAAATAAATATCCGAAGCTTCGTTCTTTCGCTTGTTCTGTTGAAGCCATGATCGCTACAACTTACGTTTGTGAAAAATTATTTTCAACAATGAAAATAGTAAAAACCTAATTTAGATCACGACTGACAGACAAATACCTTCGTGATCAACTACGACTGGCAGTAAGTGACATAATTCCTGATTTTGAAACTCTGTCGCAGAGACATTCTGAAGACAGTTAATTTTAGGTTGTGATGTGTCCTATGTTTTCTTGTTCATTTGTTTGTTCGTTACAGGTACTAAGTAAACATTAGTTTGTAACCTTATACTGTATAAAATTATATTTAAGTGCTTGACGTAAGGAAAATGAAAATCCGTTAATAAGTCAGACAGTTGCTTCACTTCCCCTTCGGGTGTCCGCCTCCCTCCATAGGTGCTATGCACGTTGCAGGTTACACAGTGGCTCGGCGCACGATTACATTTTCGCCACGGCTGTACTATAGTATGCATTCCTGCGGTGCACATTATACAGTCTATCAACTCAAGTTCCTCCTAGTTCTTCTTTATCTGTAGGATCAATGTGGAGTTATTCACTCGACTTGCTGCAGCAGTCAGGTTATTTCCTTCCTGCAGACTGAGCAGTGTGCAGTTTAATCCTCTGATTAATTAAAATGTGTCTCAGTGAAACGTACAGCAGAGTTCGTATAGGTCAGTTTCTGTCAGATGCGTTTCCAATTCACTGCGGGCTAAAGCAGGGAGATGCACTATCACCTTTACTTTTTAACTTTGCTCTAGAGTATGCCATTAGGAGAGGGTTTGGATTTGAACGGGTTACATCAGCTGCTTGTCTATGCGGATGACGTGAATATGTTAGGAGAAAATCCACAAACGATTAGGGAAAACACGGAAATTCTACTTGAAGCAAGTAAAGCAATAGGTTTGGAAGTAAATCCCGAAAATACAAAGTATATGATTATGTCTCGTGACCAGAATATTGTACGAAATGGAACTATAAAAATTGCAGATTTATCCTTCGAAGAGGTGAAAAAATTCAAATATCTTGGAGCAACAATAACAAATATAAATTACACTCGGGAGGAAATTAAACGCAGAATAAATATGAGAAATGCCTATTATTATTCGGTAGAGAAGCTTTTGTCATCTAGTCTTCTGTCAAAAAATCTGAAAGTTAGAATTTATAAAACAGTTAGGTTATATTACCGGTTGTTCTGTGAAACTTGGACTCTCACTTTGAGAGAGGAACAGAGATTAAGGATGTTTAAGAATAAGGTTCTTAGGAAAATACTTGGGGCTAAGAGGGATGAAGTTACAGGAGAATGGAGAAAGTTACACAACGCAGAACTGCACGCATTGTATTCTTCACCTGACATAATTAGGAACATTAAATCCAGACGTTTGAGATGGACAGGGCATGTAGCACGTATGGGAGAATCCAGAAATACATATAGAGTGTTAGTTGGTAGGCCGGAGGGAAAAATACCTTTGGGGAGGTCGAGACGTAGATGGAAGAATAATATTAAAATGAATTTGAGGGAGGTGGGATATGATGATAGAGACTGGATTAATCTTGCTCAGGATAGGGACTAATGGCGGGCTTATGTGAGGGCAGCAATGAACCTACGGGTTCCTTAAAAGCCATTTATAAGTGAGTAAGGCATTTAGCATAATAGATTAATTTAGAAAACAATTCTCAACAAGTTAGAAATCTTTCTGTCTACATATTTCAACTCTGTACATGACTTCCTCAGAGGAAGGTTTAGCGACGAGCAGAAATGAATGGAAGTCAGTTTATTCGGACTATATCGCGCACTGCCATTTTCCATGCCACCCATTCACGCGTCTCAATTGTAGCAGCTGTGAAACGACGTCTGGATGCAGGGCGGAATTGTAAAAGAGCATCAGCGCTCCACTTGTTTGCGAAGTAATACCATTGTCTAGCCGTATTCCCATTGCTCCCCCTCCATCACCATAAAGAGGAGGGTTAGGGCTGCAGCCAGTGAAGGGATTGAATAAACCATATGCAACATGCAGGCGGATATTATATCTCTAATACTGGTCGCAAAATTTTTGGACGCTCCATTTAGTGCCTCCGGCGATTTGTCGCTACACTCCATCCCACTCAACATCTGGTTATTGTCGGGGTGAAGAAATGCTCAATCATCACCCTTCACCCCTGTAATGAACAAATCACAGAAGTGGAAGCAACACAAGGGTATCATCTCAGATCGATATGCTTCTGTGTCCGATGACGAACAACACAAAATTTAGAACTAATAATAGTGCCTAGTTTATGTAGCAAATGAGAGGTTATCTGCTAGACAGCTTACCTAAAAAACAGGTGAAACGATTAAACAATATCAGCAGAAGACTGGACCAGGTTCGATGACTACACAAGAGAAAGAATTCAATATCACATTCATAACCAGACTTCGAGACTTTGGACCCGATACAATAAGTTTACTGTGCATGCACTATAGGTTGTTGACTCGCTGCAGGTAGATAGAGATGTGTTGAGGTAACAACGTTGCTATTTAGAGTAGAGTACGGTAGTATGGGGAAACACACACATGTACCTTGTGACATTCTGAAAGTAAATATACATTACACAATGATAATGTCAAAAGAATGTGAAATGCATTTATTCTCCTGTCTTTTATAAGCATTTGTGTTTAATTATACACAGTGTTAATGGTGGAAATAAACATGTATTAATTTTAATTTCTTCATTTATCCTATTGGCCGTCTTTAGGAAGTGCAGTTACAGTACCGGATTGCAATGTACTACAAGATGCATTCTCAGTGTCTCAGACGTAAATCTTTTTCGGTTATCTGCCAAAGTTTGTACTGTGGAAAGCTGCGCTCTACGTCGCATGACGTGATAGGAGCAAAACGAAAAAACCTAACATCATTGCAGTCTCTAAGACACAGTAATTTATTCTCGGGGACTCTATGCACTAATTTGCTGTTTAGAGTGTTAGTTGGGAGACCGGAGGGAAAAAGACCTTTAGGGAGGCCGAGACGTAGATGGGAGGATAATATTAACATGGATTTGAGGGAGGTGAGGTATGATAATAGAGACTGGATTAATCTTGCACAGGATAGGGACCGATGGCGGGCTTATGTGAGGGCGGCAATGAACCTTCGGGTTTCTTAAAAGCCATTTTGTAAGTAAGTAAGTATGTTACACAATGTTCCATATCCGTTATTTTTACATAAAATTGATTTCCACTTCTGTTTTACACGTTCAGTAACTGGTGTACTTGATGTTCAATTCTCTGCATCATTTTCTAAATTAATTTGAGGGCTTCCGGCATCTCTTGCTCTGACTTTTCTAACCGTGTAATAGTTTCAGACACAGTTTGAAAATAGGTTTGTAAGAAAACCAAATTATTCGTCAGAACCTTCAAATCCAGAACGTTTTTCTTGCTTTGCGTATTTGTTGGCATTCATTCTACAGTACCCCCACCCACTGTACGCTTTACCACTATACTCAGTTCGCCGTTATGCGGATTTCCCACTGAACTGCTCTATTGGGTCCGAAGTCTCGAAGCCTGTTCATAACTCAAACCACAGTGAAGAGTCTTAAGAACGGTTTCCCAAGGCACTCCGAAAGACTGTGGAGTGAAACCAGAAACGATAAAAGGAACTACTGATCAGCTGATGATTTGAGGAATAAGACGATAGTGACGGTAAAGGAGATTTCAAATTTGAAGTATTTCCTTCCTTGATGTCATGAATGATAATGCAAAGGAAGAGAAAGGCCTGCACAACGTAAGAACATTTTCAAACAGTTTTGAAAAGCGTGTACATACGCAATTACGATAAGAAATTATCAACTTAATAGCCTAATTAGAACTGTACACACACACACATACACGCACAATTTCGGAATACAAGGAGTACTTTCTGTGTACGGTATTAAAATAAGGTTAATAAAAGAACACAGAAGACTGTCTCTGAAAGCCTTGAGGTATGATCATCGTCAAGATTTCAATGTGAAAACCTCCCACAGAGTTTTCCGGATAATATTGTGAAATTCAATGCTACTGCTTGAATTGTTAGTGGGTGAGGAAAGGCTTTATTCAAACGGCCACATTATATCGTCCTCTCGAATCAATGACCGGTAAATTTCAAATGGTTTATCTTAGTCGTGGGTGTCAGAGCATTAAAAATCATTACAACTTTTTCTATCTCGTTTCCCCTTTACCACCAACTGTGACGTTGCATAGAGAGATAAAATGAAAGATCTGTTGGCTAACCTTTCTAGGTAGACAGTATAATAATGTACCACGCCGCTGGCCATCAAGCTCTTCCACGTAAACGTAGGTTCAAAGAGGAATGCGAAAGTTATTTCCTGTAATAATATGAGATGTTTATTATGTAGTAAAACACTCTTGTTACTAGTTGTGTAAGTAATTTATATTTACTTAATAATTAGGATGTTTTATTTAGCTTTTTACTTTTTTACTCTCTGACTATCTAATTATTTATATTGGGGAAACCCCTATTCCGCAACTAGAAAATGAAGATTGGATATGCGACCTCGGATTCCTTGCTGTCTGTCTACAATTTGAGATTAGGGCCTTACTTACTTACTGGCTTTTAAGGAACCCGGAGGTTCATTGCCGCCCTTACATAAGCCCGCCATTGGTCCCTATCCTGAGCAAGATTAATCCAGTCTCTATCATCATATCCCACCTCCCTCAAATCCATTTTAATATTATCTTCCCATCTACGTCTCGGCCTCCCCAAAGGTCTTTTTCCCTCCGGCCTCCCGACTAACACACTATATGTATTTCTGGATTCGCCCATACGTGCTACATGCCCTGCCCATCTCAAACGTCTGGATTTAATGTTCCTAATTATGTCAGGTGAAGAATACAATGCGTGCAGATCTGCTTTGTCTTTCTCCATTCTCCTGTAACTTCATCCCTCTTAGCCCCAAATATTTTCCTAAGAACCTTATTCTCAAACACCCTTAACCTATGCTCCTCTCTCAAAGTGAGAGAAAGTGAGATTAGGGCCTATTAAGAAATAATCTCAATTATAGACTTCAAGGAAGAAAGAAAAACCTATAATCGATGTTCATTCAACTGTAAATGTATTCCTAGATTGTATATTTATGGAAATCCCAATTTTTACAAAAAGAGTTAGACTATCTTGAATGTTTAAATTTTCTAATCAAACGAGTGAACAATATTCCAACGTTTTCAAAAATTTGAAATCGGAGGTTACTAGCCTTCCAGCCTTTTGAAAATGGTGTTTTATTATTTGCAATCCCCATATCGATTAATGTTCGGAGTGTGCAAAATGATATTTTGAAAAAAAAAAAACAGAGATTTTACGTGGCGAGCATTATTTAAGAGCACGTGTAGAACCACAGTATCCTAGTACCGACATTTTCCTAAAGCATAGATTTTGTTTTATCCATCTTTGCAAAAAACTTAAAAAAATGCAGCTTCTTAAGTGAAAAAGAAGGCCGAGCTTATCTGGCAAGAATTAGAATTCTCATCACAAACATGGAGCCAGATTTCAATCAAGTTGTAGAAAATCAGAAAAGAAACTAATTACACAGTGAGAGAGCATATTTCTTAATACATTCCGCTAGTGAAAGAAAGAAATTGCTACTATACAGTAAACACGCAGATATAGGCGCTGCATGACATGGTTCAAGGTCGTGAACCCAACGTGGTCGTCACTGACTTGGATCTTTATGCACCGCGTGGAAAGACTTACCACTCGCGATGTCTGAACAGTTTGGATTCTGTAATTCGCAGACTCAAAATGTCTCTCTTTTTTTCAGTCTCTTTCTCGCTCTAACCTCCTCCACTGACGTCATTTTAGTACGGGGAGTCTCAAGACAGGTTCACAATAAACCGGGAACGAGAACCAGAATGAAAACGAGAAGCAGAGGACGTGAATATGAAAATTTTTGATCCACAATAAACCGAGAACGTAGACGACTATGCATATCGATATGTATGTGAATAACGATATGTAAAGTCGATATTACGCATTCTGATGTTATTTGTGTATAATTGACCAATGGCGTTCTCTCATGAGTACAAGGCAGCCAACATAAACACAGGTTAACCAACTTCGGAATTTGAACTGAAACATTTCATTAGGTACGGTACTATAAATATGCCCATGCATCTTTATTATCATAACCTATTTTAAGTCTACCATAACGTAAAATAATTAGACAAGAAACATGTGTAATAGAACAAAAATGAAAACGACAGTAGTTACTGAATTGAAGCATGAATATGTAGTGTGTAATACAACCAGTACAATAATAAAATATGATTCACTTACGATCGGTGTTCAAAGATGCAGCTATTGAAAGCCACGTATTCTCCTTCATTTTCTCATCTTTATACGAGGCGCGCCGCTTATCGTAAACGTGAGGATTTTCCTCAACACTCAATATTAGAATCTCATCAAATAAAACTTGCTCCATGATGCACAGCACAGAACAAAATAATGCATAGGTTATGTCACGGTCTTCTTGCTACAAAACATACGACGACAAAATAGCTTTTAGATGGCAATAGAATGAATCTAGTGGGCTGTGATCGGAAACGTGAAAGCCAAAGTTGAAACTTGGCCAACTCTCCGTTCCCGATCCTGGGCTCTGGTAAGCTTTTCGTTAATTGTGAATGCTCACATTTAAATGTACACATTTTAACAATTTTACCGTTTTCGCTCCGATTCTCGTTTTCGTTTTATTGTGAACCAGCCTTAAGCCTATCGTTTCGTTCCCGAAAAGATCAACACAAAAGAACTACAAGCATAACGAATCAGAAATAACGAAGTAAAAAGTAACAACCTAATTATTAGGAAAGGCGAATCCACCGGTAATCGTGATGATTTTCAGCTGTAGGGAAAACTGAACAGAGTTCACAGGTGATCAGTTTCGCAGCTTTTATTGCATTTCTCAATTATGTAATATTTATCTTTCTATCACATCGACAACGCCGAGGCTTCGTTCAAAATGAAGTCCGTGCACTGGGAGGCCGCTAACCGGCTCCTGGGACGATGAGGGAAATTGATAAGTTGATTCTGATGCTAGTAAACATGTTGAACAAGTCAATTATGTGTCATGTATTCGTATTTGTAGAGCACTAGAGGCAATGGCAATCATGATAGGAAGAAGGGTCGATGGGAACGACCACCTGCGTCACGTGGGCGGCCTACTTGTTGAATGGAGGGAAATCAGAGGGATTCGTCTAGGTCAACCACAATGCTTCTCCGGTCACTTGACACCCACTGTCTTGGGAGAGACAAAGACTATGCAGGGATCAGAACTCGGGTCAGCTACACTCAAATATATTATTACTAGTGGCTTGTGTAGCAAATGCTGCAAACTAAGTTCATTAGACGTACAAATAAAAATTTTTCAGATTTATTTTCAATGAAGAATACCAGACATTCTGAAAGTTATTTGCTTCCATAATAATGAAACATACTTCCTCTGAATGTTGTTTATGCGAAATACTTGTTCTTGTACCTATCCACCTTTAGTTTTTGAGTTTCAACGCGAAAACGCAAGTAACAATGTCAGGATGATGGGCGTAAAACAGTAGCTATTTCAGGTCATTGTGAATTGTAGGCGAAAGTTTAAAAAATGTCAGGTTTGCTATGCTTTCGAACAACAAACATAGCATCTTGGTATAGTTGCTGCATGGAGCGCTTGAAATGTAGAGGATAGAATCATTTTATCCTGCTAAGAGATCTTGCTGAAATGATCGGGAAACTACAACATTTTGTAGGCCTCTTATTTTATCAGCAAGTAATACCTTTTGGTCTCTGCTTAGGAACTGTAATTTTTGCGCTCTCTCGAGCCAATACTGAAGAGAATGACGCATATAAATATCTACACCACATCGCCATTAAGTGTATGAAAAAGACCCAACCCCACTTGATTAATAACTATAAATATATTTCACTTTTAATAACAATATTATTATCATGCGTAAGTTTTATAGTTTTCAGTAAGATATACTATATAGGGGAGAGTCGGGTAGTATCGGACATCGGGTAGTATCGGACAGTGCGTTTCTTTCATCTACCACCATATAGTAGTACCTGAATAACATGGTTACGTTTCTCTATGCGACATCACAGAAACGTAACCATGTTAATCAGGTACTATCATCGTGTGGTAGATGAAAGAAACTCACTGTCCGATATTACCCGATGTCCGATACTACCCGACTCTCCCCTATACTATATAGCCGCCACTCAGTAAATTATAGAAATGAAGATCTAATTTAAGCTATCCTTTACATCTACTTATATAACCCCAAAACGTTTCACTTTCATATCATCAATATAGCATTAATATGTATAATTAATGAAAAATAGTCACATCATGGCATTAACTACAATAATATTTCATTTCTAATGGTAATAATGTCATCAAACCACCTCAAGTTTTGTAGTTTTTAATATCCAATACACAGCTGTACTCAGAAAATTACACATCGCAGAATCGAACCTGTAAATTATTTTTATTAAGACTTAAAAGTTTTTAATAACCAATTTAATTTGAGCTCTAAATATGTCAGCATTCTTGCAGATCATGGCCTTCGTGTAATATTGTTTACTGTAGTGTGTGTTTTGTTTTATTCTGAAATGCAATTAGTGACGACAGACGGATTTTAGAAAGTAGGAAAATTATGTTGAAAAATTGACATTTCACTGAAAACTACTATTTTTCTGAAAAACTTTGGGTTCCAAGCTTCAAAATGAGGGGTCATTTATTAAAACGTGTTCAGACGTTTTCTCGTAATTTCCATTACCGTTCAAATTATATATATATATATAGATACATGCTGCTCGACATTTGGACTGTGGACTTCCAACATTTTAAATCAACCTCTACATTTTTTTAGTAATTTAAAGTTTCGTGTGTCTAATACATAACATGAAGTATAAGATTGGTCAGGCTCCTTTTCTATATCCACAACTGCTCCATTATACTCACAATATATTCAACCTCAAGGTTTCAGAATTGTCTCTGAACATTAATAAAGAATTACGAATTTTAGTTACCACTTATCACCTTCATAGCTGATTAATTATGAATCCGTTTTATAAAATTAATGAATTTTTATCATCTATTGCCAATATAATCGTTTAATGCGTTCACTGGTTGAGAAGAAACTGCCTTCTGAAGGATGCACTGGAAGGAATGGTGAACGAGAGAAGAATTCTGGGTAGAGAAGATATCAGATGATAGATGACATTAAGATATATGGATCATATGAGGAAACAAAGAGAAAGGCAGAAAATAGGAAAGTCTGGAGTGTGCTGGGTTTGCAGTGAACCTACCCTTAGCCAGAATGTGTTTTCATTGCAATCGTATTATTTTGCTGCCATATTTATATTTTGACGAAGTTCACGTTCTCTGACTTGAAGTTCTTAACTTAATAAAGATTAATTGATTGATTTAAATTTTTGTTAACATACTGTCTATGCCAAGTTTATGTAGCCTACTCAGTTTCTTATAAATTTCCTTTTTCATAACCGCGTTTGTCTTATAAAGCAGTCAAAATGTTATGGGTCACAACTGCTACTGCAGTAGTCGGAGGACACAGATTTGCTTCCAAACCCAACATTTAGAGCCAAGGTTTTACCAATTCGTTTTATTTTGCGACGCTTCTTCAACTGCGATGGTTAATCTGGTGTCTGAGTGAAATGAAGGTGCCAGCGAAATGAGTCCAAGTTCCATCCCTGAAAGTTATCCAGCATTTCCTCTTGATGGGTTGAGGGAAAACCTGAACCTGGTAACTTGCCCCAACCAGGATTTGAACCTGGCAAGGCATGCTACGATAGGTAGTCAAATCCGGTTGTGAAAGCCAGTTATAACGGCTGGGGGATCATTGTGCTAACCAGACGATACCTCTATTCTGGTTGGATGATCGTCCACCTCTGCTTCGGCATGTGAACGTAGGGTCGGTCTGGGGGCCTTCAAAGGCTTGGCGCCACGGGTTATTATTATTATTATTATTATTATTATTATTATTATTATTATTATTATTATTATTATTAGGCTTATTATTATTATTATTATTATTATTATTATTATTATTATTATTATTATTATTATTATTATTATTATTAACGATTAGGGAAAACGCGGATATTCTAGTTGAAGAAGCAAGTAAAGCGATAGGTTGGAAGTAAATCCCGAAAAGACTAAGTATATGATTATGTCTCGTGACCAGAATATTGTACGAAATGGAAATATAAAAATTGGAAATTTATCTTTTGAAGAGGTGGAGAAGTTCAAATATCTTGGAGCAACAGTAACAAATATAAATGACACTCGGGAGGAAATTAAACGCAGAATAAATATGGGAAATGCGTGTTATTATTCGGTTGAGAAGCTTTTGTCATCTAGTCTGCTGTCAAAATATCTGGAAGTTAGAATTTATAAAACAGTTATATTACCGGTTGTTCTTTATGGTTGTGAAACTTGGATTCTCACTTTGAGAGAGGAACAGAGATTAAGGGTGTTTGAGAATAAGGTGCTTAGGAAAATATTTGGGACTGAGAGGGATGAAGTTACAGGAGAATGGAGAAAGTTACACAACACAGAACTGCACGTATTGTATACTTCACCTGACATAATTAAGAACATAAAATCCAGACGTTTGAGATAGGCAGGACATGTAGCACGTATGGGCGAATTCAGAAATGCATATAGAGTGTTAGTTGGGAGGCCGGAGGGAAAAAGACCTTTGGGGAGGCCGAGACGTAGATGGGAAGATAATATTAAAATGGATTTGACGGAGGTGGGATATGATGATAGAGACTGGATTAATATTGCTCAGGATAGGGACCAATGGCGGGCTTATGTGAGGACGGCAATGAACCTCCGGGTTCCTTTAAAGCCAGTAAGTAAGTATTATTATTATTATTATTATTATTATTATTATTATTATTATTATTATTATTATTATTATTATTATATGATTAAGAGATACTAGGCCTAATCGTTACTCCGCAGCGGTGGATTGGAGCTAAGGTTAGTTTTATGTCATGCTGACCACACGCCAATCCCTGAAGCCAGATAACGCTTGACCTCCACATTATGTTCCAAATTAAGTTTTTGACTTTCCACTTCAGCACTTCACAGTGAACGTTAAACATGCTACGTGCCTGGTTCAGGGAAACACGAAAACTGTCGGAGTAGACATCAGCAACTGCTTGCTGACAGTCTTGTTATTTAACGACGCCGTATCAACTGTGCGGTGTTGACGCATCGCAATGTCAGACAGGTGACGGCACTTATCTGAACGTGCTGGGAACGCAGCACGTGTGGAGAGGGAGTCGGCAAACACGCGTCGTCACGTGTGGGAGAGATATCGACTAGTGCGTGTGTGTCTGCAGATGGAGCTTCTCACAGCCGCTGTGACAGTCCGCGATAACAACCGGCCAACTATCGCACCGAGATGAGTCCTAAACCAAAATGTTAAGTGTAGTTTGGACTGTTACCTTGAGAGAGGAACAGAGGTTAAAGGTGTTCGAGAATAAGGTGCTTAGGGAATATTTGGGGCTTTGAGAGATGAAGTTACAGGAGAATAGAGAAAGTTACACAACGCAAAACTACACATTGTATTCTTCACCTCATAAAATTAGGAACTTTAAATCCAGACGTTTGAGATGGGCAGGGCATGTAGCACATATGGATGTTAGTTGGGAGTTCGGAGAGAAAAAGACCTTTGGGGAGACCGAGACGTAGATGAGAGGATAATATTAAAATGGATTTGAGGAAGGTATGATGTGATGGTAGAGACTGGATTAATCTTACTCAGGATAGGGACCGATGGCGGGCTTATGTGAGGGCGGCAGTGAACCTCCGGGTTCCTTAAAAGCACTTTGTAAGTAACTGAAGATATCAAGCCTACGAAAAGCAACTTAGACAATACTTCGGCTCGATCCAACACTTCTATTGGAAAACAAAAATCAACAAACTTAAACGCAGCAGATACTGGATTTCTTACATAAATAGCTCGGTGTACTCTATTAGGCCATTTTTGTAGAAGCTACAATAATTCTCGGCAAAATAAAATAATTGGAGATAACGTGATAAAAAAATTGTTCAGCTATGTGACAGCCAGAGGTGGACGATCATCCAACCAGAATGGAGGTACCGTGTTAGCACGATGATATCCCTAGCCGTTATAGCTGGCTTTTGTATCCGGTTTTCGCTACCTAACGTAGCTCCACAAGTGCATCACGACACTGGGTGGGCACCGGTCCCATACACTAACCGAAATTCATGAGCAAATTTGTTCCCCCACGAGAAATCGAACCAGCGCTCATTCCGCAACACGAGTAGACCTACTAAGCAGTACGCCTTGGGACTTAGATCACGACGTCACGGCGAATGACCTTCTCTGCTAGTGACCCAGGCAATTCATTTTCCTCCTGCTGACCAGTTTCAGTATTATTCCTTCTTCGCCCACTCTTTTCATTTCTTATGCTGCCTGTGTTTCACACGCTCCATTCTTCTCCATATCCGCATTTCATATGTTTTCCAGTCGCTTCTCTTCACTCCGTCGAATGTCCAGGTTTCTGCCCCATATAATGCCACACTTCACTAGTTCCATCCTCATATAGATACAATATTTCAAAGAGATCTAATAAATTTACCCTACGAAAAAAAAAAAAGAGTGCGCATCTAAAAATCCTACCCTGGTGATAACAGAAATGAAGTTAACAAATAAATATTGTAAATACAGGGATATCATTTTATTTTTACTTCAATTTTTATTGTACCCGAGTTTTTTAATGTGCTTCACTCCCACCCCTTCTAGGTACTAATGAAGTTTCAACTGTTCTCCAGACAGAATCAAGGCCGCGTGTAGTAAACAGCACTGAGTTAGTGAGTATAGTACGTTCCAGAAATATATTCGCGTTTTCCAATGAAGAAAGAGCTTTCAATATTGAATCATATTTTCGCACAGGTACTGTCCGTTTGCCTACGTTGCATCCCGATTTCCCCCACCTGCTTCTGCACACCCCTCTGTAAAAGCTGGGCTGTCTTAGCTTTTTTCTGAAAACATTAATTTCTGTTAGGAATTGGACGTTTACGTAATATTATACAACTATTTAAAATAGGCCCTAACTTAAATAAAAGGGCCTCGTTAAGTAATTAACTGTCACGTGATTTTCCCCCTTTCTACGATCCTGCGGCATAACCACTTGGACGGACAGTAGATAGCATGTCTGAGTAATTTTATCTGTGCGGGTCGGGCAGAAGTGAAGATTGAATTTACAGTACGTAAGGTACTCTTTTATAGAGTAGGTACAGAATTATTTCAACATGAGTTACTATTACGAAGGACGAAACTGGCAATTGGAATTAGATGCAATAGTCTATAGTGCAATAATATGCACAAAAAGCTGAAGCCTGTATCGAAATGAACGGCCACCATTTTCAAAAATATGTTTAAATATCCATATTATAATTATTTTTCAATTTAACTTCATTCTCTATATTGCATGCTAATGTGCTGTAGACAGTATAATATACACTGCATAATGAATACGTCCGCATGGATAACTCAGTTCGTGAGTAAAAACACTTAGGCCTATTCTTAATACAGTACTGCATTTTGATTAAACAAAAACCTAATGAAAATTATCGAACTCAAAATCGCGATATTTCCTAGTTTACGTAAATGGATGAACTACTTTTCTTCCCTCCTGTACTAGTAAAGTGATTTGTTTGTGTTTTACGCCAGTATCATCGAACTCCAGTTGTGGAAGGGGGTAGCGAACTGTGTTTCCGGTTCTCTAAAGGTATAGCCAGGTTATTATTAAAAATGTTAGTAAAAATAAAATGATGTCCCTGTATTTCTAACACTAGTGCAAGCATCCGTATGCTCTGCACAGTGCAATGGTTGGAGTCAATCACGGGGACGCAGTCTGAGTGGCCCACTCTTCTATAAACAGAAACATAAAACTGCATTTTCTCCCGTTTCAGACATGTTAAAACCACCAACATATCCCACTTTATATTCGTCGAGGAGGGTTAGGGAAATATCCGATTTGAACCAAGAGATGAAGTCAGATTGTGTGGGGTGAGCATGGCATTCAACCTCGTAGAACAAGTGGTAATGCGCGTTATGAACGTCTGTTACAGCTCTACGAGGCGCGAGTTAACACAAAAATGTTCCATATCGCACTGCAGAAACATCCCATCATCTGGACTTACGCCCTTCTTAGAATAATTTACATGCAACACAAACACAACTACACTTGATAGTTTCATCGATGTGACATAGGCTACATCCGTCGGAATATCAGTTCTTGTAATCCATTCTGCACGGATTTACATAGAATAGCTCTTCGTATAGCTTAGTGGCTTATGCAGTACATATCTCTTCTTTCTCAGATCTTGTAGCTGTTGTCCTTCAGATTTCGGTAAACTTTTGGTTCTGTAAAGTAGCAATGATGTCCACAAACCATTCGAGCCCATGTCCTCCGTGTCGACCGGCGCTGTTCATCTGTCAGCTTGTTCTACGCCAGGCATGTCAAGTGATGCCCACAGGAGCAAGCGCGCGCTTTAGAGTCCAGGAGAGCCTGAGCGCTTTACAGCGGAAAGGAAAGAGACAGACGAAAGAGGTGGTATATGCCGCTTGGTCGAGCTATATTCAGGGATGGCCAGCACTGATTCAATAGATAAAGGGAAGAGAACTTATTAAAACTGTATCCATTTTAATTTTTAGATTTGCCTGAGAAGTATAAGTGCATTATAAGAATGCAAATTTTAATTTTAATGCTCATTTTTCACAAGTTTGATTTTTTTTATTCAAAAGCAATATTTTCTCAACTTTTCGTATAAAAAAGTGAAATTTTCAGGTATAGGCCTATTTATTTAGTAGCCTTACAGAATGTTTTCGTAAATCTAATATACCGTACATACGTGTTACTGAATATAGTGTATTGAAAATTTTGAAAATATTCGCATGGAAATTGTTTGTAAGGAAATGAATTAACAAAGCAACTACTGTTACATCATAAGCAAAAGATACGTGCCCCTCTGTTGTAAAAATGTCAGCTCTATAGCTTCAGCACATTTCGAGAAAATAATTTAATATTCTGATGACAGGAAGTTGCTCACAAATATCACCTTAAAAGCATAATGCGATACGGGTTTTGTTATGTAATATTAGTTACACTTAAAACAGATACAGAACCTAGGTAACTTTGCTTTGTACTGTAATATTGTTTTCATTAGTTTATTGATTACTTTTGTAAGGCTAAAGATACCATCAATATAAATTCCAACTTATCATGTCATACTCAATCTCTTTCTTTGGAATATCACTTTCTTTATGAATGATGTGTTTCATTCACTTTATACAATATAATATTATACTACTATGGAATTTAAGTGAATATTCCTTCTTAACTCTCTATTATGTTATTAAAATTTAAAACACAAGTGCAATATTAAGAAATCAGTGTTAGTACTTTTGTTTTACAAACAATATAGATAATATTAAACAGAAAGAAGCCATATAAAAATAACGACATAAAATTTCACGTTCCGTTTGAAGTTTGTGCACCACTGTTTTCTTAATCCAAGAAGTTGCTTATTCATATACACAACCCTTCCTCTTTCCATACTTAGCGCTTGCTGCCCGCGCACTACGTGAAGGTCAGAAAAATGCGCTTGCTTTGACATCACTGTTCTACGCAGTCTACATAAAATCCCAATCTTACGTTTGTTTGAAATAATTACTAAAATTTAGTTCATTTCACGGGACCACGCCCAGATCCATCTACCCTACGCAATGACTAGGAACAAAACGGATACCGAATTTTTGCAGCGTCACAATCTTTTTCTCTAATGAGGAAATAAATACAGATCAGCTGTGTGAGCGGTGCAGTAGGAAACTAGGGACGGCAGAGAAATAATATCATGAAAGTTTTAACATCTACCTCAAAAGCAAGGTAAAGCTTCACCATAAAAGTTTAGGTTTTGTTATGAGAAATTCTTGTAAACTTAAAGTCGAAACTATAATAATTTTGTATAATTCCATTGTTCGGTCTGAATTAGAGTATGCTGCTGTTATCTGGAACCCAGTTACTAACAAATATATTCTGTTACTGGAAAAAATTCAAAATAAATTTCTAAAATGGTTATATTACAGACTTCATAATGATTATCCTACCTATGAGAGTTATGCTACAATGCTTCAACATTTCCATTTTATTAGTTTGCAGATTAGACGAAATTGTTAATCTTTAAACTTTCTTTATAAAATTATTAACAATAAGTTGGACTGTGTTGGTTTATTTTATTATATAACATTATATGCACCTAAGCTTAAAACGAAATTTCGAAATTTATTTTACATACCAAGGACAAATACTGAATCCCACAAAAATTCCCCAGTTTTTCAGATGTTACAGTTATACAATAAATTACATCCTCATCCGAATGTTGATATTTTCAATATTAATTTCTCTAGATACAGAGTTATTTGTTATCATATTTTACAGAATATTGTTAGTTAATCTGAAGCTACTTTCACAACTTATTTCAATTTCTCTTTTTTTCTTTCTCTTGTTTCTGTTTTGTTTCAGTTTTTAATAAGTGTATGTTTCCTTTTCCTTGTTTATGTTTTATAAATTAATTTGTTAGTCGTGGACATTGTAATTGGGCTTTGCCTGTTATGTTCAACAACAAATGAATAAAAAAATAGAATACTGACAAAGACAATAATTTAATGCACTAACGAAATTGGTTAATTACATCAGGTGAATTGAAATTATGAACCAAGTATCCAAGAATCCAGGAACATGCTGGTAAAACCAATTTGTAATGGAAGTGAAGGATTGTGACCAAGCTTCCGTCTATACTGGAAGACTATGGGGAAGACCAGAGAACCTGTGCAGAACAAACTATCGCAAAACTGCTCTGATGCCGAACGCGAGCGTCGCTGTATTTGACTGACAAATAGCCGGCCATCTGAAGAGCCGAGGATGTAGCCAGCCCTGGACACGACCATCACTTCCATCTGCGACTGCTGATATACGGCCTAATAACCGCCGCTGACAGCGCCAATAAACAGCCAGACAGAGAGGGCCGATCACATCGGCCGGCAGAGGAACAGAGACGAGGGGCGCCAGTCTGGAAGATGTTTTAATTATGAAACACGAAGTGCGAACCAGCCAACACACAGTTCTAATACTGATGAAAGGAGTACAACAAACAATTATTATTATTATTATTATTATTATTATTATTTATTATTATTATTATTATTATTATTATTATTATTATTATATAATCACGAAATACTAACGTGTCCACGAACAGTATGCCGTCAATATAAGATGTACTGGTTATTACGTTCAAATGAAAATACTATACGCTAAATAAGAGCTATGCCATTAATTATGAAATCTGTATTTTTCGTATAGAGAGGAGAGAGGATAGGCCTCGATCATGTGTTTTTCTGTTTAGCCTATAGAACACAGAGATTTAACATTGCCATAAGAAACGAATGTATAAAAACAATGAAGAAATAACTTAAACAGTGGGCCAGTTGAGAAATTAGTGGACTTTGACAATTTGTAGAACAAAAGAATAACAGGCTTTGACTTAGAAATGATGTTCTCTTGTTTTACAAATTGTCAAAGCCTGCGAATTTCTAAACATGGCCCACTGTTTACGTTATTTCTTTACTGCTTTAGGCCTATATATACCTTTCTTACGGCAATGCTAAATTCCTATGTCCTACTTATTTACTTACTGCCTTTTAAGGAACCCGGAGGTTCATTGCCGCCCTCACATAAGCCCGCCATTGGTCCCTATCCTGAGCAAGATTAATCCATTCTCTAACATCATATCCCACCTCCCTCAAATTCATTTTAATATTATCTTCCCATCTGCGTCTCGGCCTCCCTAAAGGTCTCTTTCCCCCCGGCCTCCCAACTAACACTCTATATACATTTCTGGATTCGCCTATACGTGCTACATGGCCTGCCCATCTCAAACGTCTGGATTTAATGTTCCTAATTATGTCAGGTGAAGAATACAATGCGTGCAGTTCTGTGTTGTGTAACTTTCTCCATTCTCCTCTAACTTCATCCCTCTTAGCCCCAAATATTTTCCTAAGCACCTTATTCTCAAACACCCTTAACCTATGTTCCTCTCTCAAAGTGAGAGTCCAAGTTTCACAACCATAAAGAACAACCGGTAATATAACTGTTTTATAAATTCTAACTTTCAGATTTTTGGACAGCAGGCTGGATGATAAGAGCTTCTCAACCGAATAATAACAGCATTCCCCATATTTATTCTGCGTTTAATTTCCTCCCGAGTGTCATTTATATTTGTTACTGTTGCTCCAAGATATTTGAACTTCTCCACCTCTTCAAAAGAAAATTTCCAATTTTTATATTTCCATTTCGTACAATATTCCCGTCACGAGACATAATCATATACTTTGTCTTTTCGGGATTTACTTCCAAACCTATCTCTTTAGTTGCTCCAGTAAAATTCCCGTGGTTTTCTAATCATATATATATATATATATATATATATATATATAATTTCTGACTGAAGTGGGGGCAACAAGTACGGAATATAAGAAGAGAACAGTAAGTGGTTTTATTACAGAATGAACTCCACGTTTCACTCCTTCACGTAGCCTGCGATGTACTGCACGCAATGCTGCCGTGAAAATCTGCTAAAAGTGGAAAGGGTCAATTTACCTATCTTGTACATACACGACACTGTTTTTGTCATTTCTGCTGCTGGTAATACATTCTCTTGACAGGAGAAGGACCTATGCAAACGCTCAGCCTCACTGCTCTCCGTATGCAGAGATGTAGCCTACGCTAATATATCTATGTAGCAGAAAGCCAATGTTTACCTATTTAGATATAACACGCGGAGCAAGTCCCCTTTAATCGGCAAGCATCATGTTTATGTAGAGCATGACAGTCAAGGAATGTTATGGACAGTAAAAATCGATCATACCAGAATGCGTATTTAGAGTTGCCAATTCATTATAAAAAAAATAATATGATACAACATTAATACAAATTAATTTTGTCCCGCACTGTGGCGTCGTGGTAAAAGGCATCCTGCCTACGACTCGCGTTACGAAATGCGCTCTGGTTCGAGTCCTCGGGGGGGGGGGAATTTTTCTCAGAAAATTTCGGCCAGTGTATGGGACCGATGTCCACCTAGCATCGTGATGCACTTGCGGAGCTACGATAGGTAGCGAAATCCGGTTGCGAAAGCGAGCTGTAACGGCTGGGGGGATCATCACACGATACCTCCATTCTGATTGGATAATTGTCCACTTCTGCTTCGGCATGTGAACGTGAGGCCTGCAGCCGGCTGGTCGGTCTGAGCCCTTCGAGAGCTGTGGCGTCAAGGATTATTATTATTATTATTATTATTATTATTATTATTATTATTATTATTATTATTATTAATTTTATTTACAAGGATATCATTATCTATCTGTAAGATGCAATAATAAATAATTAATAAATAAGTAATCAAATAAGTAAATAATAAACATAAATATTACCTTAAAGTCTACAGTAATATCCTTAATATTTGCGCCGTTTTCAACGTCTGAAATAATATTTACTTTGTCAGAAGTACTCGGACGTGAACGTGATTGTGACATGATCCCTTACCAGTATATGGTGGCTTGGATTCTCGTCACCACAGATCACGTTGTACAGTTTTGCTGTTTTCGTTAGACTTAAACGCATTCTACTACACTCCGTTTCTGTAATCTGTAGAGTAAGTCGACTCATTAGGGTGGAACCAATAATAAGCGATCATAAGCGAATGGGTGGAGTCAATCAGTGCGGAAGTGTGTTGCGGACTGCATCGGGTCACGGCCGCTAAGGAGTAAGATGCGCGTGGCAAAATGTGATAGGTAGGGTGACATTTTAGACGCTCGTCTTCAAGCAATGCTTTCCCTCAGATCGGTCATTGGACTGGTCCCCTCCACTCACTACTTGCGCAAAAGACTTGTTTCGTCCCCTATACTCTACAGATTGCAGAAACGGAGTTTAAATCAGCGGAGCAGTGTAATAATCTAAAGTCAATCCACTCTTAAAGTAATCCTAACATAAACAAACCCCAATTGTATCCTTCCGCCATTCGCGCCGCAATTACTGTCACATTGACAGGGAGCACGTGTGAAGTACGTAATTATGGCATGTGACGTAAGTACGGTACGCAGTATACTAGCGTAAAATACAAATACATACTCTGCATAGAATTAGTTACTATTAATAGTATTAATAATAAGTTAGTAAGTTTTAGCAGAACAATCAGTAGCTTATGCATCAATTATACAGTATATTATATACACGGTGAGGGGGGCATAACACTGAAACAAGTGCTATGATCACACTGTGACACTATTATTGAAAAACTGTCCTTTTTCCGTTGGCAGACCGTTGATTAAATTTGAAGTGATTGTTGCCAATGTTATTCATATCCTTTTCATTTTGCGTTTAAGTTCATGTACTCTTTTAAATAGTTATGAGTAAAATTTACCGGGAGTTACAACCTTACCAGTTTTTGTTTTTTCTTTCCGAGCACTAGTAATGCTTGTACACGACACACCGGTAAATTCACTATCTCTTTTATCGGAAGTTCTGGATATTTTTCACTGAACTTGTGAAATACATTTAAATAACTGTTTTTTGACCACTAGTCAAAGGTTTGCTGACTTATGTTTTACAAATTTAGTTGGCGACACAACACCTTCAGCCATTTTGTTGCATCAGAAGCGACTGAAGTGCGTATGCGTATGTAATAAACTATTTTAAATTGTAATTACTGATCTCAGAGTGATTAGGTACATTTTATAATCATTTCTATGTTTGGATATTATTATTTCAATTACGGAAGAATAACAAGTACATTCAAGGGACATATTTTTAATTCAATGAAGGGATCTACTTTTTTCGCGCTCTTATTGCTTATACATTGTGCTTCGGTGTCATAACCATTGAAGCGCGAGTTGGTCACATGGGTTTGTTTTGGCGCGGATATCTTTAAGCGTGGATACGGTATAATGTTGATGGTGTGCAGGTGCCAAGTGTAGGAATTCTTGCTGTGAGATCCTTCAGCATTGTTCTTCTAGAATAACAACGTGTAGTAGTTCAGAAGTAGGGGAAATGGAAATGTTTCGAGGAAACCGACACCGACAGCGTGCGTGGATTGTGGGGAGTTTTCCCATTTTGCCGGGTACTTCGTGTTGAGTTATTTCTCAGGGGGGCGCCGGAAGTTAGGCAAACAGGGACGAAATGCCACGCTGGAGCAGTTATTGACAGTCCTATTATACTTCATGCACCACGCCATGAGGGAGAGCAAGCATCGCACAAAGCAGAGCTGCAAACATGCAACATTATATAATATGCAAATCAGCGTTTTGCAGTTTGCATAGACTGTTAGTGTTGAAATTCTCGTGGAGAAAATTAGTTGAACTAATACAATTGCGATGTGGGCCGGCGAGGCTAATTGACATCTTTTACAAACACGGGGCTATATTTTATATTTTATGTTAACTATAATACGCTGCGAGCAGAGAAAAAGCGGGAGCACTTGAAAAATGAAGTTTTCAAACTCGAGGCTGGATGTCCGCGCATGCTATTAATTATAAGTTAACCAAGTTTACATTTTCGCGTGTAGCGGGAGTTGAAGAGCCGCCATTATATTGCCCTCATCATTCTATTGCACACACGTTTAATATTTCAGCGAGTTTGTGTAACGAGACTACAGAAGGGGAGCGAAAAAGTTTGCTGTCAATTGAGGGAAGGAAATATAATAGCGTTAAACACAAGTTTAAAAAAGTATCAGGCGGGACTCGTCCCTCGATATGCCTCGAGCACTTCTAGTTCTTGTCAGTTCAAGATTTCCGTAAAATGTCAGGAATATCAAACACAGCCGAGGGTGGTGCAAATTCTTAACGAAGAATTCCGAGTAAATAAAGCTCAGTGACCAATGTCACAGAAACTTCGCATAAAGGAATCTTACAGAAGAAACTGTGTGACTGGCAATACTTCGTATAAACATAAAGGAATCTCTCAGAAGAAACTGTGTGATTGGCAATACTTCGCATAAACATAAAGGAATCTCTCAGAAGAAACTGTGTGACTGGCAATACTTCGCATAAACATAAAGGAATCTCTCAGAAGAAACTGTGTGACTGGCAATACTTCGCATAAACATAAAGGAATCTCTCAGAAGAAACTGTGTGACTGGCAACACTTCGCATAAACATAAAGGAATCTCTCAGAAGAAACTGTGTGACTGGCAATACTTCGCATAAACATAAAGGACTCTCTCAGAAGAAACTGTGTGATTGGCAATAAACTTCAGAAGCATAAACATAAAGGAATCTCTCAGAAGAAACTGTGTGACTGGCAATACTTCGCATAAACATAAAGGACTCTCTCAGAAGAAACTGTGTGACTGGCAATACTTCGCATAAACATAAAGGACTCTCTCAGAAGAAACTGTGTGATTGGCAATACTTCGCATAAACATAAAGGAATCTCTCAGAAGAAACTGTGTGACTGGCAACACTTCGCATAAACATAAAGGAATCTCTCAGAAGAAACTGTGTGACTGGCAATACTTCGCATAAACATAAAGGACTCTCTCAGAAGAAACTGTGTGATTG
Organism: Periplaneta americana; assembly: GCA_025594305.2. Lineage (NCBI taxonomy): Eukaryota > Metazoa > Arthropoda > Insecta > Blattodea > Blattidae > Periplaneta > Periplaneta americana. The sequence goes on along the minus strand of JAJSOF020000019.1, from coordinate 142,655,380 downwards.
GCAATACTTCGCATAAACATAAAGGAATCTCTCAGAAGAAACTGTGTGACTGGCAATACTTCGCATAAACATAAAGGAATCTCTCAGAAGAAACTGTGTGACTGGCAATACTTCGCATAAACATAAAGGACTCTCTCAGAAGAAACTGTGTGACTGGCAATACTTCGCATAAACATAAAGGACTCTCTCAGAAGAAACTGTGTGACTGGCAATACTTCGCATAAACATAAAGGAATCTCTCAGAAGAAACTGTGACTGGCAATACTTCGCATAAACATAAAGGAATCTCTCAGAAGAAACTGTGTGACTGGCAATATTTCGCATAAACATTACGGAATCTCTCAGAAGAAACTGTATGAATGGTAATACTTCGTATAAAGAAATCTCACAGGAGAAACTATGTGACTGGCAATACTTCGCATAAACATAAAGGAATCTCTCAGAAGAAACTGTATGAATGGTAATACTTCGCATAAACATAAAGGAATCTCTCAGAAGAAACTGTGTGACTGGCAATACTTCGCATAAACATAAAGGAATCTCTCAGAAGAAACTGTGTGACTGGCAATACTTCGCATAAACATAAAGGACTCTCTCAGAAGAAACTGTGTGACTGGCAATACTTCGCATAAACATAAAGGACTCTCTCAGAAGAAACTGTGTGACTGGCAATACTTCGCATAAACATAAAGGAATCTCTCAGAAGAAACTGTGACTGGCAATACTTCGCATAAACATAAAGGAATCTCTCAGAAGAAACTGTGTGACTGGCAATATTTCGCATAAACATAAAGGAATCAGAAGAAACTGTATGAATGGGAATCTCTCAGAAGCATAAACATGAATCTCTCAGAAGAAACTGTGTGACTGGCAATACTTCGCATAAACATACGGAATCTCTCAGAAGAAACTGTATGAATGGTAATCTTCATAAATAAAGAAGAAACTGTGTGACTGGCAATACTTCGCATAAACATAAAGGAATCTCTCAGAAGAAACTGTGTGACTGGCAATACTTCGCATAAACATAAAGGAATCTCTCAGAAGAAACTGTGTGACTGGCAATACTTCGCATAAACATAAAGGAATCTCTCAGAAGAAACTGTGTGACTGGCAATATTTCGCATAAACATTACGGAATCTCTCAGAAGAAACTGTGTGACTGGCAATACTTCGCATAAACATAAAGGAATCTCTCAGAAGAAACTGTGTGACTGGCAATACTTCGCATAAACATAACGGAATCTTTCAGAAGAAACTCTGTGACTGGCAATACTTCGCATAAACATAAAGGAATCTCTCAGAAGAAACTGTGTGACTGGCAATACTTCGCATAAACATAAAGGAATCTCTCAGAAGAAACTGTGTGACTGGCAATACTTCGCATAAACATAACGGAATCTTTCAGAAGAAACTCTGTGACTGGCAATACTTCGCATAAACATAAAGGAATCTCTCAGAAGAAACTGTGTGACTGGCAATACTTCGCATAAACATAAAGGAATCTCTCAGAAGAAACTGTGTGACTGGCAATACTTCGCATAAACATAAAGGAATCTCTCAGAAGAAACTCTGTGACTGGCAATACTTCGCATAAACATAAAGGAATCTCTCAGAAGAAACTGTGTGACTGGCAATACTTCATAAACATAAACATAAAGGAATCTCTCAGAAGAAACTGTGTGACTGGCAATACTTCGCATAAACATAAAGGAATCTCTCAGAAGAAACTGTGTGACTGGCAATACTTCGCATAAACATAAAGGAATCTCTCAGAAGAAACTGTGTGACTGGCAAACATAAACATAAAGGAATCTCTCAGAAGAAACTGTGTGACTGGCAATACTTCGCATAAACATAAAGGAATCTCTCAGAAGAAACTGTGTGACTGGCAATACTTCGCATAAACATAAAGGAATCTCTCAGAAGAAACTGTGTGACTGGCAATACTTCGCATAAACATAAACAGAAGAAATAACTGGAATAAACTCTCAGAAGAAACTGTGTGACTGGCAATACTTCGCATAAACATAAAGGAATCTCTCAGAAGAAACTCTGTGACTGGCAATACTTCGCATAAACATAAAGGAATCTCTCAGAAGAAACTATGTGACTGGCAATACTTCGCATAAACATAAAGGAATCTCTCAGAAGAAACTGTGTGACTGGCAATACTTCGCATAAACATAAAGGAATCTCTCAGAAGAAACTCTGTGACTGGCAATACTTGCATAAACATAAAGGAATCTCTCAGAAGAAACTATGTGACTGGCAATACTTCGCATAAACATAAAGGAATCTCTCAGAAGAAACTGTGTGACTGGCAATACTTCGCATAAACATAAAGGAATCTCTCAGAAGAAACTCTGTGACTGGCAATACTTCGCATAAACATAAAGGAATCTCTCAGAAGAAACTGTGTGACTGGCAATACTTCGCATAAACATAAAGGAATCTCTCAGAAGAAACTGTGTGACTGGCAATGGCATAAACATAAAGGAATCTCTCAGAAGAAACTGTGTGACTGGCATAAACATAAAGGAACTCTCTCAGAAGAAACTGTGTGACTGGCAATACTTCGCATAAACATAAAGGAATCTCTCAGAAGAAACTGTGTGACTGGCAATACTTCGCATAAACATAAAGGAATCTCTCAGAAGAAACTGTGTGACTGGCAATGGCATAAACATAAAGGAACTTCTGGCAATACTTCGCATAAACAAAAGGAATCAGAAGAAACTGTGTGGTATAAACATCGGAATCTCTCAGAAGAAACTGTATGAATGGTAATACTTCGTATAAAGAAATCTCACAGGAGAAACTATGTGACTGGCAATACTTCGCATAAACATAAAGGACTCTCTCAGAAGAAACTGTGTGACTGGCAATACTTCGCATAAACATAAAGGACTCTCAGAAGAAACTGTGTGATTGGCAATACTTCGCATAAACATAAAGGAATCTCTCAGAAGAAACTGTGTGACTGGCAATACTTCGCATAAACATAAAGGAATCTCTCAGAAGAAACTGTGTGACTGGCAATACTTCGCATAAACATAACGGAATCTCTCAGAAGAAACTGTATGAATGGTAATACTTCGTATAAAGAAATCTCATAAACAGGAGAAAACTATGTGACTGGCAATACTTCGCATAAACATAAAGGAATCTCTCAGAAGAAACTGTGTGACTGGCAATACTTCATAAACATAAACAGAAGAAAGTGACTGGCAATACTTCTAAACAGAAGAAACTCAGAAGTGTGACTGGCAATACTTCGCATAAACATAAAGGAATCTCTCAGAAGAAACTGTGTGACTGGCAATACTTCGCATAAACATAAAGGAATCTCTCAGAAGAAACTGTGTGACTGGCAATACTTCGCATAAACATAAAGGACTCTCTGTGAGAAGAAACTGTGTGACTGGCAATACTTCGCATAAACATAAAGGAATCTCTCAGAAGAAACTGTGTGACTGGCAATACTTCGCATAAACATAAAGGAATCTCTCAGAAGAAACTGTGTGACTGGCATAAAATAAAGGAACTTCTCAGAAGAAACTGTGTGATAAACATAAAGGAATCTCTCAGAAGAAACTGGCAATACTTGCATAAACATGAACTCAGAAGAAACTGTGTGAATACTTCGCATAAACATAAAGGAATCTCTCAGAAGAAACTGTGTGACTGGCAATACTTCGCATAAACATAAAGGAATCTCTCAGAAGAAACTGTGTGACTGGCAATACTTCGCATAAACATAAAGGAATCTCTCTGTGACTCACTTGCATAAACATAAAGGAAAGAAACATAAAGGAATCTCTCAGAAGAAACTGTGTGACTGGCAATACTTCTGTGACATAAACATAAAGGAATCTCTCAGAAGAAACTGTGTGACTGGCAATACTTCGCATAAACATAAAGGAATCTCTCAGAAGAAACTGTGTGACTGGCAATACTTCGCATAAACATAAAGGAATCTCTCAGAAGAAACTGTGTGACTGGCAATACTTAAACGCATAAACATAAAGGAATCTCTCAGAAGAAACTGTGTGACTGGCAAAACTGTGACTGGCATAAACATAAAGGAATCTCTCAGAAGAAACTGTGTGACTGGCAATACTTCGCATAAACATAAAGGAATCTCTCAGAAGAAACTCAGAAGAAACTCTGAAGAAACTGTGACTGGCAATACTTCGCATAAACATAAAGGAATCTCTCAGAAGAAACTGTGTGACTGGCAATACTTCGCATAAACATAAAGGAATCTCTCAGAAGAAACTGTGTGACTGGCAATACTTCGCATAAACATAAAGGAATCTCTCAGAAGAAACTGTGTGACTGGCAATACTTCGCATAAACATAAAGGAATCTCTCAGAAGAAACTGTGTGACTGGCAATACTTCGCATAAACATAAAGGAATCTCTCAGAAGAAACTGTGTGACTGGCAATACTTCGCATAAACATAAAGGAATCTCTCAGAAGAAACTGTGTGACTGGCAATACTTCAGAAGCATAAACATAAAGGAATCTCTCAGAAGAAACTATGTGACTGGCAATACTTGCATAAACATAAAGGAATCTCTCAGAAGAAACTGTGTGACTGGCAATACTTCGCATAAACATAAAGGACTCTCTCAGAAGAAACTGTGTGACTGGCAATACTTCGCATAAACATAAAGGAATCTCTCAGAAGAAACTGTGACTGGCAATACTTCGCATAAACATAAAGGAATCTCTCAGAAGAAACTGTGTGACTGGCAATATTTCGCATAAACATTACGGAATCTCTCAGAAGAAACTGTATGAATGGTAATACTTCGTATAAAGAAATCTCTCAGAAGAAACTGTGTGACTGGCAATACTTCGCATAAACATAAAGGAATCTCTCAGAAGAAACTGTATGAATGGTAATACTTGACTGGCAATACTTCGCATAAACATAAAGGAATCTCTCAGAAGAAACTGTGTGACTGGCAATACTTCGCATAAACATAAAGGAATCTCTCAGAAGAAACTGTGACTGACTGGAATCTCTCAGAAGAAATGTGACTGGCAATATAAAAACATAAAGGAATCTCTCAGAAGAAACTGTGTGACTGGCAATACTTCGCATAAACATAAAGGAATCTTTCAGAAGAAACTGTGTGACTGGCAATACTTCGCATAAACATAAAGGAATCTCTCAGAAGAAACTGTGTGACTGGCAATACATAAACATAAAGGAATCTCTCAGAAGAAACTGTGTGACTGGCAATACTTCGCATAAACATAAAGGAATCTCTCAGAAGAAACTGTGTGACTGGCAATACTTCGCATAAACATAAAGGAATCTCTCAGAAGAAACTCTAAACATAAAGGAATCTCTCAGAAGAAACTGTGTGACTGGCAATACTTCGCATAAACATAAAGGAATCTCTCAGAAGAAACTGTGTGACTGGCAATACTTCGCATAAACATAAAGGAATCTCTCAGAAGAAACTGTGTGACTGGCAATACTTCGCATAAACATAAAGGAATCTCTCAGAAGAAACTGTGTGACTGGCAATACTCGCATAAACATAAAGGAATCTCTAAAGGCATAAACATAAAGGAATCATAAACATAAAGAAGAAGAAACTGTGTGACTGGCAATACTTCATAAACATAAAGGAATCTCTCAGAAGAAACTGTGTGACTGGCAATACTTCGCATAAACATAAAGGAATCTCTCAGAAGAAACTGTGTGACTGGCAATACTTCGCATAAACATAAAGGAATCTCTCAGAAGAAACTGTGTGACTGGCAATACTTCGCATAAACATAAAGGAATCTCTCAGAAGAAACTGTGTGACTGGCAATACTTCGCATAAACATAAAGGAATCTCTCAGAAGAAACTGTGTGACTGGCAATACTTGACTGGCATAAACATAAAGGAATCTCTCAGAAGAAACTGTGTGACTGGCAATACTTCGCATAAACATAAAGGAATCTCTCAGAAGAAACTGTGTGACTGGCAATACTTCGCATAAACATAAAGGAATCTCTCAGAAGAAACTGTGTGACTGGCAATACTTCGCATAAACATAAAGGAATCTCTCAGAAGAAACTGTGTGACTGGCAATAGCATAAACATAAAGGAATCTCTCAGAAGAAACTGTGTGACTGGCAATGCATAAACATAAAGGAATCTCTCAGAAGAAACTGTGTGACTGGCAATACTTCGCATAAACATAAAGGAATCTCTCAGAAGAAACTGTGTCATAAACTGCAATAAACATAAAGGAATCTCTCAGAAGCATAAACATAAAGGAATCTCTCAGAAGAAACTGTGTGACTGGCAATACTTCTCAGAAGAAACTGCATAAACATAAAGGAATCTCTCAGAAGAAACTGTGTGACTGGCAATACTTCGCATAAACATAAAGGAATCTCTCAGAAGAAACTGTGTGACTGGCAATACTTCGCATAAACATAAAGGAATCTCTCAGAAGAAACTGTGTGACTGGCAATACTTCGCATAAACATAAAGGAATCTCTCAGAAGAAACTGTGTGACTGGCAATACTTCGCATAAACATAAAGGAATCTCTCAGAAGAAACTGTGTGACTGGCAATACTTCGTATAAACATAAAGGAATCTCAGAAGAAACAGGTAATACTTCGTATAAAGAAACTATGTGACTGGCAATACTTCGCATAAACATAAAGGAATCTCTCAGAAGAAACTGTGTGACTGGCAATACTTCGCATAAACATAACGGAATCTCTCAGAAGAAACTGTGTGAATGGCAATACTTCGCATAAACATAAAGGAATCTCTCAGAAGAAACTGTGTGACTGGCAATACTTCGCATAAACATAAAGGAATCTCTCAGAAGAAACTGTGTGACTGGCAATACTTCGCATAAACATAAAGGAATCTCTCAGAAGAAACTGTGTGACTGGCAATACTTCGCATAAACATAAAGGAATCTCTCAGAAGAAACTGTGTGACTGGCAATACTTCGCATAAACATAAAGGAATCTCTCAGAAGAAACTGTGTGACTGGCAATACTTCGCATAAACATAAAGGAATCTCTCAGAAGAAACTGTGTGACTGGCAATACTTCGTATAAACATAACGGAATCTCTCAGAAGAAACTGTATGAATGGTAATACTTCGTATAAAGAAATCTCACAGGAGAAACTATGTGACTGGCAATACTTCGCATAAACATAAAGGAATCTCTCAGAAGAAACTGTGTGACTGGCAATACTTCGCATAAACATAAAGGACTCTCTCAGAAGAAACTGTGTGACTGGCAATACTTCAGAAGAAACATAAACATAAAGGAATCTCTCAGAAGAAACTGTGTGACTGGCAATACTTCGCATAAACATAAAGGAATCTCTCAGAAGAAACTGTGTGACTGGCAATACTTCGCATAAACATAAAGGAATCTCTCAGAAGAAACTGTGTGACTGGCAATACTTCGCATAAACATAAAGGAATCTCTCAGAAGAAACTGTGTGACTGGCAATACTTCAGAAGAAACTGTGTGACTGGCATAAACATAAAGGAATCTCTCAGAAGAAACTGTGTGACTGGCAATACTTCTCAGAAGCATAAACATAAAGGAATCTCTCAGAAGAAACTGTGTGACTGGCAATACTTCGCATAAACATAAGGAATCTCTCAGAAGAAACTGTGTGACTGGCAATACTTCGCATAAAATACTTCAGAAGAAACTGTGTGATGGCAAACATAAAGGAATCTCTCAGAAGAAACTGTGTGACTGGCAATACTTCGCATAAACATAAAGGAATCTCTCAGAAGAAACTGTGTGACTGGCAATACTTCGCATAAACATAAAGGAATCTCTCAGAAGAAACTCTGTGACTGGCAATACTTCGCATAAACATAAAGGAATCTCTCAGAAGAAACTGTGTGACTGGCAATACTTCGCATAAACATAAAGGAATCTCTCAGAAGAAACTGTGTGACTGGCAATACTTCGCATAAACATAAAGGAATCTCTCAGAAGAAACTGTGTGACTGGCAATAAAGGAATCTTCAGAAGAAACTCTGTGACTGGCAAACTTCGCATAAAGGAATCTCTCAGAAGAAACTGTGTGACTGGCAATACTTCGCATAAACATAAAGGAATCTCTCAGAAGAAACTGTGTGACTGGCAATACTTCGCATAAACATAAAGGAATCTCTCAGAAGAAACTGTGTGACTGGCAATACTTCGCATAAACATAACGGAATCTCTCAGAAGAAACTGTGTGACTGGCAATACTTCGCATAAACATAAAGGAATCTCTCAGAAGAAACTCTGTGACTGGCAATACTTCGCATAAACATAAAGGAATCTCTCAGAAGAAACTCAGAAGAAATGTGACTGGCAATACTTCGCATAAACATAAAGGAATCTCTCAGAAGAAACTGTGTGACTGGCAATACTTCGCATAAACATAAAGGAATCTCTCAGAAGAAACTCTGTGACTGGCAATACTTCGCATAAACATAAAGGAATCTCTCAGAAGAAACTATGTGACTGGCAATACTTCGCATAAACATAAAGGAATCTCTCAGAAGAAACTGTGTGACTGGCAATACTTCGCATAAACATAAAGGAATCTCTCAGAAGAAAAGAAACTAAACTGTGACTGGCAATACTTCGCATAAACATAAAGGAATCTCTCAGAAGAAACTGTGTGACTGGCAATACTTCGCATAAACATAAAGGAATCTCTCAGAAGAAACTGTGTGACTGGCAATACTTCGCATAAACATAAAGGAATCTCTCAGAAGAAACTGTGTGACTGGCAATACTTCGCATAAACAATACTTCGCATAAACATAAAGGATCTCTCAGAAGAAACTATGTGACTGGCAATACTTCGCATAAACATAAAGGAATCTCTCAGAAGAAACTGTGTGACTGGCAATACTTCGCATAAACATAAAGGAATCTCTCAGAAGAAACTCTGTGACTGGCAATACTTCGCATAAACATAAAGGAATCTCTCAGAAGAAACTGTGTGACTGGCAATACTTCGCATAAACATAAAGGAATCTCTCAGAAGAAACTGTGTGACTGGCAATACTTGACTGCATAAACATAAAGGAATCTCTCAGAAGAAACTGTGTGACTGGCAATACTTCGCATAAACATAAAGGAATCTCTCAGAAGAAACTCTGTGACTGGCAATACTTCGCATAAACATAAAGGAATCTCTCAGAAGGAACTGTGTGACTGGCAATACTTCGCATAAACATAAAGGAATCCCTCAGAAGAAACTGTGTGACTGGCAATACTTCGCATAAACATAAAGGAATCTCTCAGAAGAAACTGTGTGACTGGCAATACTCGCATAAACATAAAGGAATCTCTCAGAAGAAACTGTGTGACTGGCAATACTTCGCATAAACATAAAGGAATCTCTCAGAAGGAACTGTGTGACTGGCAATACTTCGCATAAACATAAAGGAATCTCTCAGAAGAAACTGTGTGACTGGCAATACTTCGCATAAACATAAAGGAATCTCTCAGAAGAAACTGTGTGACTGGCAATACTTCGCATAAACATAAAGGAATCTCTCAGAAGAAACTGCGTGACTGGCAATACTTCGCATAAACATAAAGGAATCTCTCAGAAGAAACGTGTGACTGGCAATACTTCGCATAAACTTAAAGGAATCTCTCAGAAGAAACTGTGTGACTGGCAATACTTCGCATAAACATAAAGGAATCTCTCAGAAGAAACTGTGTGACTGGCAATACTTCGCATAAACATAAAGGAATCCCTCAGAAGAAACTGTGTGACTGGCAATACTTCGCATAAACATAAAGGACTCTCTCAGAAGAAACTGTGTGACTGGCAATACTTCGCATAAACATAAAGGAATCTCTCAGAAGAAACTGTGTGACTGGCAATACTTCGCATAAACATAAAGGAATCTCTCAGAAGAAACTCTGTGACTGGCAATACTTCGCATAAACATAAAGGAATCTCTCAGAAGAAACTGTGTGACTGGCAATATTTCGCATAAACATAAAGGAATCCCTCAGAAGAAACTGTGTGACTGGCAATACTTCGCATAAACATAAAGGAATCTCTCAGAAGAAACTGTGTGACTGGCAATACTTCGCATAAACATAAAGGAATCTCTCAGAAGAAACTGTGTGACTGGCAATACTTCGCATAAACATAAAGGAATCTCTCATAATATTAATAATATGGGGCGCTCATCCGTACAGGAGCAGTGGCATTTCCTCTAAGTTTAGAGCCCAGTTTAGGTGTGTGTGTGTGTGTGTGTGTGTGTATGTGTATTAATCGAAAATTAGGGGCTAGAAAATATCGAGAATAGGACGCATGTTTATATGACAATTTTTTTCGATTAATACACACACACACTTAAACTGGGCTCTAACCTTAGAGAAATGCCGCTGCCCCTGTACGCATGCGCGCCCGTAATATGAACCAGTATATTATATTAAGCTTATATATAATTATTTTTATTATCAGTCACTCAATTGCCAATCATCCCTACAATCTCAGTATCCTCAGAAAAAACACTGAAATAACCAATTGTTGCTATAAAGAAAATACTTTATTCCTCTCATTGCTAAAATCCACTTCCTCCGTCTACCTATTTCCCATGAACGATTAGAAAACGAATGAAATGTAATTCCAGTTCCCTTCATGTCTTTTACTGTATTGTGGCAATTCACTACGTAACAATTTCTCTTTGATTCGGTATTTTTACGTATCATTACTGCACAAATTAACGAACGATTTCACAATCTGATGTGGTCGTTTATGAATGCAGTTCTTCCGCTAGAGACGCTAGTAGCAACCAAGGAAAATAAACCGTGCACGCTCCCTCATCTGCAGGCTTCGAGACTTTGGACCCGATACAATAAGTTTACTGTGCTTGCACTATAGGTTGTTGACTCGCTGCAGGTAGCGAAAGGTGGAGATGTGTTGAGGTAACAACCTTCCTGTTTAGAGTAGAGTACGGTAGTATGGGGAAACAGACATATATGTATATTCTGAAAGTAAATATACATTACACAATGACAATGTCAAAAGAATGCGAAAAACATTTATTCTCCTGTCTTTTATAAGCATTTTTGTTCAATTATACACAGTGTTAATGGTGGAAATAAGCATGTAGCAATTTTAATTTCTTCAATTATCATATTGGTCGTCTTTAGGAAGTGCAGTTACAGTACCGAATTGCAATATATTACAAGATACATTTTCAGTTTCTCAAACGTAAATATTTTTCGGTTGTCTGCTAAACAAAGTTTGTACTGTAGAAAGCTGCGCTCTACGTCGCATGACGTGATAGGACAAAACGAAAAAACCTAACATCATTGCAGTCTTTAAGAGACTGTTCTTTATTCTCGGGTGACTCTATGACATAGAGTCTATGTCCACTAATTTGCTGTTTGTATTACACAATGTTCCGTATCCGTTATTTTTACATATTGAAAATAGGTTTGTATGAAAACCAAATTATTCGTCAGAACCTTCAAATCCAGAGCTTTAATTATTCTGGTAGCAGAACAGTCGTCACTCTATGTGTTGATTATCTGCACAATTGTACGGCAGTATTTGGGATAATAAATAGCTGCATTAAGCATGTACCCCATCCAGTAACAATGGGCTCTGGAGGTAGAGGAAGAGTGTGTGCTAGTTTCTTGAATGTCGCAACCCTCTTTGCGTATTTGTTGGCATTCATTCTACAGTACCCCCACCCACTATACTCAGTACGCCGTTATGCGGATTTCCCACTGAATGCTCTATTGGGTCCGAAGTCTCTCTATACAAGCTCAGCTACTGATCATCGTCAATGGCATCTTGCCTAGCCCATTAATACAGATCTCGTATTTCATCCCTCCTTCTGTGCAAAGTCATATTTGCTTTTCAATACGCTGACGCCCACCTTGTAAGAAAAGCCACTTGAAATTTAACGGCCACTGACTCGTTGCAGTATCAGTTCACATACTAGGTCTACAGTCATATTCGACCCTATTATCTAACGGTATTGATTTATTTATTTATTTTATTGGGTTATTTTACGACGCTGTATCAACATCTAGGTTATTTAGCGTCTGAATGAAATGAAGGTGATAATGCCGGTGAAATGAGTCCGGGATCCAGCACCGAAAGTTAACCAGCATTTGCTCGTATTGGGTTGAGGGAAAACCCCGGAAAAACCCTCAACCAGGTAACTTGCCCCGATCGGGATTCGAACCCGGGCCACCTGGTTTCGCGGCCAGACGCGCTGACCGTTACTCCACAGGTGTGGACAACGGTATTGAAGTTTTCTCCATGTATGAACACAGAATAAAAGAAGTTTTCTTCTCCGCTTCAGTTAGCCTTCCGAATGTTTTTCCGCTGTCCACTGTCAGTTTATCGGTACCTGGCAACCACATGTGAAGAGAAAACAAGCGAAGGTCTGAGCTCTGCGCATGCGCACAAGGATGGCCTGAAGACTATCGCAGTACCAGGCTTGCCAGGTCTAGGGAAACTTCTGTAGGTCTAGGAACTTTTACCCTTCAAGAACAAAAAGGGAATTATTTAATATTTTGTGCTGAAATCTAGAGAAATTTTGAACAAATAACTAGAAAAATTATTTTCTTTAATCTGGCGACCTGTTTAATACACTGATAATCGAGGTGTAGAAATAAAATTTGTTTCGTCAAAATTAGTTCCAACTAATTCAGGTCTAATTTTACTACGGTCTATGAAATGAGTAATAAATGTTTATGAATAGCACCCCCCCCAACCCGTCTCGGACCGTCCAATGCCGGACAAGACTGTTTCGGTCGCCTCTCACTGTCTCGAACAGAATTTCGCCACGATGTAGGCTACATACGTAGTTGGTTTTTCCATGCACTGCTACTGCCAATAATAATTGTAACGTGATGGCAACGAACAACAAAATCGTAGCAATGCTCTATTATTTTATGTAATTAAAAGAAGAAAATCATATAAGTAGAAATTGTTCGATTAATCCTCTGAACCTAGATTTATAAATGCATCAGTTTCTTCCATAGTTCGTGTACGTCCTTCTTATGCTGTTCTTTTCTATGTATAGGCCAAATAAAAAAGTGTAGACACACAAACAAGTCTCTCTGCGTCTACATTAATTTTAAAATCAATTTGGAATACAATGTAAGAATAAAATTGTATTATACCACGAGTGTTGCCGGCCTTAAGAGACAACCACACGTCACGCTGCTCTCAAGTCAAATGAGTCCTGCTGTCTCTCTGTGCTACAAAAAATCACCTAGAACTGTCGAATGTAGTCAAACCAAGCTCCAATAACAGAAAAGACAGGACGCATCATGCTGGACAAGGGATGCGTCAATGAACATTAAAATGAGCCCTAAACGCGCATTCAGATTCTGTGAAAGGGCCCGCTGCCAGACAAAAACCACTATTTACAATTCATTTTATATATCAATATGCCTGGTAAATTATTAAATAAGTATATAATAAATTTCAATCTTAAGACATATCAACTTGCAAATGTTTATTTGCTATTTAATAACAATATGAACGTTTTCGCCGTTTAGGGCATCTTCAGATATAACAAAAAACATATAATCTGGACCTATAACAGTAAATTATGCAAATGACAAAGAATAGAAAACAATATATGTAATACATAAGATTCATGAGCTATATGTAAATATGACATAATGCAGGATGAATATAGAGATAATCTTTGGATTTTAAAATTAGACTAGACGAATATTTTATACATATAGCTCATGTTACAATTAAATATACAATGGTTAAAATTTGTCAATGATGTTAAAATTTATAATGATGATAATAAAATATTTTAGAGTAATCATAGCTGAGAATTGTCGTGAGTTACAAGATAGTTTGCGTAGCTGATGTTCGTGTATTTTGTAATTGTTTCATTTAGAGAGATCGTTGGCTTTTGAAATGGAAGTTGTTTGACGATTGGTGACTACTCTAATTTGACATCCTATTACGTGTCATCACGTTTATTGAAGTATATAAAATGAAGATGTTATTTGTATGTGCTGGTGTTGGTGTGTTGGTGGTTGGTGGTGATATGTCTTAAGATTGAAATTTATTACATACTTATTTAATAAAAACCACTATGCACTGCAGTGGAGTGTAAGACAGATGAGTAGTAAACAATAATCCGTACTACCAGTGGCTGTGGCGGTGCCAGTTTCTTCTGTGTTACGTGATAGTTAAAAATGCTAACAAAATCATTAGATCTAAGAAATATTAATATTAATATTTTATTGTCTATTGGAAAAATAAGAAATTAAATCTTTTACAGTAATATAGCCTATCCTCATAAAGAATGTTATTTGTATCAAAATATACAGGGACATCATTTTATTTTTACTAACATTTTTAATATTAACCTTCTATACCTTTACAGAACCGGAAACACCGCTTGCTCCCCCTCCAAGACTGGAGTTCGATGATACTGGCGTAAAACACAAATCACTCTACTAGGTATAGGATGGAAGAAAAGTAGTTCATCCATTTACGTAAACTAGGAAATATCGCGATTTTGAGTTTGATAATTTTCATTAGGTTTTTGTTTAATCAAAGTACAGTACTGTATTAAGAATAAGTGTTTTTACTCGCAAAGTGAGTTATCCATGCGAACGTATTCATTATGCAGTGTATATTATACTGTCTACAGCACATTAGCGTACAATATAGACAAAGAAGTTAAATTGAAAAATAATCATAATATGAATATTTAAACACAATTTTGAAAATGGTGGCCGTTCATTTCGATACAGGCTTCAGTTCTTTTGTGCATATTATCGCACTATAGACTATTGCATCTAATTCCAATTGCCAGTTTCGTCCTTCGTACTAGTAACTCATGTTGAAATAATTCTGTACCTACTCTACGTACTGTGAATTCAATCTTCACTTCTACCCGACCCGAAAATATAAAATTACTCAGACATGCTATCTACTGTCCGTCCAAGTGGTTATGCCGCAGGATTGTAGAAAGGGAGGAAATCACGTGACAGTTAATTACTTAACGAGGCCCTTTTATTTAAGTTAAATTAAACAGCTGTATAATATTACGTAAACGTCCAATTCCTAAGAGAAATTAATGTTTTCAGAAAAGAGCTAAGACAGCCTAGCTTTTACAGAGGGGCGAGCAGAAGCAGGTGGGGGAAATCGGGATGCGACGTAGGCAAACGGACAGTACCTGTGCGAAAATATGATTCAATATTGAAAGCTCTTTCGTCACCGGAAAACGCGAACATATTTCTGGAACGTACTATACTCAGTAACCCAGTACTGCTTACTATCTGCGGTCTTGGTTCTGTGTGGAGTTGGAACTTCCTTAGTAGAAGGAGTGGGAGTGAAGTACATTCAAAAACTCAGGTACAATAAAAATTGAAGTAAAAATAAAATGATGTCCCTGTACAATTATCAAATGTTTAGTATTTTCAATCATCTTGTCGAATGAGATATTTCGCAACTTCATAGCTGCCAAACATTTTGTACAACCGGCGAAATTAAGACTTATACAGTAATTTATACAACAGAGTGAAAGTAATACTGTGTGTGTGTGTGTGTGTGTGTGTGTGCAGTGCAAGTTCTCAGTAGTTCGAAATTGGGGCCAATACTATTATTATGGACTGCAGATATGACATGTGCCATTTATACCATCTGAAGAAGTACATTCTGTGTATTCACATAGAGGTCATAACTCAAAAGCATCAATTTCTGACGTAGCCTACGCCCTTTTTACCGCGCACCACACATATGACCTCTCGGACTCTGTATTGCTAGGGGCTGCCGACCACGGATATACAAAACAGTACGAAGTAAAATCGCGTAGACACGTTCATGCAACAATTATTACTTTCAGCAGACGCAATGTGTTATAAATCATGATACAGTTTAACAGCGAGAAAAGCAAATGACAAGTCTGATTTATTATCAACCTTCATTACACGTCAAATGACACTAGTAAATGTGGAAAATTATCCCCATATTACTTTTGACTGAAGACTCTAACAGGCCCACTTAATTTAACATTAACTTTCTTGCATGTGCTTACAACTTACCGGAACATCAGTCCTCTAGTCTTCGAATACAATTTCGAAGGGACACCATTAGCTTCCATGCATGCTGCAGATTGTCTGGACCAGTTCAGACGCATCCGTGTGAAAATGTCTCTATTTTTTCGTATTTCCGGATTACCACGTTTTATGATACACAACTTTCATCAGGATTACACTGGCAAACTGAAATAAGTGTTCCTGGATTCGGAATGCTCCTCCCCGGGAATCTTTCACTGTGCCTGCAGCACTTATGCTGCATTTAGTTTCACCATAAATTAGTATCCGGCCTGAATATTCTTCGTTTGTAAACTTCCGCAATTTCAGATTATTTGCTCGCTCTACTGAAAAGGCACGTCTTGTGTTGGCGATGTCTGTCCAGGTAACTGCACTCACGACCATCCCCCCTTCGCCCCTCGCAAGTGTACTGCTGTGTCGCCAGGGCCAACGTAACCACAAACGTTTATTTAATTCAGTCTCTGTTTATTCAATTTGTGCTAAAACAGACCACAGGATCGCAAAATTGCAAAGGAAAAAGTTCTTTCATTTCAGTTTCTCTATCTATCTATGTGCAAATCAGGTCCATATTCGTAATCACTAAGTAACATACCAATGAAGTTCTATATAGCTTGCAATTTTTTCAAGAAAACTTTCCTCAGAACAGGACGTTACTGCTACGAAACGGAAGTAACGTATGTCATAGGCAACTGGTAGTCCATATTGGCAACATAGCACTGTAGTTTCAAACTCGGTCGCTTAACTGTCATGTCCCATCTTAAAAAAAAAAACAGATATACAGCCAACACCAAGGACCAATGATAGTATAAAAGTGATACGCGCCACAAAATCGGAAGTTAGTTGTTGTTATGGAAACTGTACAACAATGCGACACCAGTACAAACGTTGCAACACAAAAATATGTTTGTGCGAGATCGTGCGTATTTGCTTGGTTTCAGCATAAAACCAATCCGCGGAAAGTCTAAAATTCCACATTCAGTATTCCCAACCCAACACACATAACAATTTCCCTCTTCTTACCGCTTAAGTGACATATTGATTTTACTGCTTTAGGCTTTAACATATTATTTTAGAGACGTTTAACATAGTAATAATTATAAATTGGAAACTTACCACTGCAATTTCACCTAAATTGCACTGTTAATTATTGTTTTTAAATATTTACAAAAATTAAGTAAACTCTACAACTCCACTAAAGTTACTGCATTCCTGATGCAAGTAATATTAAGGAAGCCGTGAACAAATCAACAAGATTCCAGACTCATCATAGACTGGGGGAAAAAAAGACAGTCGTATATCACGGCCTGCTGGAGTATAGAAAACATTTTAAAGCAACATATATAGATAGATATTTTTGTTTTGCAAATTTGCCGTCATTGAACAGAAACCAAGATGGAGATTTCATTGCAACTAATTAGAAATTCTTCTTTCAGGTATGTAATAAACGATCTTCGCACAAAATAATGTACGATACACGATACACAAGCGGTATGTTTTCTTTCAATTCTCGGAAATTAAAAAAGCTCAACTACGTTTCGCTTTTTCAAACTTTTCCTCGAACATGAAAACTTCAACATACCGCTCTTGTAACGCATATTACTATTTATTAATGGTTCACATTAATGACTTTTATTTTAAAATACTGAGAAACCGCCTAATGCTTATTTTTAAATCACATCATAATACAAATCCCACGTTCTATGTTTACCGAAAGGACGCCTCGTGTGACGTCATACAAACTGAACTGTCAACGAATAATACCGGAACTTCACGATGGAACTCATTTAACGACTAGTGACAAGAGGACACACTCTCAATTGTTGTTGGAGAGGAATCGATGTCTGATTCCTTGTGGAAATCGAACCAGTTTCCCCAGGTTTGTAGCTACAAGTACCATTGGTTAGCTTCTACAATTATACTCATAATATGCAACATTTTAAGCCGTCCTGTTGACACCACTGCGCTGGAGCGTGCAGTGAGACTTCGACGCGGAGAAACGAAGTTGCTTCTTGCGACAAACGAGGTAGAAACTCCGGCCGGCCGCGGCCCGGGGCGCCACAAACTGAAGTTCACTCCTTGTTTACGTTCGTAACTTGCTGGTCTGCAACTCGCACAACATTGCGGATGTACAATCGTGCCTCAGAGCTGCGAGACTGCCTCTCTGCAGAGACTGGCGAGTTGATGCAGTAAAAATGTTGCAACTTAAGAAATTTGAGAAACAATACCGGGTGCAGATGCTATAATGTTCCTGTGTGCGTGGGGGAAACCACGTTTTCACATTATGAGCAGCATTCTAAGGAAAAGGTTTCCATGACTGTGCATGTTCTTTTTGGCTCTAAAATATGGATTTTCGCCGTAAAAGGTTTTAGATGGCGCAGTTAGATTGTCACAGAATGCACGTTATAACATCTAAGTGAAGAACTGGGCCGCAATTACTGGAAATTGTTTCACAAATCAAAACGAAGTGTTTGTTCAGTGTTGTCCTTGCAGTGCACGGTGAGCACAGGAGAATGAGGACGGCAGCAGTCCTGCAAGATCGTGAACTTGTATGTCTCGGGAAGTAGGCTATCTGATGTCTTCGTTTCTTTGGTCGGGCGATACTTTTGTAATAAGTTTAATAAAACTGATCAATAGCTGATACTTCGCCGGGAAAGAGAATCAGTACAAATTCATAAATAGTGATGTGCTCCACAGGGATCTGTTCTATCACCACTGCTATTCACTATTTACGTAAATGACATGCCCTCGACTCTACATCACTGTAAGCATCACCTTTACGCAGACTATTTACAAATCTATATCCATACAACCCCTGACTCACTCAATGACGCAATACACAATCTTAACGAGGACCTTGAATCTATATCTGCATGGGCCAGAAAGTTTGGTTTGACTCTCAATGCAAGAAAATCACAAGCAATCCTAGTGGGACATCAACGTCTATTATGCAACATTACTCCTGCTCTTCCAGTCAAGCTAAACGACACAATAATCCCTTTTGCTTCCTGTGTTAAAAACCTTGGAGTTTACTTTGATACGCATTTAAACTGGAATAACCAAGTAACCCATATTACCAAAAACATACTTTCCCTACTACATTCCTTAAACAGCATTCGAAAATTCCTTCCGCTATCACTCAAGAAAATACTAGTGAAAACACTAGTAATGCCCCACTTCGATTATTGTGATTTTCTGCTGACCGACCTCAATGTCAACCAGTCGCAAAAATTACACCGTGTTCATAATTCTTGTGTTCGCTTCGTCTGCGATGTCCGTCGTGCTGACCACATTACCCCATCCTTCCAAACTCTAAACTGGCTACGGCTTAACGAACGTAGAAATTTTCATTCCCTTGTTCTCCTTTTCCAAGTCCTTCACACCTCTACACCTACCTACCTTGCCTCCCGTTTCAGTTACCTGTCATCATATCATAATCTCTTCACACGCACGCAAAATAGCCGCATACTAGCCATACCAACACATAAGACATCATCGTATTCATCTTCATACACAATCTCGCTCTCGCACTTGTGGAATACCCTACCCAGTGACATCAGAGACTGTCGGAATTTAGTAGCGTTCAAAAGCAAGCTTATTAAGCATTTTCTTACTACGTAGACTAGGTCTAATTTTTACTTAATCAATAAAAGAAATGCTTCTCCCTTCTTAACTTTTACAATAAACTGTCTAGCTTTTATTAATCAGTTAATCTTTTAGTACTTTGATTTTATTGTATCTGTAAATTTAATATTAATTGTAATTATAATTGTAATTGTACTCTTAATATTGTAGTTGTAATCCCCTGGTAGAGGGGAAGAGAAGGCCTGATGGCCTTATCTCTACCAGGTTAAATAAATAAATATATTATTAATAATAATAATAATAATAATAATAATAATAATAATAATAATAATAATAATAATAATAATAAAAATTACTGTACACTAATCATGTCAGATACTTTAATTTGTTAGGCCTATATAAAAATTCGAAATCATTTGTCATTTATTTCTCTATTTTTAATGGCATAAATGTACAGCGATATTTTTACCACAGCCTGAGATCACCTTGTGGCAATTGCGTGATTGAATACGTGCGCTATTCGGAAAGCTTTCAACCGCTTGCACACGCATTCAGATGTCCGCGTGTTTCAGTCGAAATATCACGAGTTACTTTCCCCTTAAGAGCAAGCATGTATCTGCAGAGGACTTTGGAACTGCCCGTTAAGGTAAATTTCACTCTATTAATCTGAGAACAGTGGAGCGCCAGGCTGTCAGCAGACTCTTCCACCACTTCGTGTTCTGCACCGCGGACAGAGAGGCAGAATAAAACTGAGTCATAAGACGTGTTACGATGATATTATTTATAGTTTATCTCCTTTAACTCTTATTCAAAGACACACTTAGACTAAATTAAATGATTCGATATCAATACAAATAAAAAATGCATCTGTTGTCTGCATACGGTACACAACGCACTCCAAAATTAAGACGTTAATGTAATTTTGTAAATTGTGGGGTTTAAGTATAGACATGTAGCCTAATCAATTCTTCACAGTGTACGTAATAGTAATATGCGTTACAAGAGCGGTATGTTGAAGTTTTCATGTTCGAGGAAAAGATTGAAAAAGCGAAACGTAGTTGAGCTTTTTTAATTTCCGAGAATTGAAAGAAAACATACCGCTCGTGTATCGTACATTATTTTGTGCGAAGATCGTTTATTACATACCTGAAAGAGGAATTTCTAATTAGTTGCAATGAAATCTGTTCAATGACGGCAAATTTGCAAAACAAAAATATCTATCTTCAGCATTGTTGCTTTAAAATGTTTTCTGTGTTTACTATACTCCAGCAGGCCGTGATATACGTCTGTCTTTTTTTTTCCCCCAGTCTATAAATCGTGTTGATTTTTTCACGGCTTCCTTAATGTTACTTGCATCACGAATGCAGTAACTTTAGTGGAGTTGTAGAGTTTACTTAATTTTTGCAAATATTTAAAAACAATTAACAGTGCAACTTAGGTGAAATTGCAGTGGTAAGTTTCCAATTTATAATTATTACTATATTGAACGTCTCTAAAAATAATATGTTAAAAGCCTAAAGCAGTAAAATCAATATGTCAGTTAAGCGGTAAGAAGAGGGAAATTGTTATGTGTGTTAGGTTGGGAATACTGAATGTGGAATTTTAGACTTTCCGCGGGTTGGTTTTGTGCGGAAACCAAGCAAATACGCACGATCTCGCACAAAATACTTGACTGCACTACATTGCAATAGCTCATAGATCCATTTTCATGAAGTTTCAATACGTAACACTTTGCTTTGCTTCACTTATTATACAAACGCGTTACCATCGATTTTGACTTCGCTCCCAATTTGTATTTTAGTTTGCAAATGTAGACCAATAATTATTTTCCTACTAAAATTATTATATTTCACATGCATCATTTCTTGGATAGATTGACACAATATGAACGAAATCCGTCTAATAGTTTAGGAGAAATCCCTGCACATAGCAGCCCAGGACATCTTTTCCGGCACCAGGGATGCTGCTAAATCCTGAAATCGATGTTTTTGCAACTTCACAATATTTTCTGTAATGTGAAAGTAATTCAAAGTTTTCTCTGGCATGCAATTTAAATTTGTTTCCAGTCTACAACGGATGTGTTCGTGTTTTCAACGCCAAATAGCCGCCATTAAGCTAGAGACTATTGTTTCTCGTTTAGTATATATGACTAGTACACAACTATCAATACAACATTTTCTGCTAACAATATCTGCATATAATATAAATCCTGAAAGATAAATTTCATAAAAAGTGATCGAATAATAGGCATTATTAAGTAAACTGTAGCTTATAAAGACAAAGTATACGTCATTCTACTGGCTCTGTTTATCTTGATAATCCAGAGTTTACACACATAGATTATAGTTAAGAGACCGAAACAATATGAAGACAATTTTACCAAAATTTGAAATAAATAGTTCAATGCTAAAATATCTTCGTTCCAAACCATATAGATTAGAATGAAGAAATAATATAATTTTAGTTTTGTTTACAACTTGACTTATTTTAATGTTAACCCAGAAGTATGTTTGTTAACACATTTTAATATTTTACTGGTGAACGTTTTCACCCATTTTGGGCATCTTCAGACCATGAAGTTATCTGTACATAATTGCATAATACATATTGAAATTCTACAATAATTAATGGAAATTTATAAATACATTACAAACATTAAATGCACATATCCACATTTAACCTAAGAGTCTTATTGTCAAACAAGTATTCACCTTTGAGTCATTATACAGATTATTGATCCAATATAATAACTCGTTCGCGATCTCTAGCTGTCATGAATGATTATAATATGACATTAAATATGCATATTCATCATACAACTACCTTTTGTTGTTGTATTTAGTGTACCTTTTTAGAAAATGTTTTTAGTGTATTTATAAATTTCCATTAATTGTTGTAGAATTTCAATATGTATTATGCAATTACGTACAGATATCTTCATGGTCTGAAGATGCCCAAAATGGGCGAAAACTTTTACAAGTAAAATATTAAAATGTGTTAACAAACATACTTCTGGGTTAACATTAAAATAAGTCAAGACGGAAACAAAACTAAAATTATATTATTTCTTCATTATAATTCGACTTATTTGACAACTTTATCAAAATGAATTCATATAGATTAGGTTTACATCATTTAAAAAATAAATCTTCAGTGATTAATAGTTTTAGCTACATACTTGCTATTCTGCCAGATAAAAGACAATAAATCTGCATAAGTAAATAATTTCCGACATCATCAAACCCTTATCTGGATACAGGAGCTTGGCAACTCAAGTTATTACATTAAAGAGAAGAAAAAAATAGTTTCTACATGACTGTACTCAACACTGGTTACGATGTAGCACAAGTAACTTTTGTGTATTTTCTAGCGAAAGATTTCCCAACTATCAGTTAATACTGGTTTCTACAAAAAAAAAAAAAAAAACAAAAAAACAAAATAAAAACATGAAGTTGCGAAAGAGGAGACATTAAGTGAAGAACAGTGACCAGTTAAAAAGGATAAATCGCAATATAGCGAACGCCAGTAGGGGAAGTTATCCCCACCCACATGAAATGTGCATTCGACACAACACTAGCCTATCACGTAGAGTGTCTGGTGAGCTAGTAGGGGAAAAGTGGAAGGGGTCGTGGGCGGAGCTTCTACGTTCGCTATATTGCGATTTGCCCATTAAAAAAATTAATGTATATTTAAGTAAAGTGACTTTCACTGAATTCGAAAAAAATAAGCAAAGGTGTAGTAAGGAGCATTTCTTTTTTGGCTTCTCCAATTCATTGACGTTGTGAGTTTAATGAGCATAAAGGAGAATCTGAACATTTTTTGAGTTGCCCTTGGGAATCCCGAAATGGATGGCTTGGATTTCTCAAGTGTTCTTGGAAAACATTTTCTACTTTCTTTTTACATATCTGGAAAACGCGGTTCAGTGCTAGATAGAAATATTAACAGAGGGAAAAATCGTGAAAGAATAAAAAGAAGAATCGTGAAAATCCTTGTTCATATCCATAGCAAGAATTATTTAGAACTAGCCGTACCCGTGCGCTCCGCTGCATCTATTAGAAATAAATATAAAGTAATTACATAATTAAAATAGGAACATTCGTGTTTGATAGAAGGATAAATCATTTAATATGTTACTTAATTTAAATTGTATTAAAATAATTAAAATGCGGGCATTTTGGTCCAGAGAGCAATCATTTGGTGCAATGACAATTCCTTTAACATGTTTCTTAATTGTTATTACATGCAACCATAGTTTAATGAAGATTGACATCATTTACTTTTAATGTCTATACTTTATATTACTTGCTATATGTTTCAGAAGTTACTGTAATAACATTGTAGAATTATGTCCATCTCGAGAAACTACACTTTCCAATGGTGAAATAATAATTAAACAAATCGGTTAATTTAGCATCCGATATTACTTCATACAAACACAGAAACATTCTCTGTAGGCTATGTTTAATAGTTTTCGATTGTTGTGTCCAAGGCCCCTTATAGACGAAGTCATTTGTTTTTATTTCAGTACTGCGCCTTAGATGGCGTTGTTTTTGTAATTTTAAAACTCATTTATCTCATTAAATATCAGTCGTATCAAAATTTTGTATAGAATAAAACTTATCGGAAATTATATTTAAAGAAACTTTTGTTGTGTAACATTTTTCATGAAAATCAATAATAAGCGAGATATTTCGATTTATTTAATTCAGGCCCCATTATAATCACCCTTTTAAATATAGTATTTTGAGTGCCATATAGCCTAAAATCTAAGTTACAACGAACTTAATTTATATTCCAATTTTCATATAAATCGGTTCTGCCATTATCGTGAGAAAAGGTAACAAACATCCAGACAGACAGACATACAAACAAAAATTTCAAAAAAGCGATTTTCGGTTTCAGAATGGTTAATTATACTTGTTAACACCAATTATTTTTGGAAAATCGAACATTACCAGAAAAATTTTGGCTACAGATTTATTATTAGTAGGCTATAGATATGGAATTTAAAATTTTGCCTGTTTCTACGAACGATAAACTATGGATGCTGCTCAACGTTTGTGTTCTCCAAAGATGGCGTTCCGGGGCTCATCGTACGTATCCTCGCCTACAAGGGAGAGATATCCTGTCTGCTGGACCATTTCGAAGAAAAATTCTCCAGTGCACTGTAGTTCCTTTGTTAGTCCTTTGAACATTATTATTGTTAATCCTGTATTTTAGCAGAAGCCAGCAGGCATTGTATTGTGACGCGGCAGCAAATTTAAAAGACGCTGTCCTCGTGGAATGCATTGCGACGTGCCTGGACTGTACCGCGGGGGCTAGGCCCCTCCGCAGTGGTTTGTATTGACATATTAACAATTCACCGCGCCCTCTGCAGGGCGGACAGCCTCACCCCCACCCCGTTTGTAATTACAGGCGGGGAGGCATCGCTGTGTTAATTATACACGTTTAATTTGGTACTCGCTAGAATTCGTAATGACGATAATATGTATATAGATCATCGGAGTCGTGTGTAATTACAGCCAGCGCTGGTCAACTTAAAACTGCAAACACGTACAGTCTTCACCTCTCAATCAGGTCGAGTGCGACACTTCTGCTAACTGCAATTGCATGCATTTCATTTCCATATTTCAGTCAAATTTTAGACTAGTTCGAACAGACGTGAATTATTAGAAGAAGGTCACTGGGTTGGTTCCAGTATCTTCTTTTAAAAGTCGATCCACAAAGTTCTGAAATTTATATTTGTAGGTTTTACGATTTATTCGTGAAATCAATGTGATCAGTGGAGCAGTGTATAGGGGTATTTGTCGAGAAAACTTTCATTAACACTCTAGGGCTATTATTATTATTATTACACTATTATTATTATTATT
This sequence comes from Periplaneta americana, assembly GCA_025594305.2. Classification (NCBI taxonomy): domain Eukaryota; kingdom Metazoa; phylum Arthropoda; class Insecta; order Blattodea; family Blattidae; genus Periplaneta; species Periplaneta americana. Next base: position 142,629,829 of record JAJSOF020000019.1, on the reverse strand, counting down.
ATTATTATTATTATTATTATTAGTAGTAGTAGTAGTAGTAGTAGTAGTAGTAGTAGTAGTAGTAGTAGTAGTAGTAGTGGCAGTAGTAGGAGTATTTGTAGTAGTACTATTTATTTTATTCCACAAGGTTTCTAAAGAAAAATGTACAAGTTTAATATTTACTTGCTTACTTACTTACTTACTGGCTTTTAAGGAACCCGGAGGTTCATTGCCGCCCTCACATAAGCCCGCCATTGGTCCCTATCCTGAGCAAGATTAATGCAATCTCTATCATCATATCTCACCTCCCTCAAATCCATTTTAATATTATCTTCCCATCTATGCCTCGGCTTCCCTAAAGGTCTTTTTCCCTCCGGCCTCCCAACTAACACTATACGCATTTCTGAGTTTAATATTTAAACAGTGTAATTAATTTTATAAGTGCACATCAATTTTTATTTAGTTCTAAACGAACAAGATGTAGGGGAGAAGTGGGTACAGTGAGACAGGGAGAACAGTGAGACATTTTTTATTAGATGGTAAATTTTGATGTTGAGATGTTGGTAACAGTGGAGTTGTATGTTGCATGAGTAAAGTAACAGTATTTTCATACTCGATTTGATTCTAGTTATAAAGGCGAGTGATGAAAAAATAATTCGTAATTGTTCACTCTAGAAGTAAAATCTTCGCTTGTGTATAAAGAAGGTTATATTGGATATACAAATGAGATATAAATATGAATGTTTTGTTACCTAATACTATGGTATTTGAGAGTATGTTTGGCAAAGTTTCGTCTTTCTTGTTTTGATTTTGAAGTGATGGCGTCATTTTTAAATGAACTATGCTTAAAGGGAACAGTGAGACATGCCATTGAAGGGTACACTGAGACGTCTCACTGTTCCCATGTACCAATGATTTGCAAAAACAAACTGTAATATATTACATTTACCGGTAACTAACATTAAAAATGAACATACTAGTAACCAATTTAGGAACTGTAGCTTAAAATATTGGATACATTACATTTTAATGGTTTCATAAATAAAAAAAATATTCACAAAATTTAAGAAACTGTTGAAAAATAATAAAGAATTACATTAAATTCTTATAATTATAAGCTTTGTTGTCACCAAAAATTCATTTCATTTTTTCTCAAAAGTTTGAAATGCCATGGAAAATTCACTTTTCCAAATGTTCCAGATGTTTCGATGGTTTCGAAGTCAGACATCAGAATGATTCTAAATAAGCCTACAGAACATGTCACGATAAAGAGACAGCAAGTTTTTGTTTTCTTTTGAAATAAATGTAAATCATTTCAATGTCCGTTAATAGACACTGTGGTGTCTCATTGTACCCTCCTGAATGGGAACAGTGAGACATTTGCATTTTTTTTGACAAACACGTATTGTATATTATGTCCTGTTTCTATTAACATTTTTGTTTATGTATTATTTATACTCCATGTTTTAATGTCTATTTCTATTGCACTTGATTTTAAAAATACTTCAATTATCACTTGCATGCATATGTCTTAATATTTTGTGTCTCACTGTACCCACTGCTCCCCTACGGATATAATGCAAATAATATTCATGCACAATATATAAAGCTTTCCGATACTAAATTAAAACAATAACAATAGTTAATACTGATATAACCTGTAACAATACTTAGCGAGTTTATATAATTCAATTCGTTACTCATTAGGCCTACGATATCATGCACGTTATACAGGGACATCATTTTATTTTTACTTCAATTTTTATTGTACCTGAGTTTTTTAATGTACTTCACTCCCACCCCCTCTACTAGTAAACTTACAACCGTTCTCCAAGCGTATACAGTCAAAGTCGCCGTACGGTCTTCGTAAACACAAACAGTACTAAGTTAATGAGTATAGTACGTTCCAGAAATATGTTCGCTTTCAATATTGAATCATATTCTCACACAGGTACTGTCGTCCGTTTGCCTATGTCGCATCCCGGTTTCCCCCACCCACTTCTGCCCGTCCCTTTGTGGCTGGGCTGTCTTTGCTCTTTTCTGAAAACATTAATTTCTGTTAGGAATTGGACGTCTACGTAATATTATATAACTGTTTAAAATAACTTAAATAAAAGGGCCTCGTTAAGTAATTAACTGTCACGTGATTTCCTCCCTTTCTACAATCCTGCGGCATAACCACTTGGATGGACAGTAGATAGCATGTCTGAGTAATTTTATATTTTCGGGTCGGGTAGAAGTGAAGATTGAATTCACAGTACGTAGAGTAGGTACAGAATTATTTCAACATGAGTTACTAGTACGAAGGACGAAACTGGCAATTGGAATTAGATGCAATAGTTTATAGTACGATAATATGCAAAAAGAACTGAAACCTGTATAGAAATGAACGGCCATCATTTTCAAATATGTGTTTAAATATCCACATTATGATTATTTTTCAATTTAACTTCATTCTCTGTATTGTACGCTAATGTGTTATAGACAATATAATATACACTGCATAATGAATACGTCCACATGGATAGCTCAGTTCGAGTATAAAAACACTTATTGTTAATATTTTACTGTATTTTGACTAAAGCAAAACCTAATGAAAATTATCAAACTCAAAATCGCGATATTTCCTAGTTTACGTAAATGGATGAATTACTTTTCATCCCTCCTATACATAGTAAAGTGATTTGTTTGTATATTACGCCACTATCGTCGAACTCTAGTGGAAGGGGGTATCAAACGGTGTTTCCGGTTCACAACCTTTAAGCCAAAGGTATAGGCAGGTTAATATTAGAAATGTTAGTAAAAATAAAATGATGTCCCTGTAGAATGCAGGCCTAGTCCCAATGTCAGTGACGCCACATCTTGCATCCAGGACTGCTTTGTATCTTAATCTTAGGGAAATGAAATTCAGTCTTGATGAATATTCTTCCAGTGGAGCTGGAGACGTGCGAACAGCTGATCCTATGTCTCTATGCCTATAGAATTTGTTCTATAAAAGCCAGAAGGCCGCGTGAAACTGAAATAACACTTTGAAGCACTGTGCTATTCTGCGTGCCATCGCACCAGCAAACGGCGTTCACTTAATCAACCTCTCTGATATCGGGAAAATCTGTTACAACACACGCGGAGGTGCGTTCCTTCGTGCTGATCAGTAATTTTACATAAAAACATAGTTTGTATTCTTGATCGAAGGACAAATATATTTTCTTAGAAGTCTGATAGTAAATTCACCACACACATAAAAAATAGATACGGAGAATTTATACCTTGGCCCGACATCGCGGCTTTGAACTTTACTGAGAGTGATGATGTGGATCGTGAACTCGTTACCAATGTTAACTGTAAAATGCACTGTTTCATTCACTGTCTCCAACTAATTGCAGTGCTATTATCATGTTATAAAACGAGGTACCAATTTGGAAAAATGCATTAGGCCTACGTGTGCGCTAGAGTTACGAGAAAGAGAAATTCAAATTTATAACAAAATCCTTAGATCCATTTCCGCATTCAAATTTACGCGAAATTAAAAAATCGTAATAATTTCATTTCAAATGTGCTACTTTTCAAGATACGTAGTACGTTACTTCAATTAAATATTTAACGTGTAGGCCTACCTAAGAAGAAGATAAACTTTTGTTTTCTGAGTGGCACATAAAACATTTCGCATTTGACTTCGGTTTATATAATCAGTGAATTAATGAATAAATAAATTAATTAAAAAATCAAACATATCAATCAATCAGTGCCTAAATAAATAAAAAAATAAATATATAGGCCTACTGTGCTTCAATTGGCCTAAATACAAGTTAGGCTATATAAAACAACTTGTACGTATTCATTCATTCATAGTGTTCTCCCCAAGGACAGGTCTTTCGCTGCAAATCCATCATTCTTCAGTCTTTCTTATTTTTTTGCTTTCCTCTTATTTCCGCAATTCCGCATATTATCCATATATCTTAATGTCGTCTATTAGGCCTATTTGATATCTTCTTCTGCCCCCGAACTCTTCTCCCGTTCACGATTCCTTCCAGTGCATCCTTCAGTAGGCAGTTTCTTCTCAGCCAGTGACCCAGCCAATTCGTTTTCCTCATTCGTTTCAGCATCATTCTTTCTTCACCCACTCTTTCTAGCACAGCTTCGTTTCTTATTCTGTCCATTTCACACGCTCCATTCTTCTCCATATCCACATTTCAAATGCTTTTAGCCGTTTCTCTTCATTTCGTCGTAATGTCCATGTTTCTGCCTCATACAACAGTACATTCCACACAAAGCATTTCATTAGTCTCTTCCTTAGTTCTTTTTCCAGGGGTCCGCAGTAATCTAACAATTTCTAATGCTAATTTATATTTTTCAAAGTGGAGTTAATGATAAAAATCTGTTATTAACTTTTAATATAATCTGCCTGTAAGCGTATTGCTCGCTCCAGTTCCCTTCTCAGTTCATCATCTTCCTTCTGTACTTCAAGGACGCAGAATATAAATCCTTTAACAACACGTGCTCTTCGTTAACACAGAGTGGCCCTCTGCAAGTAGGTCTACCATACAAATTTTGCAACGAACTATATAATTCCATATATCTGTAGTAATGGCGTTGATAGTCCGTTTATCGTACGCCAGCCGTGGCGAAAATGTGATCGTGCGCCGAGCCACTGTGTAACCTGCAACGTGCATAGCACCTATGGAAGGAGGCGGACACCCGAAGGGGAAGTGAAGCAACTGTCTGACTTATTAACGGATTTTCATTTTCCTTACGTCAAGCACTTAAATATAATTTTATACAGTACAAGGTTACAATCTAATTTTTAATACGTGTAACGAAGAAAGAAATGAACAAGAAAACATAGGACACATTATCACAACCTAAAATTAACTGTCTTCAGATTGTCTCTGCGACAGAGTTTCAAAATCAGGAATTATGTCACTTACTGCCGGTCGTAGTTGATCATAAAGGTATTTGTCTGTCAGTCGTGATCTAAATTTGGTTTTTACTATTTTCATTGTTGAAAATAATTTTTCACAAATGTAAGTTGTAGCGAACATGGCTTTAACAGAGCAAGCGAAAAAACGAAGCTTCGGATATTTATTTTTTGGCAAAGATTTGAAAAGTTCAACATTTGTCAAGTCGTTACATCTAGCTTTCATTTGACATCACATAGTAAATCTGTGAGTTCAAATTGAAGAGTTAACCGCATTATTCGTACATCTGCTGAAAAAGGATCGACGTACAGAGATGATGATGATGATGATGATGATGATTATGATAATATTGAACCTTTTAATGTTTCATCAGTAACATGTAGTATAATGCCGTTTTATGTTATACAATCGTTTTCCTCGTAATACTTGTGAACAAATCATACATTTAATATTCTCATCATATTGGCAGCAAAAAAATGCGTCCTCCCATCCTACTTAAACTTTCGTTTTTGTAGAGGTACATGGTTTCGAGAGAGACATTGCGACGATACGCCACTCGCAGGTCAGAGACAAATACAAATGGAACGGAGTTCGACTCCAGTGAGTGAGAGGGTGGGGTTTGGGGGAGGTAGGAAGCGCATAGCTATCATTGCGAGCCACAATGTGCTCGTGGGTCACATTTTCGACACCGCTATCGTACGCAATACGACAAGAAGACAACAAATCCTGCTTGAAACGTATAATCCGCTGCACCGCAGTGTTATTGTCTGTGAACACGGACTGGCAGCGTACAAGCTGCAATTAATCGTTTGCTTGCACTCGTTAGAATGAATTCCTAAGGCGGTTCAGGAACGCCGTCGACACCAAGGACCCCGAGATACGGAAACGAGGCTCAACCCGGCCAGCACTTATCATGGAAAGGACAAAGTTATCATGCTCACGTCCATGAAGTGAACTTCGCTCGAATTTCCGATTAAAGGGTTCATAACTGGACAGTGATCAAAGCACGTAGGTACATAATTATTTTAACAAAATTGTATCATGAAACATTGCTAGCAAGTATACAAACAATAATTACAATCGACCACCTCAATTGCAACATAGTATTTGATTACAAAAAATAAGCTCATGAAACGCCTCACTGAAGAAATCTGAATTATGAGGTGGTTTAATTCAGAACTCGGGCTGCACGGAGAAGGATAATTGTGTAATTCGTGGTGTTTGTTTTCAAAATAGATATGCACGCCAATCAAACAGTTTCGCTGTTTGCTTTCGAACCTCTCAGTCTGCAAATAAATTGTCAAATTGACGGACTGACTGATTACTTTCAAAGTCACTACTTCGAATGATCTATTAACAATCTCCGTGAAAGTCATTACATTTTATGGGGACATTATGTATGTATGTATGTATGCTATTTTTTAATTCATTCTGCATGCTCCATTACTACGGAGTAATACTACATCCTATAATCACAGAATAATGAATTAATGATATAAATGCTTTTGTAAAAGATGAATTAAATATTAGTACATGGTTTGCCGACTTCATTGCAATTTAACAAAATCTATGTTCGTCAAATATTCTAAGGTGAGTCTCTTTTTCTTCGATGACTTATTTTCACCTCTTTTTTTTTTTTTTTTTTTTTTTTTTTTTTTTTTTTTTTTTTTTTTTTGCCCTAGTAACCTATAGTCGAATATTTACGTGGTCTACTCTTTGTTCACCGCCAGAACATGAGCACATTTTTTTAATTTCGTTTAATATTCACCATGCCCCATAAGGTATAGTCACATTACATGGTTTATTGAAACTTGTTTATCACTTATGTGTTCACTGGTGTCCCATTGTCTTTTGCTTCACTGTTTTGATATTCATTATGTTATTCACTGTTGAATGTTCACTATCACTATCTTTGAGTTAATGATACTAGTTCTATTTACATATATACACTTTTAGTAATTATAATTATAGTGATTATAATATTTTGGTTATTGAGTGTGTATACGCATGTTACGAAACTGAGACATAAGGGAGTCATTCTATATAAAGAATACACGCCTGGTAATAAATGGCTATCTAAACCGAATGGATTGACCAGCAGCGAATGGAAGGACGCTATTAAGATGACTGCCAATGTATGTCCAGTACGTGCTCCACCAGGCAGGTCTAGAATGGAACCCACTGCCGACATTGTCGGAGTGAGAAAGAAACACTTGCTCACATTCTGGGAGCCTGTCCTCATGGAGAACTACTGAGGAATAGTCGTCACCACAAGATTTGACCCCTCTTAGCATCGGCCCTACGAGGAAAAGACTACCAAGTAGAGGAGGAGGTCCATGGTTTGTCCACAAATGGATCTACAAGGCGCGTTGACATCATCGCTATCCCGACAAGATCAACAAGCGGATTCATAATTGATCCAACTGTAAGGATGGAAATCAACCTGCTGAGGTACATCAGGAAAAATGTGACATATACGACCCCACTATACCATATTATAAGGAAAAATATCATCTAACATCGATCGAAGCTATTGGATTACTGATTGGGGCTAGAGGAACCGTCAGAAAAAGATTCGCGCATTTTTGCAAGCAGTTTGGTCTAGGACAAACTCTTGTCACTCAAGTATCTCTGTCTGCAGTGAAGGGATCTATAAAAATCCTAAGAAACCATCTCTACAGTTATATAGATTGATCTCTTTGCTATGGCGATCTGCTCACTTAAGTTGGGTCTTGCAACCAGTGCTAAATAGACGACTGTGATCATCCAATAACTAATAGATACTAGGAAATTTCATGTTTCTTGTGGAATTAATGATGTTTTTGTTTAGTCTTTTCCAATTATTTCTAATGGTGCTATTTCTTATTCTTTTTCTTCTCCATTGTTTTATTTTCTTCCATTATAACAACAATTTTATGGTAAGCTTTGTCTTCTAGGCAGCCTTCACTTGGAGGAAGATGAATGAAATTTATTCGGAATAAAGACAATTGTTCAAAGTTTATAGAGTTAATATAGTGCATAAATGACCTCAAATGCTCTTTTATAATGTCTCTATAATTTATTAGCAAATTTCTTCCACTCACATTGCAACTCTTTATTTGTGTAGCGAGTCCTGCTGTAATTTGGGATTACAATTATTTTTGAAGTGGATAACTTACGTCTTTAAAATCCGCACCCTCTAGAAAAAGTTACGGGAACAAAAAAAGGGGTATAGAACTTCAACTGATACCTCAAAAAGTATGACCTAGGAATGTCAAAGCGTCTGCAATACGTGCCCATACTACAAATCCAACAAGGTTCACTTTTTAGCCAGATAAAGTACAATCATCGCTCTTAAGGAAATGTTGTGCGGGTTATTGAGACCACGCAGAGCAGGCGCTTTGACATCCCTGATATAACCGAAATGTGAAAGCTGACTTCGATAACCAAAGTCAGCGCGTCTGGCCGCGAAACCAGGCGGCCCGGGTTCGAATCCCGGTCGGGGAAGTTACCTGGTTGAGGTTTTTTCCGGGGTTTTCCCTCAACCCAATACGAGCAAATGCTGGATAACTTTCGGTGTTGGACCTCGGACTCATTTCACCGGCATTATCACCTTCATTTCATTCAGACGCTAAATAACCTAGATGTTAAAAAGATAACCAAAGAACATAAGATCTAACAGTAGCTACTTCAAACTCACGCGCATGCGCGGGAGCAACCGCCATTTTTGGTCCTGTCTAATGTAACAGTCGTCCGTATTATGTAAGGCAGTATTGCTATGTCGTCTCGGTTATTGGTATGCAGATATTACACCAAACTAAGAAATCCAATAGCGACATCATGAATCGCATCTATCTACCGGCCTCACAATAATAATAAATGCACAATAAGCCTACTATGTCAATACCTCACTATGCATGACATGGAGGATTACAGTTTACAAATTACACAGCAGTTTTTATTCATTTGTAAGCATGGAGTTACTGGCAACGAGACTTCTTCAGTTCCTGATACCGCAGTAGTTTGTGCTTCGCTTCTGGCACATCGGCCTGATTCTGTGTGCATTTCATTTTATTGCGCTAAGGTATACGGGCTATTCCATATGAAATCGATCAGTAAAAAACCTCGCATTTTTTTAATACTCTAATTTTTTCCCTATTTATACAAGGTGCTGAGGAGAGTGCATTTGCAAAAATATATCGAAAGTCAAACGGTTTTCGTATTGTTGAGCGACAAATTTAGCGTATTTTATAAAAACAAGCCTCTTTCAGCGCTCAGAACTCTAGAACCATTTACTGCAGAACATTGAACGAGAGCTCATTTGAAGCTGACATTTGGTAGGTTATGATAAGAAGTAATCCTTATTTTTATTGTACACAGAGAGGCAGATAATCTGATTTTACTTACTTTTAGGCTTTTTGCCCATTTGTAAAAGTGTGAAAAAAATTTAGAAAAAACTTGCATTATTAAGAGGGATTCGGCATTGTTTGCTTAGTGGCTCGGCAATAAGTTTCGAGGGTAATTATTAAAAGAAATTATTTCCACACGCCTGGACTTGAACGGCGCAGTACAAAAAGCACTGGCCGAGAGCTGAAGATAAGCGAGCGTTGGGCGTCATTTTACTCCTGTGTTTCTGAAAACTTGTGATAAAGCTAGCCCAGCTATGCGCTACTAGACGAAACATCACGTGTTTTTCTCCTGGCCTTGCTTCCCTCGGCTAGCTCCCGCCTCACAGTCAGCTGGTTAGCTCACGCGCGTACTATTTATTTTCTTTATTTGATATTTTCAATATTTTCTTACCAACGGTGCACCAGTAAAAAATATGTGTTTATTTGTACTTTCAATGCGGAATCTAACCATATATTTTAAAAATATTTTTTCGTGGGCAAAGGCGTCTTAATGAAGAAAAATCTAATTTTCTCCATTTCCATAAAATGTAAGAAAAACTGTTTACATGTCAATATAAACTTTAATTTCTCAGCATCAAAATAAAGCATCATTTTGATCATTGGGTGAAAGGGTTTCGGAGCCACAACAGTTTAAAATTGCTAATTTTATGAAAATACGATAAATTTAAATATTATTAATTTAAACACTATGAAGTTCTGATGCCTCAAACTTTGCACAAAGCATTGTATCACAGTTGTCAACGGACAGAAAAAGTTTCATTGTATTTAAAAATTGTAAGGTCAATTTTCTCTATATTTCGGTCGATTTGAGATGGAATAGCCCGTATACAGTCCAAGTGGAACTCACGCGTCAACTCATTTCTCCAGCATCGCAGTGGCACAGGAGGTCCATCTCCACATGGATGAAGGAAGGCATACGCTCCAGTTGTCACCCTGCAGCAAGTAATGCTCAAGCACTGCAATTATCTTCCGACTAACAACGGAAAATGACCCCCTCACACGTGCGTTCATTCTCTTTTAGTTATGATACTAAAGATCAAGTAAATAAGAGGATGCTTATAATAAACCGACCGGCCGATCCGACAAAGTGAGGCAGGCTGACGTGCCTTTCCAGAACGAAGGCAATCTCGTGGCCGCTTTATAAGCCAATCAGAAACCTCCCTTCTACAACGCGTCCACCTCCGTTGCCTTTACACGTGTCAGGACACAGGCACTCGATTCATGCTGGTGTTATACTTTATAACCGAAAGGCTGGAGAATCGGCTTTCCACACTGGAGACCCGGGTTGACGACCCTAGGAACTCCGCGCTGTCTGCTCCGACCCCCTGACTCCTCGTTTTTACGCCACTCGTATAGAGGATTCCACTTTAAGAAAGTAGCATTGAACATATGGAGGTTGGTCCGACAACTATTTATAAGTATTTTTCTTGAGAACTGGGAATTAGTTTAATTCATAGAACATAACTTCATTGAGAACTAGATCGATTTCGTATGCTAAAATTGTGTTACACCTCTAAAATTACCAGATATGTAATTTACGAATAACGGGTAACAGCTAAATTGATGGAATAGTCAAAGATCTCCGCTGAAAAACAACAGACAAGTAGGGGTGGTACAGTTAAGGCTAAGATTTCACATTGTTAAAACACGCTTATTTGAAGAAGTACACAAAATTTAACTGTCAACAAAACAACAAAGGCATTAGTTATGTAGCTTAGGTTCTTGTTTGATTATAGTGTGAAGTTAATAATGGAAAAAGGTGCTGTACATAATCTTAATTTTGTATTATAAGCGCTCCGTAACATTTAATAACGATAAACGTGCGCTGCACATAATCTTAAGTCTGTATTATAAGCACTCTTAACCAATAAAATAAATTTTATTATATTATTATTATTATTATTATTATTATTATTATTATTATTATTATTAAGCCTACTATTACCATTATTATTATTATTATTATTATTATTATTAAGCCTACTATTACCATTATCATTATTATTATTATTATTATTATTATTATTATTATTATTATTATTATTATTATTATTAGTAGTAGTAGTAGTAGTAGTAGTAGTAGTAGTAGTAGTAGTAGTATTTGTAATTACAGTAACTTTTAGGTCCCTAAAACTGTATTTTAATGCATACTTTCGATCAACTTTTATTATATAAACTTATATAAAATATTCAACGGTCTACTGGATAATAGCGAAATATTATCACAAATCCAGATTAACGCTAGAACATCACATTTAAGAAATCGTCAATTGTTATATTATAAAAAACCAAACACTTCAGCACATAAAAATTCACCAGTGTTAAAAATGTGTTCAAATTTCAATGAAATATGTAAAACATGGGATCTAGATTTCTGCATTTCTTACATGGAATACAAACATTTTCTTATTAATATACTGAAGGTTGTTGATTTTATATAATATTGCTATTTGTTACTCTGTAATTTACCAATTATAACTACATTTTACATTTTTGGCTATGATATCTATATTTAACTATTTTTCATGTATTTTATTTTGTATTTTTCATTTTGTATCTATATCTGTATCTCTTATTTAGGTAGTATCTATTTGTCTGTTCTTTTTTTTTTCTTTCCTTTTCTCATTTTCCATTTTAATTTGTATTTACACTTGTACCTGTTTCATCTCTTTTTTTCCATGTTATCTATGTTTTTTATTTTTGTAAACGAATATCTGTACTGTCTATTATAATTGGGGCTTGCCCTGTTATAGGCATAAATAAATAAATAAATAAATAAATAAATAAATAAATAAATAAATAAATAAATAAATAAATAAATAAATAAATAAATAAATTATGGAGCCTAGTTGAGGTGTCTGAAAGTTGGTTAATGGCCTAAATATCCGAAGTCTAGTTATAGGCCTAATGTATATAATAGTAATATGCGTTACAAGAGCGGTATGTTGAAGTTTTCATGTTCGAGGAAAAGTTTGAAAAAGTAAAACGTAGTTGAGCTTTTTTAATTTCCGAGAATTGAAAGAAAACATACCGCTCGTGTATCGTACATTATTTTGTGCGAAGATCGTTTATTACATGCCTGAAAGAGGAATTTCTAATTAGTTGCAATGAAATCTCCATCTTGGTTTCTGTGCAATGGCGGCAAATTTGCAAAACAAAAATATCTATCTTCAACATTGTTGCTTTAAAATGTTTTCCTGTGTTTACTATACTCCAGCAGGCCGTGATATACGTCTGTCTTTTTTTCCCCCCAGTCTATGGAATCTTGTTGATTTTTTCACGGCTTCCTTAATGTTACTTGCGTCACGAATGCAGTAACTTTAGTGGAGTTGTAGAGTTTACTTAATTTTTGCAAATATTTAAAAACAATAATTAATAGTGCAACTTAGGTGAAATTGCAGTGGTAAGTTTCCAATTTATAATTATTACTATATTGAATGTCTCTAAAAATAATATGTTAAAAGCCTAAAGCAGTAAAATCAATATGTCACTTAAGCGGTAAGAAGAGGGAAATTGTTATTTGTGTTAGGTTGGAAATTTTGAATGTGGAATTTTAGACTTTCCGCGGATTGGTTTTGTGCGGAAACCAAGCAAATACGCACGATCTCGCACAAAATATAATGTATGTTTTTGCAGGCATCATTATGGCATTAATAGGTTTTTTTATCATTTCAACGGACTCGGCGTAGGCCTGCCTATCTTGTGCGATAAACTTGCTTGGACAGTGTACGTATTAGGAAGAGGGTGAGATAGAGATACTGCACCTCACTCGTTCTGCTAACGGAGGCAACAGTGTACTAGCCAAGACCCGTAAGACCAATGATTTTTTCTTAAGGTGGAATACTCTATAGTTACATATCAAACGAAAGGGCTACTTTACTAAAGAATGCAAAGTTTTCGGATGTTAACAAATTCAGCAATTCCTCATTTCGGAGAAGTCACTAACAATAGGCCTACGTGAACCAACAACTCTAAACAAGGACTTGCACGGCTTGTAAGTCGTCAACAGTCTGCTGATATTTTGAACGAAGGACCAATTATTGTTAGTGATCACATGCGAGATGGGAAATAAACTGGAGACATAACGAAAAACTTCCTGAAACTGTCATACATGCTTTACTTGAGTAAAGAACTTTTTCCGAAAATTTACAACCTTCTGAACATACTGCACCTACCAGGGATTCTGCCAGTGTCAATTGTCTCTGTTCAGAGAAGTTTCTCTACTATTCGTAGGTTAAAGGCGTATTTGAGGAACATACTGTAGCTTCTGATCTCGATTCACTTCAACCTATACAGGGTGTATCTAAATTGGTGTCAAATATTTCGGGGATGTGTTCGTAACACAAAAACATTACAAAAGGTTCATATGAACATTGGTCTGAAAATAATTTATTTCAGAGTTACAAGACAAAATTTAATGTTACAAAAATTGCTCGGAGTGGCTTCCTCCTGCTTCGATGTGTCCCCTAAACCTGCGTTACATGCTCTGGCGTGCTCTGTTGAAAATTCCTGGAGTGTTTCGTATTTCGTGAAATCCATTTGGTTACGCTCTCAGAATATCAACATTAAGTACAGGAATCGCAAAAATCAGGGACTTTAAATGTCCCCAGACGAAGAAATCCATTGGATTCAAATCAGGCGATCGAGCAGGTCATGCAATGAATCCCCTTCGACCAATACATCTTTGGGGAAATCGATCATTAAAAAAATTACGAACTATCAGACTGAAATGAGCTGGAGCAGCATCATGTTAAAACACATTCGTTGGATGACGTCCAGAAGCACATCATGAATTAAATGATGCAAATCATTTCGTTCTGTTCACTCACAGAATACATTTTCTTCTGATTTCTTTGCTCAACAAAATACAAACAAACAAAAAAGCATCAAGCAATCAGCGGTCAATGATGGGACAAATCCTTTAATAACTCCCTAACGAATGGTTTTCAGACCTATGTTCTTATTAACTTTTTTAATTGTTTTGATGTTAAGAACACGTCCCCGAAATATTTGACACCAATTTAGATACACTCTGTATACGCTCTTTCAGATACAACCCTTACTGCATGTTATGTGTATAAAAAATTATCTCTTCCTAAACGACACGTGGCTCCTCTAAGTCGGTACTCTACCCATGTTCTCGAGTAATGCAGAAGTCTTGCAAATGCTTCATCTAAAATTAGTCCAACGATTTACAACTTTGAAATGATATTAGCCTACTAAGATTTCAGTATTTAAAAGCAACACACTTCACAAACTAAACTAATTAATGAACAAAACACATGGATTAACTAATTAATTAATTGTTCAAACATCGAAACTTGAGATTTGCTAAGAAGCTCGACGCATGTTAACTCGCCTGTCGCCCGTCCGCTTAATACACTCGGCTAATGTGCAATATTGGTCAGCAACGTAACGACTTGTGGCGGTTACGTCCATACTTCACACGTCATTACGACAAGCTGCGGTAAAGACGCGTTAACAATCGATCTCGCTACTAAATGACATGGTTCTATTGGCTAAATCATACAACGGCGGACAAACTCATTATGGAAAGAGGGAGACCATGAAATATCACACGATTCCATTCTAGACAGACCGACAAGAAAAATAAGAAAACGAACGCACGGTGTTCCGCAGCCCCCCCCCCACCACCCCCTCCGTTCGCTCCCGTGTTTTCAATTAACTGGCTTCGCTCGGTCTGAGAAGAACGGCCGCAGAGTCTGGGCCAAGCAATCCAACAAACACAAAGCTGCCGCAAGCCGTCAGGCATCAGTGTCAATCCGCTAATACTTGGATTCCTGCAATTTATGGGGCCTGGAACACGTCAGCATTTTCCTGCTAACATGGGACCAAACTACATGCTTATTCCAGAGAACTTGGTTCGAGATGATGAGAATGAGGTTGGTGAGGGGAATCGGTTATGGTTGGACATGTAGACCAGACATGTCAATTGATGCCCACAGGAGCAAGCGCGCGCTTTAGAGCCCAGGGGAGCCTGAGCGCTTTACAGCGGAAAGGAAAGAGACAGACGATAGAGGTGGTATATGACGCTTGGTCGAGCCATATACAGGGATGGCCAGCACTGATTCAATAGATAAAGGGAAGAGAACTTATTAAAACTGTATCCATGGTAATTTTTAGATTTGCCTGAGAAGTATAAGTGCATTATAAGAATGTAAGTTTTAATTTTAATGCTCATTTTTCACAAGTTTGATTTTCTTATTCAAAAGAAATATTTTCTCAACTTTTTTTTATAGAAAAGTGAAATTTTCAAGTATAGGCCTATTTATTTAGTAGCCTTACAGAATGTTTTCGTAAATCTAATATACCGTATATACGTAATACTGAAGATAGTGTATTGAAAATTTTGAAAATATTCGCATGGAAATTGTTTGTAAGGAAATGAATTAACAAAGCAACTACTGTTACATCATAAGCAAAAGATACGTGCCCATGTGTTGTAAAAATGTCAGCTCTATAGCTTCAGCACATTTCGAGAAAATAATTTAATATTCTGATGATAGGAAGTTGCTCACAAATATCACCTTAAAAGCATAATGCGATAAGAGTTTTGTTATGTAATATTAGTTACACTTAAAACAGATACAGTACCTAGGTAACTTTGCTTTGTACTGTAATATTGTTTTGATTAGTTTATCGATTACTTTTGTAAGGCTAAAGGTACCCTCAATATCAATTCCAACTTATGTCATACTCAGTCTCTTTTTGGGGATATCACTTTCTTTATGAATGATGTGTTTCATCCATTTAGTACAGTATAGTTGTACTACTATGGAATTTATGTGAATATTCCTTCTTAACTCTCTATTATGTTATTAAGATTTAAAACACAAGTGCAATATTAAGAAATCAGTGTTAGTACTTTTGTCTTACAGCCAATATAGATAATATCAAACAGAAAGAAGCCATATAAAAATAACGACATAAAATTTCACGTTCCGGTTGAAGTTTGTGCCCCACTGTTTTCTTAATCCAACAGGCTGCTTATTCATATACACAACCCTTCCTCTTTCCATACTTAGCGCTTGCTGCCCGCGCACGACGTCAAGGTCAGAAAAATGCGCTTGCTTTGACATCACTGAAGTAGACATGATAATAGTAGGGTCACAACACAAAGGAAGAACCCTGCCTGATCCAGTACGAATAATTGATGCCTCTTTTCAATTAATTGCATGGACTAATCAGATATGATCGTGAGAATGTAAAAGGAAATCGAAGTACTCGGAGAAAGCCTACAGGCTCAGTCTGTACGACCCGTTCGTATCAACGCCACTCAATTGTTCGCTGTAACTTCCCTTGGAAATGAAAATCAATTTCTGGGGCGAGGGCAAACTTGTTAGAGAGAAGGAACAAGGGGAACGACTTGTCTGCAGGCCAGTGGCGGATAACATCAATTACAGACGTTTCTACATACACAGGATTTAGGCATAAACATGTTCTATCATTAAAAAGGAAGATATGTGTGAAGTCTATTGCTGCTGTAACTTGGAGATGAGGCGTTAAGCGACTTGGAGGACTGACCATTTGCCACAAATGAAATTTCTGAAAAATTGTTGACGTCTGGCATCCTATTAATCTGAAAACTGACATAATAGTGAACACTAGCAGCGGTATTACTATGAATTCGGGGTCGTTCGTTTCACGCCTTTCATTCATAAAATTTTGATCAGCCAGACTATAGTCCCGTCGCTCTAATTTCCGGCAGCCAATCGCGTTGCAGGTCGGCTACATTTAAACGTGTGCGTCTTGTGATTCGTGGTGAAGACGTTATTCATTTCTTAAGGCTCGATAAATACTTAATATAATCGCCCGCCATTTTGGCTCTTTCGTTGGCGTTCGCAGAAAGCACACGAGGACGTTATTTGCCGCTCAATTATTTGCTGAATTACAGTGCGTTTGATTTATTATCATAGGAGCTACGACATGATAATGTTTAACGGTGTGGCAAATAGATCCCTCGTATGGTAGCTCGGCAACGAAAGAACAAAAATGGCGAACGATACTACCTACCTAGACTTTATAGAGCCTTGACTTCCTAAGACGTAAGCAAAAGAGGAGGAGTCACGCCGGGAATAACAGCGTCGCGACTATAGATGCATTAGCAGAACGTTCGCTTATAAAGTTTCGGACAGAACAATTACAGAACTTCACCGTGTAGCCACTGACAAATACCCGTACAAAATCTTCGTCATTTATGTTCAGGCATTGTTTCTGTGAAACCTCGGATGAGGCAGGTTTTACTTGTAACAGCTAAGTTTCTCTTCCCATCCGCTGTTCATGGGGTACCCATCATATATCCATGCCTGAATTATCCAACTTTTCTCATCTGATTTAAACTTTTCTAACTGGTCTCAAACTCTTGCTTTCAATTACTTAATTATATCATGAAATGTTCATAAATCCACCTGCCTCAATGTGTGGCTGCTTGCGTCCTCTATTAAATTGTCACGTTTGTGCTTATATTTTACCTTTGTTTTCTGGGCATTAACAGTAATTCATTCACAGTGTCTGCCCAAGAGCAGGTGTTTCATTTCAAACCCAGCTTTCTCCAATCTTTCCTTTTTTCTGCCTTCCTCTTAAGGCTGGTTCACAATAAACCGGGAACGAGAAGCAGAGGACGTGAATATGAAAATGTTTGATTCACAATAAACCGAGAACGTAGACGACTATGCATATCGATATGTATGTCAATAACGATATGTAAAGTCGATATTACGCATTCTGATGTTATTTGTGTGTAATTGACCAATGACGTTCTCTCATGAGTACAAGGCAGCCAACATAAACACAGGTTAACCAACTTCGAAATTTCAACTGAAACATTTCATTAGGTACGGTACTATAAATATGCCCATGCACCTTTATTATCACAACCTATTTTAAGTCTACCATAACGTAAAATAATTAGAGAAGAAACATTTGTCTTAGAACAAAAATGAACACAACAGTAGTTATTGAATTGAAGCATGAATATATCATGTGTAATACAACCAATACAGTAATAAAATATGATTCGCTTCCGATCGGTGTTCAAAGATGCAGCTATTGAAAGCCACGTACTCTCCTTCATTTTCTCATCTTTATACGAGGCGCGCCGCTTATCGTAAACGTGAGGATTTTCCTCAACACTCAATATTAGAATCTCATCAAATAAAACTTGCTCCATGATGCACAGCACAGAACAAAATAATGCATAGGTTATGTCACGGTCTTCTTGCTACAAAATATACAATGACGAAATAGCTTTTAGATGCCAATAGAATGAATCTAGTGGGCTGTGATCGGAAACGTGAACGCCAAAGTTGAAACTTGGCCAACTCTCCGTTCCCGATCCGGGCTCCGGCAAGCTTTTCGTTAATTGTGAATGCTCACATTTAAATGTACACATTTGAACAATTTTACAATTTTCGTTTTCGTTCCGATTCTCGTTTCTGGTTTATTGTGAACCAGCCTTTAGTCTCCGCATATGATCCATGTATCGTAATGTCGTCTATTCTGTGTATTAACAGTCATTAAATGTAGTAGGCACAAAAATATTTGGTCATGAACATTATCAGGCACTTGCTGCTGCTACTGTCGCTGTTACTGCCATTGTTGCTGCTACTGCTATCGTTTCGGCGAATTGGCATAGTTACTTGAAAAACCCTCAAAATCCTTTTGTTATCCTGGTTTATGTTTCTCCAGTTGCAGTTGTCACAAATAAAGTGTTGTATGAAGATCTTCCTGTATTCCGAAGCTATTAAACGTACCAATTAACGAGTGGCACCCAACAAGAGTGTACTCAGAGGCAGTGACGTGTCCGCGGTTCGCAGCACTGGGAGTCAGGCGTCGACAAGGTTACAGATAGATTCCTTTCCGCTGTTTTTATACATTAGAACGCATAGATTTGGCAGCTCGCTCCGTAGAGATGAAAGTCTCCTCATTCGCAAACATTTCCATGTCCTGCGAAGCGTAATGGCTCACAAGGAAGGCACTTCTCTTCGCTAAGTCACTTTTGAAATACATGATTACAAAAATTAAACACACACAAAGAGAGAAAGTGACGACAAGTGTTCTGCTTTAGTGAGATGTATTTGATGAAGGGCATTTGGGCATTTCCCCAAATTGGTTAGGCTTCCCTGCCGTTCACCTTCCTCCTCCAATAGACTCTACAGTTTAATCAAGAATTAAACATCGGGTACAAGGGCAGGAAGAAATTCGCTTCGTGCGATAAGAAATTAAACGTTTCCAACGACTCTGAAAATCTTCTGGTTCACTATTCGATCCGACGCACGAGCCGCCACTGCACAGCAGTTGGTTACTAAGTGCTCCTCCGCAGCAGGAAAAGAATCCTCCAGTAACAGTCCTAGGGGAGGCATTAAGTAAGTCAGTTAATCATTTTTGTGTGATCCCACACTAACAAACCTCTCCTTCCCCTCGCCGCTATTTTAACAATCTGTCCGACCAACTGACACACCAGTAATGGCAGAGGTGACAGCTCACAACTTATGTAATTGATTAGCCTCATTTTCTATGCCTGCTTACGTGCACAGGGCAGATTAAGACATCTAACACTGATTTTCAGTCCGCAATTTCTTTACCCTTAGCCGTAATTGTTGGCAAGAGGGATCATTTGCGCGTATCACAGATTCTGCTCCCTTCAAAACTGCACAGTTTTACAAATGATCATACAACGCACTGGATACATTCTTCCCAACGCTACTGTAGGCCTAGAATATTCACTCGCTGTCTTCTCCGTATCTGGAGCTCCCGTCATTTCGTATCGTGAATTTGTCATACGCAGGGAAATCTTTGAGATTCGTATCTAACGAGGAAACTGTTAATGAGCTCATATCGAAACATCTCCTCAAACTGCATACACTGTTACATCTCTACAGCAGATGGATATAAAAATAGCTGCTAATATCATAGCTGCTTGTAACAAACAACGGGGCAGAGAGTGGCAGATTAGCTCCTGTAGTCCCTACGAGCTAGAATAATAGTCTGTAGAGCGGCTGTTGCACCGCCACATTTGAAGAAAATTGAAAGCGCGTCCGCCATTTTTAAGAGGCCAAAACGTGACGATAAGTGTGGGTTGAGTCGAGTAGATTGTCATATTTCGTTTACATGGATCAGTTCAAGTGAAGTCAAAAAGTGGACTTGCGTGCTAATAACTTAATCTAATCTAAAATACAAGATTTATGTACAGGAGGCACACTTTACGCTATTTATTCGCACTATTATGTCCGTAAGTAAGACAATGAAAGCAGACGAAACACGCTATACAACAGATTAGGCTATATTGGAATTATGTAACCTGAATACATAAAAGCACAGTGTGGAACGACAAATATATGTGGTACCTAAGAGGTTACGTCCAATTTCGGCTTCCCCTTCAAAATTTTCTAGAGTTCCTTCAGTGGAGCAGCGTAACCCGGAGTGAGACTAGTGGCCAACAGGCTTGGAGCTCACATATTTAGTTTTGTACAGCCCCCAACCCCTTGCAAGGACGCGTTTTGCGTACCTTTTAAATTTGTCCTCCCAATTCTCTTTCGATTTTTCGATTTTCGACAAATATAGGCTATGTTGGAACACACCCTACATAAGTAGCAATGTAAAAATATAAACATGGAACACACTATATAAATAAAATGATGTAAAATTAGAAATATAAAACATGCTATGAGCGACACAGTGTAGAATTGGAGCTAAGAAGCAAAGGTTTATAATTAGAGCTATGTGGAGTTGAGCTATGGGAGGAGGTTGCAAGTACATGTAAGAGGACGAAACTCACACGATATAAAACAATGCTATGGAGAATTCACTCAGCACAACATTAAGTAAATGCAACTGCAACTGTGAAGCAGTGACTGACTATAAATGGCAGCACCGCGACTTGCTTTCCGCCTTTTCCACGTGTACACACATACAAGAGAAACAGCAGAACCGGGACTTCCAGTTACTCTATCTTGTAATCTTATATCCATAGACAGTGCAGTGGTGTATTCCTAAAGAAAAAAAGTGTCCTGGCTCTGGGATTTCGATAATATAGGCAGTAGTTGTCATCGTCACCGCATGGGTTCGAGTCTAGACAAAACAAATGCAACATTTCATGACCCACTGTAAATTATTATTATTATTATTATTATTATTATTATTATTATTATTATTATTATTATTATTTAGCAGGAAGTAGCAGCAAGTGCAGATATTCGTGAATTTGTCCTTTCAAATACCTTTAACTTCAACATGTTTATGTATTTATAATTTTGCTTTATGTGGTATACCTTTTATTTAACTGAATTTTCTCATCAAAAGTAATTGCTAAATTACTATAATTTGGTTTAAGAGACCATTACTTGCTTTCAGTCACCTGATGATTCATTTATTTTTAGGTATCAGTAATCAAAATCTTTGTGATAATAAACCTCTTATTATACATACAATAATTGTTTGAATTAGTAAGAACTGTATGGTGTGCGACCGAACCGCTTCCTTACAGTTTCGGCCAAGACATGAAGGCTCGTTAGCAACAAACCTTGAGTTCGGGACAGAAGCTAAAACATGGAAGATAACAAGTTATTATTAAAAAAAAACAAAAACAAAGCCCGTTCGGATTACTCTGTCTGAAATTTCGGTTTATTGATATTCACTTATGAAATACGAAAATTCGAAAACGATCACTTTTTTTTTACATTGGGGAATTTAATTGAAGTGAATTTTTATGGCAGGCAGAGTAACTATCTCATGCCCCCATGTTTATATTGCTACCAGTGCACTTCATTAGAACCAGGTACCCAGCTTCAAACCCGTTAGCCCTGTGAACTTACAGTATATTTATTTTCCCCTATTATCATATTATAGGACTAGCCGTACCCGTGCGCTCCGCTGCACCTGTTAGAAATAAATATAAAGTAATTAAATAATTAAAATAGGACGTTTGATCCAGGGAACAACTTTTACAACAGCGCAAGATAATCTGCTTCGCTCATTACCCAATTTTTTTTTTTGCATTGCATTTATTGCATATATATTTTATGTATTTTAACACGATTCAATTGAGCATAGTTAAAATATGAATTATACAATAATGGATTGCTAAGCTAACGTACTATTACTGCATACTAAATCAATACACTCTCGTTGTTCGTTTATTCTCTGAGATTAAAATGAGTGTACATAAATATTATTTTAAGAAATACAGAAAACGAATGTACAAAATAGCCTATCAAATTTTCTGTGCATAAGAAGCTATTTTAATCTTACCTGTCCTCGATTTACTCAGACGTTACTGTAATAACATTATAGCATTATGTCCCTCTAGAGAAACTACACTTTCCAATGGTGAAATAATAATTAATTATACAAATCGGTTAATTTAACTTCTGATATTACTTCATACAATCACAGAAACATTCTCTGTAGGCTATGTTTAATAGCTTTCGATTGTTGATGTCTAAGGCCCCTGTTTCGATTGTTGTTGTCCAAGGCCCCTTATAGACGAAGTCATTTGTTCTTAATTCATTGCACTGTCTTAGATGGCGTTATTTTAATTTTTTAAACTCATTTATCTCATTAAATATCAGTCCTATCAAAATTTTGTAAAGACTAAAACTTATCGGAAATCATTTTTAAAGAAACTTTTGCTATGTAACATTTTTCACAAAAATCAATAATAAGCGAGATATTTCAATTTATTTAATTCAGGCCCCCTTATAACCCCCCTTTTAAATAAAGTATTTTGAATGCCATATAGCCTAAAATCTAAGTTACAACGAACTTAATTTATGTTCCAATTTTCATCGAAATCGGTTCAGCCATTATTGCGTGAAAAGGTAACAAACATACAGACAGACATACAAACAAAAATTTCAAAAATGCGATTTTTGGTTTCAGGGTGGTTAATTATATATGTTAGGACCAATTATTTTTGGAAAATCGAAAATTACCAGAAAAATTTCGGCTACAGATTTATTATTAGTATAGATTATCTAAGAAATTAGCAAGTTCTTTGTGATAGTAGAAAAGAAAGAGTGGCACAGAAAACGATCACGTAACAATCCACACAATGGTATGTATAGGATGCCAGACGTATATCACTAACAGGTACCATGAAGCGTACAAGGCGAAATACAGGTGGATCAAAAGAATTTCGACACCAGTCTATTACCTATAATAGGCTACTGTAATTAAGTTTTGAATTTGAGAGGAAGCACTGCAATCTATTAGACTTACACTCGGCCCGGCTTCACCCATCCCTAGACCAGTCAGTCCCTTCCGTGCGCTCGGAGTGCTGTGGATATCGAACACGATGACCATGATAGAGAAACCCGAGACCCCCGAGAAAAAACCCAACTGCGACCTCGTCCGCCACAGCTGCACTATGGATTTTTACCGCAACTGGGACCCAGAGCGCCTGTGATCCTCCTAGAAGCAAGACGTCCTGCAGAGTCTGTTGAAACCCACAGTTTTCTATTTTCCAGATTCATCATACGTGTTTGAATTAATTTGTCATTAACATTAAACTCATGTTTCTTTGTGTTGACATGGTAATGAACAGTAAATTATCCCCCCCCCCACAACTTACAGTATACCGTATTTACTCGCTTATTAAACCCTCCTCGCATACGAGTATGAGACTTCGCCTCTACTTTAAGAGTGAAATGTAAAATATATAATACCCGCATATTAGACACCACCGACATAATACAATACAAGGCTCTAGGTTCCGAATTCCTGCCTGAGACTTACCGACATATGTAGGCTACAATAAAAGACTCTAGGTTCCGAATTCCTGCCTGAGACTTACCGACATATGTAGGCTACAATAAAAGACTCTAGGTTCCGAATTCCTGCCTGAGACTTACCGACATATGTAGGCTACAATAAAAGACTCTAGGTTCCGAATTCCTGCCTGAGACTTACCGACATATGTAGGCTACAATAAAAGACTCTAGGTTCCGAATTCCTGCCTGAGACTTACCGACATATGTAGGCTACAATAAAAGACTCTAGGTTCCGAATTCCTGCCTGAGACTTACCGACATATGTAGGCTACAATAAAAGACTCTAGGTTCCGAATTCCTGCCTGAGACTTACCGACATATGTAGGCTACAATAAAAGACTCTAGGTTCCGAATTCCTGCCTGAGACTTACCGACATATGTAGGCTACAATAAAAGACTCTAGGTTCCGAATTCCTGCCTGAGACTTACCGACATATGTAGGCTACAATAAAAGACTCTAGGTTCCGAATTCCTGCCTGAGACTTACCGACATATGTAGGCTACAATAAAAGACTCTAGGTTCCGAATTCCTGCCTGAGACTTACCGACATATGTAGGCTACAATAAAAGACTCTAGGTTCCGAATTCCTGCCTGAGACTTTCGCATAATAATGTACATTATCAATCACAAATGATAACTAGACATAAAAAATGTTGTACGTGCCAATTTCTTTGAAAATCAGTTTTAAAAAAAGAAACCTATGTCCCTGGCTCAATTCACTGAGAAAAATTTTATTTAGAACTTAGCTTCTCCCGTAGATGTGCAAAACGTAGCCTAATTTAATTTAATTTATTGGTCTGACCCAATATTTTGGGTTTGCCCTGCGACACAGAATAGCTCACAATAAAATTTAAAATGAAAAATTATATAAACAGGTTTCAGACAAAAGTGAATAAGACATAAGAAAAAAAATGGAACCAAGTGTAATTTAAATTGAATGTACGCCATAAAGATTCTGACGAAATATCGCTACAGAAAGTTTTATAATGGTGGTGACGATGGCATCTTGAAGATCTCTCGTCAGCTTGTATTTTTCCCTTCACTTTACAAAGGCTTTCGGAATGGTGCCTCTCGCTCCGAAGAAGAGACCGGTAACTGTGATTTTTTCTATGTTGTATTTCGCTGATAGGTACTGAATCGTGGGCTCGTAGATTTTCTTTTTCTCTTCGTTCACTTCAGATGGTTGAGTGGCTGAGAATTCAAATCTGATCGTAGGATCAATTATTTCGACTGTCTGCTTATTACTATTTATAGCTATGATATCGATCCTACGATTGCTCCCACCATCAGCAATACAATGAACTTCCTCGTGAACGTCTAGATTTTTGGATCGAAGTGCATCTGCGATCATAGAGGCATACATTACTAGCTGTGTTCTGCGGTTTGTCTACAGTCTACAGTCTTCAAAAGCTCATGGAAACATCGCAAAGTAAAACTCGCTTCCGAAACCATCCTGTCCCGTTGTCCTGCTACTTCTCCCACTGTTTCATCTCTTTTTGTCTGTTTACCCTTAAACTACCTACTATACTGTCTGTCCCATTATAGTTCTTCCGTTGTCACAGCACAAATTCCCTTTCCCCTTCTACTGATGGTATCGGTCTTCGCATAACGTACTTCAGAGAAGAAGATCAGTGTCAGGTGATTTAAATTGGATGCGACTTACTTCACGCAGAAGATGTATTGGCACGTTTAAACTAATTTCTATATTTAGGCTACTGTTACCTAACTTTATTTCCTTACTGCTTTTTTTTTTTACATAATGATGCACATATAAGATTCCCCATAATTTTTTTGCACACGTCTACTTATGTTTGAACAAGAACTTAGGTACTCCTGCACTCAATTCACTCACCTCCCATGCGTAGCGCGGGTCGATGGGCTCCGGGGTCCACTTGCCCAGAAAGGGGCCGTAGCGGGCGCCCCGCGAGACGTGCTGCCTCGTCCACACTCCCGAGCCGGGGTCTCTGAGCTCGAGCTCCGGCGGCACGGGCAGCGCCGGGAGGAGGTCGTGGGGGGGACGCAGCCTCACCTCGCCCTCCGCGGCCAGCAGAGGCGGCGCCATCGTCAGCGGGTCCTCCATGGACTCGTCGGCTGCCGCCACGGGGTCGCCCTCGTCACTGCTGCCTGCACAGCAAACAGTACAGGGTGTGCTGAATTATAAATTACGGTGCAGACTATATTGAAAAATTCCATAGGATTTGAAGGAGTAAATTATAGCCTACCATTAACAACTATTTCAATCGAAATTTTAGTTCAAGATTATCTCAATAACCCGGAGAACATAGCAAAAAGTTATGTTCACCTGCCAACTGTGTACATGTGTGGCAACCCTGCTAGAAACTTCTCGTTGCCTCGGGATTCGAGCGCGCGTCCGGCAGATGGGAGGGCGCGCGGGGAGGAAGGCGGCGCGGGAGACGAGACGAGCTCCGCGGAGCGTTGTGCGGGGTTCGGAGGGAAGGAGAAAACCAACTGCGGCGCGAGGTGAAGGGGGAGAAGAAGCAGCGTGACAGATTATTCCCGAAAACGAATCGTCCAGAAACAGAATCGTCGAGAATGTGTAATGTAGCAATAAATAGAAGACGCGAAGAAGTCCAGTTCAGTTTTTGGACAGCAAGCCAGTCAGTCTTGTGAAGCAGCAGTGAAGCCAGCTTCGAGACCGGAGTTCGACTTGAGTGCGGCGTATCCGGAGTCTTTGGTTCGACGTGCAGTGGACCGCAGTTGGGGGACCTGAGTTCGAAGTTCGGTGGACTGTCTCTGAAATCTTGGGTTCGATGTACTATGAACTTGAGTGAATGAGCTAGAAGAACTAGCCAAGGCAAACGAACTGTGAACTGAGAACTGACAGTTTTCTTTGTAAATAGTGCTTTGTGAACATTAGTTGAGATTATGAGTACATTGTTGTTCTCAATAATCCAAGTGAATTGCCATTGTCGTCTGTGGAGTGCAATAACGAATACTGTGTTGCTGTGTGGAGTGGAAATCCCATTGTTGATAGGAGTGTTTAAATTCAATTATAGAAAGTGATTATTACTGTGACAATAAAAGTTAAAATATTTTTTTTTGAATTAAAGTCACAATAGTCTACCAAGAAAACACCTACTCAGAATTGCTATTTATATTATTTAAATGGGGTTAAATGTTTTTTGTAAATTTTAAGACACGAAGTTCTATTCAAAGGCGAAAAGGATGAGAATGAAAACTTCCACACTGAGGCGCGTACTTGATCAAGAGCGAATAATTTAAACATTCAAAACGGAGGAATATTATCTATAAGAAATAATCGAAAATATCCAAATTAGAGTATGTTGCCCAGAGCAAATAATATAAAATAAAACATTCAAAATAAGGCCTGCCATCTAGAAAATAATTTAAAATGTCTAAACTGGAGGCATGCCGCCCAGAGAAAATTAAACAAAACATCCAAAAGGAGACATGCCATGCAGAGGAAATTGAAAATATAAAAAAATGAGGCACGTCGCCTAGAAGTAATGTACAAAATACCCGAAAAGGATGAACGTCATCCAGCGATTAAAATATTAAACAGAAGGGGCACATAATGCACAGAAAATGATTTTAAACGTCTAGGAAGAAAAGACTTCCCATCCAGTTGATATAATTTAACACACTTGCTTGCTGTATCTTGAAGTCACGATGGTTTCATCCATCATCTTGATTTTTCACTGACGAGCCCCCAATGGCCAAACAGTGATAATAGCTTAGCAGTAGCCTACTAGGATTATAATTAAGTTCCTCTAATCTTATGCGACTCTCAACTGACCAACATTCTGCTTCACGGGTTTATTTTTCTATTTGCACACCGGTTGTGGTCACCATCTAACTATAAACAAGGAAGTAATACAGTTGGCATAATAACTTACTATCAATGTACAATTTCGTTACTATTTTTAAAACCTTTCAGAATTTAAAACTATTTTTCTTAACGGGAGTAGGAATTGTTAAAGGAAAGAACATATGAAAGCTTAACTGAAAATTCTAAAATATAAGCTATCGACCCAAGATAAATTTGTTGTTAGAATATCTTATTTCGGAGAAGCAGGCCTATGCGTTTTTCCAAAATAATACAGATCCATTTACACTAGACGAAAATTTTAAACACGAAACTAAAATCTAAACTAGAATTGCACACAGCAGGAAACAGAGATAAGAAATAGGCTAATTGCACAAAAACTGACTTCAGTCATGAATTCTCGCCTGTACTATTATCTTAGAAACACTTTGTGCTATTTTTGTACTCAATGATAGTTGCTCTCAAATACGAATTCTGACATTTCGTGAGCTACTTTCCAGATTTGATTTTATTGAATGCATTCAGCAGTTACACAGACCGCAGATATTAAAACAAAGGACAGCCGAAATGCGTGTCAACACTTTTCTTTATCAACGACACTGAAAATATTTTTGTCAACAGTAATCTCACTAGAGGTTTTGATGTTATCGATAAATCTTGTAAGTGGAACACGAGCAGATTTATCTAGAGAAAATCAAAACTCGAGTGGGATTTAATTGTCTATTACACGATTAGAAGAAAATATATAAAGATTAGAAGTAACGAAGTACTCCAATACAATAAAATATTAATTGACTTACGAAAATACAACTGTCTTCAAATGTATTATTGTACCATCTCAACATTACAAATATTACGCTAGATGCATGCTAGATGGCAATGGTGTGTTATGATTATGTGATGTTGTCAGATATGCCAACTATGGAATCTTCATTGAACTCTGTAGACTGTTACTAGTCAAGAAGGTTTTGTTGATCAATTTCATTTTTATTAAAACAGTTGCATTCCACTTCAATTATCCGGATCCCAGTAATCAACGTCACTTGACAGATGATTTTCAATAAATCTTAGTATTAAACGATCTCTGATACGTGACTATCCATAATATCATATAGCAGAAGCTATAGCATAACCAAAATAATATAAACAAGTGTTAGAAAAGTTTTAATTAGGGATGATGAAATAAACAAGAAAAGTTTTAATTAACGTTGATGACATAAAAAAATAAACATGAATAATTTTAAAAGAAACAATTATTGAAAGTACAATTTTGAAATTTGAATGTTTTAGTGGTTGATTAATGTTTTATGTTGGACGTGTGCTTAAAAGAAGTGAACTCGTTGATGTACATAGTTTATTCCTCAACTTATTCAGGATTTCCGAATGGTGCTCTTCATTTATTTGTAAATAGGGTTTCAGGGAAGATGCATAGGTATGACCAGTGATCTTTATTAATTCTTGTTCTTGAATGCCAATGCGAGTCATATTTGAAACTGCTGTGCATCGACTGGAGTGGTTTGTAATTTTCTGTTTTTTTTTTTTTTTTTTTTTTTTTTTTTGACGTCCAGACCAGCGCAGTTTGAAATGTTGGCAAACAAAGAAACAAATGCTAGGGACGCGATAAAATTACACAAATGCTAAGGACGCGATAAAATTAAACAAATGCTAGGGACGCGATAAAATTGTGCGATAAGCATCCATGATTGGTTGAAATACGTCCTTTCGTACCGTTTTATTGATCAAAAGTAGTATGACGTAGTAAAAGTGTAATAGTCAAAGTATTAACCTTCACTGTCATACGCATATTTTGAACATTCTGTAGGCTAGACTAGATTACGTCGACTTCACAAAATTTCTGATCCTTAACGGTTCGAAAATCGAAAAATCGAAAAAAAAATCGAAAAATTGAAAGAGAATTGGGAGGACAAATTTAAAAGGTACGCAAAACGCGTCCTTGCAAGGGGTTGGAGGCTGTACAAAACTAAATATGTGAGCTCCAAGCCTGTTGGCTACTAGTCTCACTCCGGGTTACGCTGCTCCACTGAAGGAGCTCTAGAAAATTTTGAAGGGGATGCCGAAATTGGACGTAACCTCTTAGGTTCCTTAACGGTTAGCAGTAATGAACTTTATATCCTAAAACAACTACTGCACGTATGTTGTTTTCGCATAAGACGAAAGGCGCTTGTCAAAGATATTAGGCCATGTTCGTCCACAGAATATTACAGACTTCAACACTGTTTGAGCTCTTTATGTAACAATAGAAAAGTGCTGTAGGGTATGTAGTTCATGTGACGTAACATTTCTGGAAAGAACCTTCATATTCAAAGCATGAACTAAAATATTTGAAATTCGTAATTCGCACATGCAATAAAGTCATCGCACGAATAATAAACCTGGACGAGCGTTTGCAACAGCTTACTCGATAAGGTGAATTGAATTTCATTTAGAGGAAAACTATAAAATTACAACAGGCAATGCTTCGGCTCAACGATCAAAGCAACAGGTTCACATCTCCACGAGGCGGAGAAATACACGCTCTTCAGTACAGTGAGGTATCACATCTGACCAGCTACTATTCCAAATAAATACAATATAATGTGCAACGACGTTACTCATCTGCCATATAGTCACGCATCCATTTACAGTGACGTCATAGTGCACACGACCGATACGAATAGCCTGCATTAGCCGCAGTTTTATCATAAATCATGCGCTGCCCCCCGCACAGGATGCGCCCCCCCCATGCAGGTGTCCCGGCAATGTTTGTATTGCAAGGCACATTAATGTCCAACTCCATATTGACATTGGGAAGCCGACTTCTTATCAATGTACAACTTCGAGAGATCGATTGCAATGTCAATAATTCGATTAATTTTAGACTCGCAATGTCGAATGAACACTGGGAGGACGGCGACCCTATTTTCCACGGGCAAAGTTACTCATGGTTAGTCGGTAGACAAAAGTTGGCGAACTTCGTACGTAAACAGATGGATTATGACATTGAGTGATGAAAACGATCTGGCATGAGCGAGAAATCCCTGTGCACCATTATCTGCACCGTAACAAGTGACTGTTACGCTCCTGCGCCAATGAACCAATGGAGTGTAAAAATCTATCCAGTTTTAA
Organism: Periplaneta americana; assembly: GCA_025594305.2. Lineage (NCBI taxonomy): Eukaryota > Metazoa > Arthropoda > Insecta > Blattodea > Blattidae > Periplaneta > Periplaneta americana. The sequence goes on along the minus strand of JAJSOF020000019.1, from coordinate 142,598,822 downwards.
CCAATCAAAGTCAATTATCAACTGAAATCTTGTCGAGACAATTCTGTCGGTAAACTGGTCTACGGTTTCTTATGGGTGAATGATGAACAGTGAAGTACCCGCATTTGTTAAATATCTGATGCTAAGTACCTAGCCCTATGTTAATTTATCATAGTGAGCAGTACGAAGAGCGTGGTTATCGAAAGAAAAATGAAGAAGGTAAACGTACTGTACGAATACTAAATGAGGCAGTAGAGCAAGTGGACAGCTTCAAATACTTGGGGTGTACTATAAGCAGTAACATGAGCTGCAGCCAGGAAGTCAAAAGGAGGATACCAATGGCAAAGGAAGCTTTTAATAGAAAAAGGAGCATCTTCTGCCGACCTCTGGAAAAATAACTAAGGAAGAGACTAGTGAAGTGCTTTGTGTGGAGTGCAGCATTGTATTGGGCGGAAACATGGACATTATTACGAAGTGAAGAGAAGCGAATAGAAGCATTTGGAATGTGGATATGGAAGAAGGATGGACCATATGAAATGGACAGACAGAGTAAGAAACGTAGCTGTGTGGAAACAGCATGAAGAAAGCATGATGCTGAAACTGATCAGAAAGAGAAAAAGGAATTGGCTGGGTCACTGGCTGAGAAGAAACTGTCCACTGAAGGATGCACTGGAAGGAATGGTGAACGGAAGTCAGTAATGTCTTCTGTGGCAATAGTTTCAAAGTGGAGGCGTCCCTTCTAAGACACTTTGGCAAGCTCTTATGTTTTCCTACGTTGTCACAAATCAAATACGGACACAAAACTGTAATTCAAATTGCATTACTTTATACATTGCAACCGGGTTATTTAGCTACTGCCACGCTAACGCACAGACAACGTGTTGTTGTTTTCCTTGCTTCTATTAGGCGGGAGCCCCTCGCAGCGCGTTCCTGCTTCATGCAACTAGCTTCACGAATCATGCAAATATAAAATTAAATTTACAACAAAACAGTCTGATGAATAGTTTTAAACAAAAATTCTGTCCATGAAAAAAAAATTGTGTCATACTTTTTGCAAAATACAGAATGTCGTGGATGAAGTGTTTTGCTCTGGAAACAAATGAAGCAACAATGGCGAATGTTTGGTCTCACTGCTCCTCAGCCACGCAATGTGAATCTTAGTTTGGTAACGAGAAAAATTCCGTCGCCATCCGGGAATCAACCCGGGACGTTCCAGTCCGTAGTCAGGTGCTCTGCCATAACCTAACCACACGCAGAGCTATACACACACACACAGGTTGAACTGAATGAATGTCTGTCCCACAGCCTCTTTGCTCAGAATCATCTAGAGTTCCAAGAAGACGACTCTGCTCCAATAGTAAAAGCAATAAATTTTACAACCGGGCTGACTTGATGCTGTCCAAACATCGCAGGTATTGCCGTGTGTTCCTGGAAGAGATTTTGGAATATTTACACGGAACTTCGTCACCTGTTCGGTATCACAGCCCAAACCTCACTCCACTTATTTGAATTACAAGTTATTGCTGATGAACATGGTTTGCACGATTCTTAAGCAAAGCTACGCCATGGAGCTCGTATTTACAACGATGAAAGAAGAGCAAATCACACGCCTACTCGTGTAGAAGACAGTCAAACAATAATAATCCGTGGCGCTACAGCCCGTGAAGGGCCTAGACCGACCAGCCGGCTGCTGGCCTCACGCCCACATGCCGAAGCAGAGGTGGACGATCATCCAACTAGAATGGAGGTATCGTGTGATTAGCACGATGATCCCTCCAGCCGTTATAGCTGGCATTCGCAATCGGATTTCGCTACCTATCGTAGCTCCCCAAGTACATCACGATGCTGGGTGGGCACCGGTCCCATACACTGGCCGAAATTTCATGAGAAAATTTCTTCCTCATGAGGAATCGAACCAGCGCGCATTCCGTAACGCGGGTCCTAGGTGGGATGCCTTAAATTTTGAGAAAAACGTAAAGAAATTGTAGGTGTGGTATGAGACTTAAATTTTGTAACGCTATAGTAGTTGCTACGGTTGCCTTATGGGACCCTGAATGTAATTTTAGGAAAACAGGCACTACAGGCACACTACAAATTCAGTTTAATAGTAAGGATTATGAAAATGAGGAAAAAACTGGCATGAACACTTAATGAGAATGCCAGATCAGAAGATGTATAACGTTTCCCACAAAAATGTAAACAAACAGGGCTTCGAAGTGGACTGACCAGACGAAGACAACAACTCTCGAGGGCAGAAGTTCCAAACGTCCATTAATAATAATAATAATTATTATTATTATTATTATTGTGTCTTCATCATGAGATATTTATTCACTTCATTTATATTCTGCGAACTTAGTTTGATTACATTTTAATATGAGAACAGTCAGTTTTAAGTACCGCTATATGTAGGCCTACAATTAAACCAATCTATCCGAGTACAAGGTTATCACTAATGTATTCTAAAATATGAGTATGAGCGAATTAGTATTCTATGTAAGAAATATTTTGTAAATAACAATCTAATCTGTTTGTAGGAACAAACTATAATATTTGGTTCAACTGAACATGCCTAATTGCGTCACTTTTTCTTGTAACATGTAACTGCATATAAATAGGCCCAACTGTACAACTAGTGGGTCTCGGAATATGACGTTCATTCGGTTAATTGAAGGCTGTTTAAGTTCCACTGTACGAAAATATTAATAGCCAACAGTTACCAGCATTTGCAGAAGTGCAGATTCTGTGTTCTTTGTCCACCTACACCATCCAGCTTTTACTTGCAGTATTTTCATATTCAAGGCGGAAATTTTATTTACATTTTTTCTTGTAAATAGATGGAAGAAATTGGTTTTAGGCCTAATTAGATATAAAGGTGAAGTCACTTCAAGGTTTTTCCCTATGCAAGTTAAATTAGAGAACGGATACCTAACAAACCGCCAGACGAGATGTGCGGATATCAGGCTACAGCAATGATGGAGCGTCTTAGTCTGCAGGCTAACAACAAGACGCTACTGCAGCGCCTCAGACCACGACCGGATTTCCCGACGATAAAAAGTTCCCAAATGAAAAGCCACAACGTAATCAAAGTGCACGATGGAATGTGTGCGAATTTATAACTCACTTTCACTGAAAGCACAGCGATGGAATGGCAGTAGGCTGTCTTCCTTGAGTCCACAGCATTCGCTTGTCAGACAGCAATACAAGAACATCACCATCTACATCTACCACGACTCGTCGGGCCGCTGCATCTACAAGGAATATGTTGGCTGTAATGGTCTTCCTCTTCATCTTACTTTATTTTTCCTAATGTGGCATGACTGAACTTCAATTCTCCTCCCGTGGTCGTGTCACTGGCAAACCAGGGCATAGGTAATTAAGTATGGACACTTCGCGTCGGTACCTTTGATGTAGCCGGACTGATTTCAATGACCTTCAAGCCAGCTAGAGCGTGAGATTCTGCTTTCTCCCTAGAGTTGGCGCTGACATCACACCAGCTAGCAGTCGACACAGCGGAAATATAACACATATAATTAATACATCTAGGTACATTATGTACTCAAATAAAATAAATTGGATCCATAAAATAATAAATCCGTCATTAACTGTAATGTCTAGACTCTAGAGTTCCTTTATAATGAGAGTTGAGACGTTGACCCCAACAACAATTAAAATATGTAATGATTTGATAGCGCTGAAAATGGAAAAACAAAACTCTTATGACAAGTACAACCATAATATACCTATATTATATTATATACAAATATTAAACCAATTTGATACATAATTTTATAATGTAGGCCTATTATATTATTTTATAATATAATTTATTATATCTGAAATATAAAAAATTATTATTACAACTAGTTTGTCACTGAGAAATAAAGAAAAGCTATTAACTTGAATTTATTTGAAGCAAAGCGTTACTGGATTATGCAATAAAGTAGGCGATGTTTGGATCCTGTGTCTCAACTCTGTACTCAATTCTTAATTTAGCGTGTGCTCGATTACACTAACCTCTAGCGCTTGAAAGTGGAACTAAACGCCGGTGGACAGAGAAACAAAACACAGGAAAATTCGCTTAGTGTCCATTCTTTATAATCCCCATTCGCTGGGCAAACTGTCAATTTTAGTCCATCAGTTGGAAGTGTTTGAGAGCTCGCTAATTCATGAATGGAGTCGCATGCTTATCCGTTATGCACAGTGCGTCAATTCCTGCTTTCCACGCAGCGTTGTTCACACGGAGTCTAGCTACTAAGTAACAAGCGTGCTCAGTTTTATGTCATTCTCAATGCAAAATGTGTCTTGGTGGACACGCATCGCACAAATCCCACGTGACATTGCGAGGAAGTAGTCAGAACTTGACGCTGTACAATAAATTATAACAATCCATCTCCAGCAGAGTTTTATTTATTTATTTATTTATTCTGGTGTAGTTAAGGCCATCAGGCCTTCTCTTCCACAACACCAGGAATACAAATACAATAATAGAAATAAACAGAAAAAATACACTATATACAAACTAAAGCTACACAAGAAATAAAGAGAGAAAAAACACTATAAACAAAGTAAAGCCACACAAAAATATACACAGGTTGCAGTCACAGAAACTTTAAATGAGTGATTAAGTATCATAATTAATTGTATCCTAACTAATTAACTAACATAAACAAGAAACTTGCAATTTTAATCTAGATTAAAAAAGAAAAAGAAAAAAAACACAAATCAATACTTCTAGCAATACCTAAAAACATTAACCAAGACAAAATTTTCCAATTTAATTTTGAATTGTGATAAAGTCCGGCAGTCCCTGACGTCATTAGGTAACGAATTCCAGGGGCGAGGTATTTCTACGGTATAGGAAGATGAGTATGAAGACGTTCTATGATGAGGGATAGAAAGAAGTGCTTGATGCCGGTTTCGAAGAGTTGTAAGGAATTGAAAGCGCGATAAGAGATAATTCGGAGTAGAAGTATGCATGATTCTAAACAGAAGAGACAGTGAATGTATTGTTCTTCGTTCCTTCAGACGCACCCATGAAAGTATCTGGAGGGAAGGTGTTATGTGGTCAAATTTACGAGTATTGCAGATGAATCGTATGCACGCATTATGAACACTAGCGCGGATCCTAAAAGGATTCGAACTGACGACAGAGCTTCCACACGTGTTTTTTAATGGTTTACATTTGGTAAGAATTGTCAAAACGGGAAAAGTGATCCGAGGCATAAGAGGTTCCGTTTCCAAAGACAAGAGCAGCCTCATTCGCTTTTACCGTAGCTCAGTGCAAGCCATCATGCAGCATGCTGTGCGTCTAGGATTTTTTGTTTTAGGTCTTTATGGCACACAGGGTCAGCAGATCATACAATCCGTCCCTGATAGTCAGCTAATTGCAAGATAACCTCAGGGGATGTGTCGACACCCTGTTTACAACATGCAGGCAGCTGAAACCACAGGAAACTGCTGCGATGTCAGCTTAATGAGAAAGTCGTTTGTGATAACGGTTAGGTTTGTGCCGGAATTACTTACTGCTGCTCAACAACACGATTCGCCGATTTTCTTATGAGCTATCAGTGGTTCTGTTTCTGTCTATCTGCAATGGAACATTATTTTTCCAACGATTTAGATAGGCTTACATACATACATACATACATACATACATATACAGAATGAAACATAAGTAATGTCATTAATTTCAAGGAATTATTCTTTGAGATATTTCAATCAAAATATATGATTATGTCTCGTGACGAGAATATTGTACGAAATGGAAATATAAAAATTGGAGATTTATCTTTTGAAGAGGTGGAGAAGTTCAAATATCTTGGAGCAACAGTAACAAATATAAATGATACTCGGGAAGAAATTAAACACACAATAAATATGTGAAATGCCTGTTATTATTCGGTTGAGAAGCTTTTATCATCCAGTCTGCTGTCAAAAAAACTGAAAGTTAGAATTTATAAAACAGTTATATTACCGGTTGTTCTGTATGGTTGTGAAACTTGGACTCTCACTTTGACAGAGGAACAGAGGTCAAGGGTGTTTGAGAATAAGGTGCTTAGGAAAATATTTGGGGCTAAGAGGGATGAAGTTACAGGAGAATGGAGAAAGTTACACAACACAGAACTGCACGCATTGTATTCTTCACCTGACATAATTAGGAACTTGAAATCCAGACGTTTGAGATGGGCAGGGCATGTAGCAGGTATGGGCGAATGCAGAAATGCATATAGAGTGTTAGTTGGGAGGCCGGAAGGAAAAAGACCTTTAGGGAGGCCGAGACGTAGATGGTAAGATAATATTAAAACAGATTTGAGGGAGGTGGGATATAATGATAGAGAGTGGATTAATCTTGCACAGGATAGGGACCAATGGCGGGCTTATGTGAGGGCGGCAATGAACCTCCGGGTTCCTTAAAAGCCATTAAGTAAGTAAGTAAATAAGTAAGATATTTCAAACAAAAATTTTAATACAATGTTGCTCGTTTTTGTTTCCTTTTAGAGATAAAAACTATTTTGTATGAAACGTTCCACAGCGTATTTTGGGAAAGCCATTGAATTAATTCACAATATGTTCAGTCAATTTGAGAAAGAAGTATATTACGATAATACATGATTGAAAGAATTTCAGTTTTGACCTTTGAATGTGCAGAAATTTGAAGTGAACAAATGTAACTTCATTCTGAAAATAATTTTAAAATGTTACATTTGTTGGGATCAAATTTCTGCACATTTAAAGGGCAAAACTATAATTCTTTCAATCATTTACCATCATAATACCCTGCTCTCTTAAATTGACTGACTATATTCGGAATTAAATCAATGGCTTTCCCAAAACACTATCAAATTTTCCATATAAAACAATTTTTATCTAGAAAAGGAAGCAAAAACGAGCAAAATTGTATTAATCTTTTTGTTTGAAATATCCCAAGGAATAATCCTCCTAAATTAATGACATTAATTACGGTTCACCCTATATATTTACATACATCATCCAAATGATGAAGGGTCACGTGACAGGAGTAAACCCTAGACCAGTGATGTCAAAGCAAGAGCATTTTTCTGACTTTGACGTCGTGAGCGGGCATCGAGCGCTAGGTATGGAAGGATTATGTATATGAATAAGCATCCTGTTGGGTTAAGAAAACAGTGGTGTACAAACTTCAAACAGAACGTGAAATTTTATGTCGTTATTTTTATATGGCTTCTTTCTGTTTGATATTATCATTGACTGTAAAACAAAAGTACTAACATCAATTTATTAATATTGCAGTTGTGGTTTAAACGTTAATAACATAATAAAAATCATAATAAAAACTTAAGAAGGAATATTCACATAAATTCCATAGTAGTACAAGTATACTGTACTAAATGAATGAAACACATCATTCATAAAGAAACTGATATCTCAAAAAAAGAGATTGAGTATGAAATGATAGGTTGGAATTGTAATTGATGGTATCTTTAGCCTTATAAAAGTAATCAATAAACTAATCAAAACAATATTACAGTACAAAGCAAAGTTACCTAGGTACTGTATCTGTTTTAAGTGTAACTAATATTACATAACAAAACTCTTATCGCATTATGCTTTTAAGGTGATATTTGTGAGCAACTTCCTATCATCAGAATATTAAATTATTTTCTCGAAATGTGCTGAAGCTATAGAGCTGACATTTTTACAACACATGGACACGTATCTTTTGCTTATGATGTAACAGTAGTTGCTTTGTTAATTCATTTCCTTACAAACAATTGCCATGCGAATATTTTCAAAATTTTCAATACACTATCTTCAGTATTACGTATATAGGTATATTAGATTTACAAAAACATTCTGTAAGGCTACTAAATAAATAGGCCTATACCTGAAAATTTCACTTTTCTATACGAAAAGTTGAGAACATATTTCTTTTGAATAAAAAAAAACAAACTTGCGAAAAATGAGCATTAAAATTAAAACTTACATTCTTATAATGCACTTATACTTCTCAGACAAATCTAAAAATTAACATGGATACAGTTTTAACAAGTTCTCTTCCCTTTATCTATTGAATCAGTGCTGGCCATCCCTGTATATAGCTCGACCAAGCGGCATATACTACCTCTGTCGTCTGTCTCTTTCCTTTCCGCTGTAAAGCGCTCAGGCTCTCCTGAGCTCTAAAGCGCGCGCTTGCGCCTATGGGCATCAGTAGACATGACCAATATGGTTACTCGTTCCGTGGAACATAGTACGAGTTATCAGAAACCGTGATTCAGGTAAATGGTAGGGGTAACGGGAAAGCTTGTATGTGCCGCCCAAATGAAGTTCAAGGAAATATATTTGATATTTGATATATTTGGTCACAGCACTTCTTTACATGTAATGGTGTACCTCACATTTCTGTATCCGGTGCCACCATTAACACTTACATTAACACATATTTGCAGTACATGTCTACACAACTTCTACCAATTAAAATATGTACTTTTTTATTATTACTTGTTCAATCTCCCTTTCAGTATTTATCCTACATTTCGTTTGCTATTCTCTATTTGATCATTAATCGTAATATATCTAAATTTATATATGCCTTTCAAACCCCTTTTTCCTCTAACTACTATTCACTAAGATTTCAATTTCACTTATTCTCTACAAATTATCATATTGAATTATTTGCCTTACTTGTTCTTTGACCTTTTCTCCTATCTGTCTCTTATATTCATTTACTGTTCCAACGTTCAAATGTCAGTACTAATTTTATGCTGTCACTTGTTCATTTCTTTTAACCCTTTTTCACTTTTCACTCATTCATATTTGCGCTCACTTTCAACTTTCTCTCTATTCCACTTACACCTAATCCTTTCACAATACTCTCACTTCCTATAAATCTTATATTTCTCTCTACACATCAGCTTATACACTTTCTCGCTCCCCTATACTTCTCTATCATTTACAATTACAATTACCCTTTACTAGCACTTTTTGATCATATCCCCACATTTTTTAATCGTATCTAATAACATTGCTATATCCTCAGCTGTCGCAGGTTCTGACCTTTCTTTACTGCTTGTCTCTGCTTTATTTCTATCTCTGTCTTTCTTTCTATTTCCTTCTTCTTCTTCTTCTATTCCTCTTTTATTCCCCCACGCTTTCAAGTTCAAGGAAATAAGGAGTAGCTATGTGGGCTAATCCACGTAGTCAGTAAGGATGGACCACGCAGCCGTGCCCAGCTCGCAGTTAGCGAAACACGCGGATGTGGAGTGCCGATAAAACTTTATGGATAGACGAGCGTTATATTTTATTAGGGATCGCTTATAGCCAGATAAAGTTCTGGAACCATCTAAAATGAAAATCTCTACTCCCCCTCCAGCAATTGGCGGACGAGGTAAACATACGATTATCAGCTCCTATCGACAAGGGACACCCACACAGTCACCTTTCTCCCTTCTCAACTCACCCCATTCTACCGACCAAAGAATATATTTCCGTTACTCCTTCACATGCAAGAGCGACACAAGTCCATCACAGTTGAAGCTGAGAATAGAAGCGTTTCTGCTCAAATCACGTTTCCACAGTACGTGCGACGAGAATTTTGCTCACTGAAAGTTAATAATAATAATAATAATAATAATAATAATAATAATAATTATTATTATTATTATTATTATTATTATTATTATTATTATTATTATTTAGAAGTTATTGCACCACCACTATCATAATGATCGTATAGGCCATCACAGAAGCATGTTAACTTAGGTGAACCCCGTCTAGATGGTGCAGTCCTCGTCCTCGACTGTAGTAAACGTCGTCTTGAGAGAACGATTATTTTATTACAATGCTGTTCAAGCTCAGATAGCCTGCTAGAACTACTGAAGAGTATCAAGAGTTTTATATTTGTTAAAGAAATTAACGACTTGCGTTTCTCAAAATTATTTAAGATGTGCCTACTTTTCTTTCTTTCAGTCGATAATCCGATATGCCCTAATTTTGTGGGGAAATGGAACCAAAATTAGAAGCGTCTTGATTTTACAAAAGAAAGCCATTAGAATTTTATGTAAATCAAACTATCTGGAGCATTGTCGGTCACTTTTCACGGATTTTAACAATCATAAATTTGTATATATATGATCTAGTACTTTACACTCGACAAAATATCGACAATTACTCATTAGTGGCCAATATACATGATCATGAAATTAGAAATAGTGAACAAATTAATATTCCATATTGTAGATTACACAAGAGCAACACTAACTTTTTAATTATGGGGATGAAATTATATAATAAGCTTCCCAGTCAATATTATAAATTAACAATCAATAGCTTCAAAACTAGATTTTACAATTGGTTATTAAATAATCCTTTTTATTCTGTTGCTGAGTTTTTCAACACAAATTTGTATAAAATTGTATTTTAATAAATAGGTTTAATTGCAATTTAGTTAGTTTTCTTTAATTTAAAAGTTTCAAATTATTTCATGTTTTCATTGTATTAGGCCCTATTTAAATTTTACTGTTTCTTTTACTAGTGTTTTTTAAAAATGTATTTATATGTTTTTCAATGTATTTTGACGAAGCCTAAAATTGTATGTCTAATGGCCAAATAAATTGAATTGAATTGAATTGAAGAGTCCTGGCGTCATACTCTGCTTTTTTTGTTTGTATTTTTTTTAGAATGTCAGCTTAGTAGATTCACATTAGTAATTCTGTATTAGGATCTACAGTATATTATTTTTAATATATATTAACGATTTATTATTAACAGATCTTCAAAGATATAATGGATTCATACAATCTTATGCAGACGATACGATTTTCATTTAGGCTATGCTGGGAAAAATTGGAACAAAGTCTATAATAATGCTAATAGTGGTCTAAAATGATTAGGCTAAATATTGATTTGTTACAAATTTTTATTCTTAGTCATAAATAAAATATATGTGGTCCCTTTCTTCTTAAAATTTAATGGACGTAAATCAGAGAGAGAGAGAGAGAGAGAGAGAGAGAGAGAGAGATTCATCATTAAAATCCATTACTCCGACTGCTTCGGCCTAATTTTATTAAAATATAAAGATCAGTCGTCACATTATAATACTTAAGTTCAGACCTGTGAAGTAACGGCTAGCGCGTCTGACCGCGAAACCAGGTGGCCTGGGTTCGATTCCCGGTCGGGGCAAGTTACCTGGTTAAGGTTTTTTTCCGGGGTTTTCCCTCAACCCAATATGAGCAAATGCTGGGTAACTTTCGGTGCTGGACCCCGGACTCATTTCACCGGCATTATCACATTTATCTCATTCAGAAACTAAATAAGCTAAGATGTTGATAAAGCGTCGTAAAATAACCTACTAAAAATACTTAGAAATAAATAGATCAACATTAAGATGGAATATGCGCATGACTCATCTCTGCTCCAGATAACGTCGCATTATTTATAAATTTGTGTTGCTTGGCTCTTTTTTGCCATTCAGTATACAGTATTGTGCTTAGTTTAACTTTCTTTTGTCCTGTCTGTACTGCAGTGTAGTTTAAAAGGATGGGGAAGCGTCACTAAATCTATTATAATGTCTTTAAATTTGCTTCAGAAACGTTTTATTAAAATCAGTCTAAAATCCTGTGACTATCCAACAAATCTTCTATATGCAGAATATAATGTAGACCTACTTAACGTAAAAAAGTATATATAATTATATTATATATATGTACAGTAGAACCCCGATTATCCGTCACCCTATTAACCGATCGGCGGATTATCTGACTGTCTTTCTCACCCTTTTTTTTTGCTGCAGAGGAAATACGAAGTTCTGTACATTACGTTACTAGTGTAGGTATTTTTTTAGGCCTATAGCTAGAGTTATTGTAATCCTTTACCACTAGCGTTACACAGTATGTAGAAGGTATGCTTCTGTCATTGCCAGCAACCATAAACAGTTACTTATGGGAGGGTGTGTTTTCCTAACTTATAAAAGTCACAACCTGCTTTCAGAAAAATGTCCCCAAGAACTTGCACACAACTGCAAACCTGTGCACCATTCAATATTGTCCTGTTCGAGTGGTCGTACTCTAGACTAGTACTTGTATGTATGTGTAGACTATGTATTTATTTACACTGCAAGTGGGCAAGCACCCGGTGGCAGTGGTATATACAATATTAACAATACACAATAAAATGATAAGCAATACACAATAAAATTTACAATACATAATACAATTTACAACACATATACAATTTTATACACAATACAATAAGAATACACAATACAATTTAACACAATAATAATAAAACATAAAATAAAACACTTACTTTTACAACACAACCTACATAATTATGTATAGGTCCTACATAAGTTTCAATAGTCTTTCACTTTACTCTCATCTAATTTCCTGTAGTGGCACTATGACGCATTTCACTGACACTTTAGCACACATTTCACTGACACTCTGTAACACATTTCACTGACACTATAGAACACATTTCATTGACGCTATAAATTATCACTGATCGGAACTGTTCCCTGCACTGTAAAACCATAACTTCACTGACTCACCTCGCTTCACTGATACAACAGTTCAAATAAGTCAAATAATTGCATTCTTATGCATACTTATAAACAGAACTACATTTAAACTAAACATTTCTAGTCTAAGGCCCTCTTACATGCTATTTTTAAATAATTTACAATTCAAACCAAGGAAGTAAACTCGTAAGGCTAGATAAATACATGTCACCTTAAAAAATTAAAATAAAATTAAAACTTAAAAATTAAAATTAAATGCATACAAAATGTCTTCCACGAATGTCAAAAGAAAAACAAAAAAAAAAGTGTACAAATAATTCAGCGGCTTTGGAAAAGAGAAACTGCAGTACATGTCGCATCAGAATACGAGATTGGCGTTACAGCTGTGAGCGATTTAATAGAAAGTAAGGATAAAGAGCTACATATTACTTTACTTCATTGTGTTTGTTATTAATTACTAGCATAATAATACGTCTCGTATGAAGACATCAGTGGTTGCAGCATGGCAGAATCTTTAAATTATGTACGAAACTTATTATACACTTAATTGATGAAAATCATTCATAGTACGGATTATCCGATTTTTTCGATTAACCGTTCAGTTCAGACCCTTCATTACCACGGATAATAGAGGTTCTACTGTACACACGAAGACAGGAATAACTTCAATTCATTTTCACACAACTATTACCAGACATTCCACTTGACAGAATTGAGGAGTATTACAACTACAGCACATAGACAAACAGCGTATTCCGAATCTCACCGGTCCGGTGGCATCAATGACGTCACGTTGCAACGAAATAAGGAACAAAACTGCTGGAAGGATCGATGCTGTCATGGCGACTGTATAAGTTGTTGTCTGTGCTACGCTAGCAAAATTTTGCGAAATTTCCGTACTGCCATCTCGTTCAAAGAAAAGAGAGCATAAACCACTTATTTCATGAACCGGTAGTAATAACTGGTCCGTTGACATGTTCGCTCATAAGCCATTAACATATTGTTTTTACGTTGTGCTCATTACAAACAATACAGCAGAACACACCGCCACGACACAACAGTGCACGATGTTATTCGTCTGCTAATTCCCGCCCTATACAAGAACCAATCAGACTCACTGATGGCGGCTGATGGAGACTGCCACCACCTCTGCAAGCTGATGGCACCGGTGCGATACCGGTGGAGCATCAATGACGTCATCGGTGGAATTCGGAACACCGTGATGCCATCGGATTGCTCACCGGTGAGATTCGGAATACGCTCATAGCGTCAAGTGTGGTCCAATAGGCTAGCCTATTGTATTATAATAGTATCACTGAAAAAATTCCTTATCTTGAAAACATAAATTTAAACACATAATTAAAACATTATTTACTATGATTCTACTAATACTTTACTTCGTAATAAATGAGGACGTAACATTCTAAATGTCCTAAGTGCCAATTTTTTCAAATTTCAGTTTATTCAATCTAAGGGAGGAACCATATGAACATATCATATTAAATTGTCTTTGTCTTTTCTGAGATATTTAAGAAAAACACACTGCGAAATATCTGTTGAGACACGTACAACGCCGTCTTTTGAAGCACGAATGAGTCACTTAGAACTGAGCTGCAACAAAGACAGTTTAGTATGATATTCTCATATGCATGTTCCTCCCTTACACTGAATAAAATGAAATTTAAAAAATTGGCACTTAGTAAATTTAGAACATTAGGTATTCAAATGTTGTCAGAACTAAATTGTAAATAACTTGTAATATAGCTAGCCTATACTATAATTAAATATTTCTATACTTAGGATTATTCACTTTCTTCTTTCTTTTGCTTACCTCATTTTATTATGTTTGTTTTGTGTTAATTTTAAGGATGTAACCTCCTCTTTATTATATGGTCGTCGTTCCTGCAATAACTCCTATGTGCAAAATATAAAAGATTTTAGTAGGAAGAAAAATACATTTATTCATTCTATGGCAGCCATACTTAGGAGACTGTGAATTCTTACATTTTCGAAACAAAGAAATATATGTAATTACATATAGGAGATTTTATTATTTAATAGACCAACAATCTGAAAATCGATAAATATGTCACATAGGAGCTATTGCAGGAACAACGACGATATGACTGTCCCATACTTAGGCCTACTCCTGAACCTTCCTGGACACGAGCTTACTCTTTCAGGAGTGTGCTAAAAATATTTTTATGCTCGACTATGCCGAAATGTAGTAATTATACACCTGGTAGTAGTCCTTTAATGCATGTCATTAAAGTACACCTACTCATTAAAGTACAGATGTTCAGCCAATGACAACTCAGCTTACAGGTGTTCAGCCAATGACAAGTCAGCTTTGTACCGTTATAAAACCGCAAGTATCGATTATTCTCGGATATACAATCGAAAGAGAATTAGCGAAAAGTCACGGAGGCTGGAAATCTAATACTGTCGCAGAAGGTTACGTTCTGTTACTATAATAATTAGCGTTAATTGTAAATAATATTCAAATAAATTCAATTTGTCATCTCGTTTTTCAATGTCGAATTCAATAATCAAGGTTATAACAAGTTTAACGGGACTACGTCAAGGTCAATGACATTATTGTTCCTCGCAAAAATCATACTTTCGCGTCTGCGCACATCTCACAATTCACGACCTAGAACAAGGTCACTTCCGATCTTGTCAGATACAAATAAAATGTATACATATGAATACCGGTAATTTCAAGTTAGAAATATGGTCGAGCATAAAAAGTCGTATGAAACTCGCCTATAATGGCAATTAAGAAGCGACTATGAAAATTATGAAGCTCGCTTCTTAATTACTATCATTTTAGGCTCGTTGCATAATGTACTATTTTTTAATTTAATTAAATGCATGGCTTTATGTATAGGCCTAGGCCTAACTATTAAGTACATGCATTAACCCAGATTTTCCCACCGTCCTTTTTTAAGGACAGTTGCAGTGCCTTCGGATATTATGTCATTGTTGGTGTTAGGGACATTTTATAAGTTGTGCGACAATGTTGGTAGTATTTGTTAGCTTTAGAAAATATACGTTCCTTGTTTCAGTTTATTTCAACATCATTTAACCGATTTTTGAGAGTACCTAATGTGCTACTGTATTTTTATCACCAAAAAAATTTTTGGGCTTATCTGGGTTAATATAATCTAGCAATAAACATTGATAATTAACCTCCCTTCCTCCTAATCCACTCCGGCCTAATTTTCTATATAATATGAATGGTGAAATATCAGAGAAATTCTCCTGTTTTAATTCTGTTAATTTCCACTAATAATAATAATAATAATAATAATAATAATAATAATAATAATAATAATAATAATAATAATAGTTAAACTTTACTGAGCTTTTCCGCAGAAAAACTCGTAGACTGTAAGGACTAAAGTTTTTTTTCTTTTATTTACCCGATATTGCACAATATGTACTTGCTATTTGGGAAAAGGAAATTGTACCAGAACAATGGAAGGAGTCCATAATTGTACCTATTTTTAAGAAGGGGGACAAAACCAACTGTGGTAACTTTCGAGGAATATCACTTCTGTTGACGTCGTACAAAATTTTGTCCAATATTCTTTTGAGGAGATTAACTCCGTACGTAGATGAAATTATTGGGGATCATCAGTGCGGTTTTCGGCGTAATAGATCGACTATTGATCAGATTTTTTGTATTCGGCAGATAATGGAGAAAAAATGGGAGTATAAGGGTACAGTACATCAGTTATTCATAGATTTCAAAAAGGCTTATGACTCGGTTAAGAGGGAAGTATTATATGATATTCTTATTGAATTTGGTATTCCCAAGAAACTAGTTCGATTAATTAAAATGTGTCTCAGTGAAACATACAGCAGAGTCCGTATAGGTCAGTTTCTATCTGATGCTTTTCCAATTCACTGCGGGCTAAAGCAGGGAGATGCACTATCACCTTTACTTTTTAACTTCGCTTTAGAATATGCCATTAGGAAAGTTCAGGATAACAGGCAGGGTTTGGAATTGAACGGGCTACATCAGCTTCTTGTCTATGCAGATGACGTGAATATGTTAGGAGAAAATACACAAACGGTTAGGGAAAACACGGAAATTTTACTTGAAGCAAGTAAAGCGATCGGTTGGAAGTAAATCCCGAAAAGACAAAGTATATGATTATGTCTCGTGACGGGAATATTGTACGAAATGGAAATATAAATATTGGAGATTTATCCTTCGAAGAGGTGGAAAAATTCAAATATCTTGGAGCAACAGTAACAAATATAAATGACACTCGGGAGGAAATTAAGCGCAGAATAAATATGGGAAATGCGTGTTATTATTCGGTTGAGAAGCTCTTATCATCCAGTCTGCTGTCAAAAAATCTGAAAGTTAGAATTTATAAAACATTTATATTACCGGTTTTTCTGTATGGTTGTGAAACTTGGACTCTCACTCTGAGAGAGGAACATAGGTTAAGGGTGTTTGAGAATAAGGCGCTTAGGAAAATATTTAGGGCTAAGAGGGATGAAGTTACAGGAGAATGGAGAAAGTTACACAACACAGAACTGCACGCATTGTATTCTTCATCTGACATAATTAGGAACTTGAAATCCAGACGTTTGAGATGGGCAGGGCATGTAGCACGTATGGGCGAATCCAGAAATGCATATAGAGTGTTAGTTGGGAGACCCGAGGGAAAAAGACCTTTAGGGAGGCCGAGACGTAGATGGGAGGATAATATTAAAATGGATTTGAGGGAGGTGGGATATGATGATAGAGACTGGCTTAATCTTGCACAGGATAGGGACCGATGGCGGGCTTATGTGAGGGCGGCAATGAACCTTCGGGTTCCTTAAAAGCCATTTGTAAGTAAGTAAGTAAGTAAGATATTGCAAAATTGTTAATGCAGTCATTTTAAGCAACAATTCTCTTAAAACTACAGTTCGGTGTGTCGCAATGAA
Source organism: Periplaneta americana (assembly GCA_025594305.2). NCBI lineage: Eukaryota > Metazoa > Arthropoda > Insecta > Blattodea > Blattidae > Periplaneta > Periplaneta americana. The sequence goes on along the minus strand of JAJSOF020000019.1, from coordinate 142,581,394 downwards.
GAAGTGATATCGTGTAGCTAATTCATTTCAACTAAAATTTAACACAAAAATAAATGCCTTAATATTAAACGAACAAGATAGGCCTATGCTGATGATCCAGCACACAAAAGCACAGATTCTTCAATAGGGTGAACAGAAACAAAGTGCTGTCAAATATACCTATTCATCTCAAACATGACAAGATTTACTGACTTTATTCCGAATCCCACGCAACTGATAGTTGAGACTTGGGGGGGGGGGAACGTATCAGAATAGATTAGGCGGGCTAACCGTACAGACAGGCCCTCTTACGTGCTCCTCGTCGATAGCTGCAATGGAATAGCATCCGCGATAACGATAAGAAGAGGTAGGCCTACTTGAAACTGATTTAAATCTGCTGGCGCGGAAAACTTAATTATGTGAGCTGTTTGACTCTATGTAAGTTAGGTCCTTCCTGTTCCTTCATTGAAATTGTTACAGCCACCTGTTTTGCTGTTATTCCGCCAGGTTTGTGTTTGTGCTTATCCTCATACTTTCTGAGTTCTTGAAATAACTTCACTCGCAAAGACTCTTCAGCGGTTCTTTTCTGATGATGGAAAGCTCGATTGCTTCCTGCAGAAGTGCCGTCCCTTACGCCGCTTTCGCACGGCCGCTCGCTGATCCGCCGTGGGGCGCGCTCGGCATGTCCCGGCGATCCGCTGGATTGTCTTCGCGTGTATCGAATTTCAAAATACGGCGGCGCGCGGCTATCGGGTTGCGCCCATTGCCGTCTGCTCCATTATACGTGCTATTACTTCTGAGAGAGCAAAGGGCGATCTCTTAATCCGTGGAGTTATGTCGGAGTAGCGCAATGATTTTTAACACAACCATCAATGTACAGGATCATGTCCTCACTGTAATGCGAGGGAAAACAGCGCAGAGGTTCAGCAGAGGTTTGAACGATGTTTGAAGATGGGAAACGTTCCACGATTGAAAACCATGCAAAAATAGGTTGCAGCCGCCAAATTACTCTTCAAGGAACGATCACTCATATAAATTGAGGGAAAGAAGACAGAGGACGGACACTGGAAAGTTTTCTTTTCTCAATCGTACTATCAGGGACTGGAATGCTTTACCTGCAGACTTACTAAAGGCTTTATCAACAACCAAAAATGTATTTAAAAATAGGCTTAAGAACTTTACTAATAGACGGTAGTATATTATACACACTACTTAAAGGGTGTAATTGATATTCTGTTATTTGAAGTGTTCTATCAGTGAGGAAGTGTGTTCTGTCAGTGAAGTGTGTAGTGTCAGTGAAGTCTATTGTGTAAGTGAAGTGTGTTGGTGTCATTGAAGTGGCTGTGCAAAGTATTTGAACAGTGAAATGGTTAGAAGTGTTAGTGAAATCAGGTAGAATCAGTGCAGTGAGTGAGTTGATAGCGAAATAAGTGTAGTGCCGAAAGGTACTTGTGCAGGTATGAACCTGTCACACTCGTGGGTCTTAGTTCGAACTTAGGGCTAAGATACAAATTAGATTTACTTTAAATGTTATTTTAAGTGACCATGCTTCATTTAATTTAGGAGTCCCTTAACGAATCACCAAACCGTGTATATACACAACACATCTTCGCAAATCCCCCGAACACAAACAACAGAACAACCTTAGAGAAACTCCTCTACAACTACCACCAGCCCCCACCACCAAACTAAAACACACAAACAAAACCGCAAACACTGTTGGAAATTTGAATACTGTCTGAGAGGACACACGACAGCAACAGAGAGGCAGATGAATAAAATAACACCACACCATGAAAGTCTCCATAACCATTCAGACGCTTCTGCCACCGGAAGGGGAAACTTAAAACAAAAAATAAAATAAAGTAAAATAATAAAAAAAAGAAGTATGTATGTATGCACAGTGTTCTGCCCAAGAGCAGGTCTTTAACTGCAAACCCAGCATTTCCCTTTCTTGCTTTCCTCTTAATCTCCCCATATAATACTTTAATGCTGTCTATCATCTGATATCTTTTACCCCGAACTCTTGTTCCGTTCACCATTCCTTAAGCATCGCAGATTAACAAATTAGGCATATACCAAAATAATTAAAACAAAAAAATAATAAAAAATAAAATAAAATATATAAAAAGCCAATCACTGCACTCACACACCTACTGGCACTTATGCCAGAAATAGTGTCATATATGTAAATATATATTTATTATTTATGTACACTGGCTGGAGAGGGCGTCCTGCGCATATAAGACCCTAAAACGGCCTCTGGCTCAAAGCCAGTAAAGTCAATAAACATCAACATCAACGGCATTGATACGGCAATGAAGGCTCCGACTCGACGTTAAGCTATTAGACTACCAGCTCTACATCTATGATATACAAGTTGCCTGTTTTCACGGCGTGCTGTAAAGTTCGTAGAGAACGAAGACGAAACTGAAGTAGCCTATTCCACTACTGGTGCCTTTGCCAACAAGATTGAGGTGGGATGGGACTTACAATCCGCACAAGAAAATGAGGTTCTATGAACAGAGAAGTTTTATATCATATTCTTATTGAATTTGGTATTCCCAAGAAACTAGTTCGATTAATTAAAATGTGTCTCAGTGAAACGTACAGCAGAGTTCGTATAGGTCAGTTTCTATCAGATGCGTTTCCAATTCACTGCGGGCTAAAGCAAGGAGATGCACTATCACCTTTACTTTTTAACTTTGCTCTAGAGTATGCCATTAGGAAAGTCCAGGATAACAGAGAGGGTTTGGAATTGAACGGGTTACATCAGCTGCTTGTCTATGCGGATGACGTGAATATGTTAGGAGAAAATCCACAAACGATTAGGGAAAACACGGGAATTTTACTTGAAGCAAGTAAAGAGATAGGGTTGAAGTAAATCCCGAAAAGATAAAGTAGGCCTATATGATTATGTCTCGTGACGAGAATATTGTACGAAATGGAAATATAAAAATTAGAAATTTATCTTTTGAAGAGGTGGAGAAGTTCAAATATCTTGGAGCAACAGTGACAAATATAAATGACACTCGGGAGGAAATTAAACGCAGAATAAATATGGGAAATGCGTGTTGAGAAGCTCTTATCATCCAGTCTGCTATCGAAAAATCTGAAAGTTAGAATTTATAAAACAGTTATATTACCGGTTGTTCTTTATGGTTGTGAAACTTGGACTCTCACACTGAGAGAGGAACATAGGTTAAAGGTGTTTGAGAATAAGGTGCTTAGGAAAATTTTTGGGGCTAAGAGGGATGAAATTACAGGAGAATGGAGAAAGTTACACAACACAGAACTGCACGCATTGTATTCTTCACCTGACATAATTAGGAACATAAAATCCAGACGTTTGAGATGGGCAGGGCATGTAGCACGTATGGGCGAATCCAGAAATGCATATAGAGTGTTAGTTGGGAAGCCGGAGGGAAAAAGACCTTTAGGGAGGCCGCGACGTAGATGGGAAGGTAATATTAAAATGGATTTGAGGGAGGTGGGATATGATGATAGAGACTGGATTAATCTTGCTGAGGATAGGGACCAATGGCGGGCTTATGTGAGGGCGAAAATGAACCTCCGGGTTCCTTAAAAGCCAGTAAGTATGAACAGAGTAGCCCACAAGTTAACAGGATCTCCGTATGTAAGGGAAGCAGATAGTGGGACTGCATGGAGTTATCAGGCAGGCAGGCTGCAGGTTTCACACACCAAACTGGGGAACAGCCCAGCAGACGGCACTCCTTTGAGAAACACCCGGTCCATAAAACAACTGACTGTCTATACATTTTATGCCATTAATATGATGTTCGTATTGCAAGTCCATTAGAAGGTCTCTTACTTAAGGGGAGGACGCCATTGGGCTTGTAGAGGGCATTTAATGGCTGGGCGTAAAACAGACCTGCTTCACCATCCAGACATCCACTGCAGCACCCAACGGTTCCTGTCTTGGATTAATTTTCCTACAACTTTTACCTACGAATCCTACAGTGAAATTCTTGCGCATCCACAACTAGCCTGAAACGCGTCCTTCCTATAGGGACACTAGCTTACAAATGAGGTCGAAGTTACAGTCAAAGGTTGTTCGAAAAGTGACAAGATGAGAAGTAAGGATAACAGGAAACCAGTGAACAAGCAATACCTGTTGAAGCACACGAAATCCCACACACCGAGAATGGATTACAAGACCAGCTAATAAATGATGTTTAGACGACCACGAGAACACAGGGATATCGGGAAGTCTTCTGCTACAGTAAGAGATATGATGGTGTTGGTGGTGATGGTAGTCATTTTACTGTCCGTGATATAGCACCCCATAAAAGCGAAGGCACTAGCAGACTGATAAAAACAGCATTGTTCACTTTTCCTTAGTATTAGTATTTATTTATTTAACCTGGTAGAGATAAGGCCGTCAGGCCTTCTCTGCCCCTCTACCAGGAGATTCCAACTATAATATGAAGAATAAAATTACAATTAGTATTAAATGTACAATTACAATTACAATAAAAATTAAAGTACGAAAAGATGACCTGACTTATGAAAGCTAGATTATTTATCATAGAAAAACAACAATCAAACTTTTACGGAACCACCTATATGGACTCTAATTCAGTGTATGGAAAAAATTGACGCACCATTATCATTTTTCTTTTTCCTTCTTAGCTTTCATTGATTTTTTACTTGAAATGTTTTTTTCTTCTGTAAACTGCCATTGTTTGTGTATTTGTTTGCCTTTTTTCTTACTCTTTTAGCTCTCATCTTCTATTTGTTCTTGTATTGTTTTGTATGCTTTGTCTAATGGCAGCCTCTAATTTGAGGAAGCTCCAATAAATAAATAAAAATTATATTTACTGAATTACAAATTAAACCTAGAATAACAAAATTGTATAGTGATGAAATTACTGGATATTGAAATATTTTGTGATAGATTAAGGAAACTATTTACAAGAAATCAATTACCGACCAAGTGCCTAGTAAGTTTGCGTTTGAATTCAATTTTATTTCGACAGTCCCTGATGCTAGCAGGCAGCGAATTCCAGAGTCTTGGCAGGGCTATTGTGAAAGAGGATGAGTATGAGGAGGTGCGATGGGATGGTATTGTTAGTATTGTTTCATGGCGAGAGCGTGTGTTCAGATTGTGGTGGGAAGAAAGGTAAGTGAAGCGAGACGACAGGTACGAAGGAATAGAAGAGTTCAAGATTTCGAAGAGAAGGAGAAGTGAATGTAAATTTCTTTTCTTATCTAGTTTAAGCCAACCTATTGCTTCCAGGGATGGGTGATGTGATCATATTACTGATTACTGTAACTTAAGATAAGCAGTATCTTCCTAAAAAAAACACAACAAAACAACTGAAATTTTACTAATGTTAGAATTTTGCATATAGCATCCGTCTGCACAAAAATAACTAATAAATAAGTTCATTATTTTACTTACAATTGATAATTAAATCTGATGCTAATGAAAATATGTAAATAGACAAGGTGAGACTTCGTAGTAGTAGTGACAGTGGCAGCAGTAGTATCAGTAGCAATGGTATTGGTAGTAGCCTATGTAGTAGTAATAGTAGTGGTGATAGTGGTAGCAGCAGCAGAAGCAGTACTATTATTTTACTTTTTGGCTCCGAAAACTAGCAGACAAATTTTGCCTTTCGCCATTAATCAGGAACAGGTTGTCTGCCACATGTCGTTGCTCTACTACATGGCTTCCCACCTTCACTCGTCCAGGATAGAATAGTTGGTTATTTTATAACGCTTTATCAACTGTTGTGGTTATCTAGCATATGAATGAGATAAGGGGATAATTCCAGCGACATGAGTCTAGGGTCCGACGCTGAAAGTTACCCAGCATTTGCTCCTAATGGGTTATTAAGGAAAAACCTCAGCAAGCCAACTTATCTTAACCATAATTTGAACCTACATCCGCTAGTTTCACGGACAGACTTGCTAACCGTTATTCCACAGCATCTTAACGCCATCAGCTTTTGATTCCTTTTTATGATGTGATGTTCCGTTGTTTATGATGATGTCAGTGTTCTTTCTGATTTCCAGGATGAAGCTAGGCCTAATCTAAGAATGTTGTGACGTTTTAAAATGCATCGCCTTCAGCTGTTTTGGTCGCTAGGCGCAAGTAGCAAAGACACTGCGTGCAACAGTGGATGACGGGCAATAACGTCAGAAAGATGGATTCTACAGAAACTGCGACGGGTCGATTTAATACTATGGCGAGATGCATGGAAATACAGCGAGGATCGTGTAGAGGCTTGGAGTAAAAAAAACAAGCAAACAAACAAAATGACGTCATGCGGGGAGCAACATGGCAGTCAGAAATAGAATTTGGAGTCAAGAGCAAGTCCTGAAAGTAGAAATAGTCCTACCTTAAGCGGAAGAAGACAAATTTAAATCTACTATACAACAACACTGACCCATGCAAACACCTAGAAGCCAGCTGACTCCTTCCAAAACCGGTTGGCGGCCTGTAGGGCGGAAGTGACCATCCAAGTACAACACCGACAAAGGCATGTTGGTGGAGTAACACAAACGGCTTGCAATCACTAGAAATAATTATCTGAAGTAGCAGCAAAATGTCGTAACGAACAACAACTAAACTGTGGATAATTTTTTACAGTTCCAAGATAGACTTTGGGTGTAAACGGTTTCGTGTAATTTATAGCCTTACCTTATTATCACAGTGAAGGTATGCTGACATTTTTTAAACTTTGGGATGACATATTGCCTGCGAACATTACTTACTACAACATTTTGTTTTTTATTAAATGAGAGGGAAAACATTATTTTCTCGATAAAATGTAGTCAATGAATCGGCCTACATGTCAAAATCACAATTTCACAAATTGTGTGGGTTATACTTCGCTGCTTCATGAGCTATGTAGACTACTCCAGCATGGATATCAGTTTCAAGTCACTATAGCTCTGAAATCACAACACTGTTAATTAATGTTACTTAGCCTACGATAAAAATAGTCACTGATGGTGGGAATGCTTCATTGAAAGGTAATTTTGCACGGTTAATTTTGATAGTGAGTGAATAAAACTTAATACTTGGCCTACTGTAGGCGTTCATAGAAATTTTCTAAAATAAACATTTAAAATAGTAACAATGAAAGTAACATTCTGGAAGTTATTCCATTATTCCTATTGAATGTTCCTTTTATTAGGCCTAGGTCTATATTTATATAACCCTGAATCTGCTGTGAGGTTTCGACAATGTAGGGCCTTGGCCTACATGGACTACGCCCGACATATTGTGAAGTTTAAACTACTAACTTCATGCGCTGCTGCTGTAAGCACTACTTTGCTATTAGACTACACGGCACGACTTCACACTTCAGCGGCAGACTAGTTTATGTTACTTCAACAATCAGCTGAGATGCAGTCCATATGACACCGTTGTTGATATAAATTTCTTTCGACTGGTTCGAAGTCAGTTGAAGTAGTTACATAACCGGCTTGTATTTCTTCCTGGTGTAGTTCGAGTCTACCGGTCCCCTTCACTTGTTATCTACATAATGTATCATCTTTGTATTCTTCATCTTTCACTGTTGCTACTTCTCGTCACTGGAACTCTCTGCCGCCTGAAGTCAAGGGCTGCCGAACATTGAAATCTTTCAAATCCAAGTTAGAAAATGATCTTATGACGAGTTGCCAAACTAACTTACTATTATGACAAGTGTTGTATTGCATGTTTCCACGTATTCACTTTTTTTTTTTACGTTCTAGTGATATTTAACTCATTTTATATTTTTGTTTTCATATTTTCCGATAATGGTATATCTATAATGTGATAAGTTGAGCTATATATAATCATAATTTTCCTTACTGTGTACTTAAAAATATTGTATTCTTTGTATGCTTTGTACTGCACTATTTTATTACTACTACTACTATTATTATTATTATTATTATTATTATTATTATTATTATTATTATTATTATTATTATTATTATTATTATTATTATTATTATTATTATTATTATTATCACTAATTGTCTTATTTTTTATACTTTGTATGTCTAATTTATTTTGACCTGCTGTTCACATATTCCTTTCTTTCTGTATGTTATATATTATATCTGATTTCTACTTACTTGTTGTTTACATTATATTATTATTATTATTATTATTATTATTATTATTATTATTATTATTATTATTATTATTATCAATAATTGTCTTTTTTTTATACTTTGTATGTCTAATTTATTTTGACCTGCTGTTCACATATTCCTTTCTTTCTGTATGTTATATATTATATCTGATTTCTACTTACTTGTTGTTTACATTATATTATTATTATTATTATTATTATTATTATTATTATTATTATTATTATTATTATCACTAATTGTCTTATTTTTATACTTTGTATGTCTAATTTATTTTGACCTGCTGTTCACTATTCCTTTCTTTCTGTATGTTATATATTATATCTGATTTCTACTTACTTGTTGTTTACATTATATTATTATTATTATTATTATTATTATTATTATTATTATTATTATTATTATCAATAATTGTCTTATTTTTTATACTTTGTATGTCTAATTTATTTTGACCTGCTGTTCACATATTCCTTTCTTTCTGTATGTTATATATTATATCTGATTTCTACTTACTTGTTGTTTACATTATATTATTATTATTATTATTATTATTATTATTATTATTATTATTATTATTATTATTATCAATAATTGTCTTATTTTTTATACTTTGTATGTCTAATTTATTTTGACCTGCTGTTCACATATTCCTTTCTTTCTGTATGTTATATATTATATCTGATTTCTACTTACTTGTTGTTTACATTATATTATTATTATTATTATTATTATTATTATTATTATTATTATTATTATTATCAATAATTGTCTTATTTTTTATACTTTGTATGTCTAATTTATTTTGACCTGCTGTTCACATATTCCTTTCTTTCTGTATGTTATATATTATATCTGATTTCTACTTACTTGTTGTTTACATTATATTATTATTATTATTATTATTATTATTATTATTATTATTATTATTATCAATAATTGTCTTATTTTTTATACTTTGTATGTCTAATTTATTTTGACCTGCTGTTCACATATTCCTTTCTTTCTGTATGTTATATATTATATCTGATTTCTACTTACTTGTTGTTTACATTATATTATTATTATTATTATTATTATTATTATTATTATTATTATTATTATTATTATTATCAATAATTGTCTTATTTTTTATACTTTGTATGTCTAATTTATTTTGACCTGCTGTTCACATATTCCTTTCTTTCTGTATGTTATATATTATATCTGATTTCTACTTACTTGTTGTTTACATTATATTATTATTATTATTATTATTATTATTATTATTATTATTATTATTATTATTATTATTATTATCACTAATTGTCTTATTTTTTATACTTTGTATGTCTAATTTATTTTGACCTGCTGTTCACATATTCCTTTCTTTCTGTATGTTATATATTATATCTGATTTCTACTTACTTGTTGTTTTTATATTATTATTATTATTATTATTATTATTATTATTATTATTATTATTATTATTATCAATAATTGTCTTATTTTTTATACTTTGTATGTCTAATTTATTTTGACCTGCTGTTCACATATTCCTTTCTTTCTGTATGTTATATATTATATCTGATTTCTACTTACTTGTTGTTTACATTATATTATTATTATTATTATTATTATTATTATTATTATTATTATTATTATTATTATTATTATTATCAATAATTGTCTTATTTTTATACTTTGTATGTCTAATTTATTTTGACCTGCTGTTCACATATTCCTTTCTTTCTGTATGTTATATATTATATCTGATTTCTACTTACTTGTTGTTTACATTATATTATTATTATTATTATTATTATTATTATTATTATTATTATTATTATTATTATCACTAATTGTCTTATTTTTTATACTTTGTATGTCTAATTTATTTTGACCTGCTGTTCACATATTCCTTTCTTTCTGTATGTTATATATTATATCTGATTTCTACTTACTTGTTGTTTACATTTATATTATTATTATTATTATTATTATTATTATTATTATTATTATTATTATCAATAATTGTCTTATTTTTTATACTTTGTATGTCTAATTTATTTTGACCTGCTGTTCACATATTCCTTTCTTTCTGTATGTTATATATTATATCTGATTTCTACTTACTTGTTGTTTACATTATATTATTATTATTATTATTATTATTATTATTATTATTATTATTATTATTATTATCAATAATTGTCTTATTTTTATACTTTGTATGTCTAATTTATTTTGACCTGCTGTTCACATATTCCTTTCTTTCTGTATGTTATATATTATATCTGATTTCTACTTACTTGTTGTTTACATTATATTATTATTATTATTATTATTATTATTATTATTATTATTATTATTATTAATTTATTATTTTTATCATGTCTAATTGTCTGCTGTTTTTTTTTACTTTGTATGTCTAATTTATTTTGACCTGTTGTTCATTTATTACATATTCCTTTTTTCTGTATGTTATATATTATATCTGTCTTATTTTTTCTATGTCTAATTTATTTTGTTGTTCACATATTCCTTTCTTTCTGTATGTTATTATTATATTATTTCTACTTACTTGTTGTTTATTATTATTATTATTATTATTATTATTATTATTATTATTATTATTATTATCAATAATTGTCTTATTTTTATACTTTGTATGTCTAATTTATTTTGACCTGCTGTTCACATATTCCTTTCTTTCTGTATGTTATATATTATATCTGATTTCTACTTACTTGTTGTTTACATTATATTATTATTATTATTATTATTATTATTATTATTATTATTATTATTATTATTATTATCAATAATTGTCTTATTTTTATACTTTGTATGTCTAATTTATTTTGACCTGCTGTTCACATATTCCTTTCTTTCTGTATGTTATATATTATATCTGATTTCTACTTACTTGTTTTATTATTATATCTATTTTATTACTTGTTGTTTATTATTATTATTATTATTATTATTATTATTATTATTATTATTATTATTATTATTATTATTATCAATAATTGTCTTATTTTTTATACTTTGTATGTCTAATTTATTTTGACCTGCTGTTCACATATTCCTTTCTTTCTGTATGTTATATATTATATCTGATTTCTACTTACTTGTTGTTTACATTATATTATTATTATTATTTATTATTATTATTATTATTATTATTATTATTATTATTATTATTATCAATAATTGTCTTATTTTTTATACTTTGTATGTCTAATTTATTTTGACCTGCTGTTCACATATTCCTTTCTTTCTGTATGTTATATATTATATCTGATTTCTACTTACTTGTTGTTTACATTTATATTATTATTATTATTATTATTATTATTATTATTATTATTATTATTATCAATAATTGTCTTATTTTTTATACTTTGTATGTCTAATTTATTTTGACCTGCTGTTCACATATTCCTTTCTTTCTGTATGTTATATATTATATCTGATTTCTACTTACTTGTTGTTTACATTATTATTATTATTATTATTATTATTATTATTATTATTATTATTATTATTATTATTATTATTATTATTATTATTATTATCAATAATTGTCTTATTATTATTTTTTTATACTTATTTTTTGTATGTCTAATTTATTTTGACCTGCTGTTCACATATTCCTTTCTTTCTGTATGTTATATATTATATCTGATTTCTACTTACTTGTTGTTTACATTTATTATTATTATTATTATTATTATTATTATTATTATTATTATTATTATTATTATTATTATCACTAATTGTCTTATTTTTTATACTTTGTATGTCTAATTTATTTTGACCTGCTGTTCACATATTCCTTTCTTCTGTATGTTATATATTATATCTGATTTCTACTTACTTGTTGTTTACATTTATTATTATTATTATTATTATTATTATTATTATTATTATTATTATTATTATCAATAATTGTCTTATTTTTTATACTTTGTATGTCTAATTTATTTTGACCTGCTGTTCACATATTCCTTTCTTTCTGTATGTTATATATTATATCTGATTTCTACTTACTTGTTGTTTACATTATATTATTATTATTATTATTATTATTATTATTATTATTATTATTATTATTATCACTAATTGTCTTATTTTTATACTTTGTATGTCTAATTTATTTTGACCTGCTGTTCACATATTCCTTTCCTTCTGTATGTTATATATTATATCTGATTTCTACTTACTTGTTGTTTACATTATATTATTATTATTATTATTATTATTATTATTATTATTATTATTATTATTATCAATAATTGTCTTATTTTTTATACTTTGTATGTCTAATTTATTTTGACCTGCTGTTCACATATTCCTTTCTTTCTGTATGTTATATATTATATCTGATTTCTACTTACTTGTTGTTTACATTATATTATTATTATTATTATTATTATTATTATTATTATTATTATCAATAATTGTCTTATTTTTATACTTTGTATGTCTAATTTATTTTGACCTGCTGTTCACATATTCCTTTCTTTCTGTATGTTATATATTATATCTGATTTCTACTTACTTGTTGTTTACATTATATTATTATTATTATTATTATTATTATTATTATTATTATTATTATTATCAATAATTGTCTTATTTTTTATACTTTGTATGTCTAATTTATTTTGACCTGCTGTTCACATATTCCTTTCCTTCTGTATGTTATATATTATATCTGATTTCTACTTACTTGTTGTTTACATTATATTATTATTATTATTATTATTATTATTATTATTATTATTATTATTATTATTATTATTATGACGGACAGACCATCTGAAAATTAAAAGTGTTGTTTTTACGTTTAATGTATTTGAATTCGCTCATGGAACATGTGTATAGGTCTACGGTGAAAATCGTAAATTGACATCGAATTGTGCTTGAAGGTCTCTACTGAACAATGTTGACAGCGGCTTATCTGAGGGAGACCGCAGACCGTGCTGCTCAACATTTGTTTGTTTTGAGGGAGAAAGGAAACCACCGAATGCCGCTCAAGATGCAGTCTAGTTAGTAAGGGCATTTGCAAAATCAATTTAACTTACATTCAGTTTCCACGGAAGCAGATTGCTTGCGCAACATTTTACAAAGTAGGCCTATGTAAAACCATCTCTAGAATTTCACAAAATTTTCCCATGATTTACCAGTTATGACATTTTCTGTGCAAACCTTCGTCGTATAAAACCAAGGGATGCAATTTAAGAGTGCAATTGGCGTAACATCAGCTTCAATACTCCAAAATAAAATACAGCTTGCTGACTTACATCAACGTGGACGATTACAGGATTCATTTAAGAAACCTAACTCAATTATACCAATCCCTAGACTATCTAGTATCACAGGAAAAGAAATCTGTCAGTCTGGACCGGTGGGTCGTATCAGCTATAGCGAGGGTCACATAAGAACAGTTCCTAAACAACAAATATTGCCGTCTTGTCAGTGTTGCCAACTGTTACCAGATACCACAGGATCCTACGTGCTAAATGAATTATTTACTTACCACACTTTATGTTGGAAGGTTATTCTAAATAATTCAATAATTTGTAACATATTTTCGTAGGCAAACTATAGTCTACGGGAAAAGGGATCAACATGTCAAGTATTTTGTCTGGCGATACGACATTCATTGGTTTGACTAAACAATTGACTCACGAGACCTAACCTAAAGATGTATTTTGTTTCACCACATGAAATTATTAGTACTAACTCCGAAAACTTACCTGACTATAGTCTTGAATTATAACCACAACGCAACACATAAAATAACTATTAAGTGTTAATATTAATATTGATATTAATAATTAATATGTTCAAATTTCACTAGCTTCCAGTAACCGGTTCAGAAATCTAGTACAATTTTAATTTCATGGCACTCCAGTACCGACAAATATTGTCGATATTTGTTTCAGCTGTCAACATACCAGTTACAAAATCACTACCATTTGTAGTATTAAGTAGGCCTATTGAAATTCGAAACGAAGTTGGCAAAAGAAAATTCAACCTGCAAACTAGAAAATCACCACGATCACTAGCATATGCAGTAATGGGGGAAAAATGGTTAGGTTTCACCCTTAGGGTATGAAGTAAGCTGACCCGGACTATAAATTTCCATCGCGCTGTCATTCACCAATTTAGGTCCATATCAGAAAGGACTCACGTTCAGTTTGTCGGTACGACGTTTTATTATTATTATTATTATTATTATTATTATTATTATTATTATTATGTTTTATGATTACTCCTAATTTTAAGTTATTGTTTTTAACTTATTACCTATTAAGTTATAGCCCTATTTATTCTTTGCTGTACGCCTATGTTATCATGTTGCATGTTACCACTATCCACATTTCTTTTATGTTCTAGTGATATTTAAATTATTTATATTTTTGTTTTCATATTTTCCGATAATGGTATAGCCTATCTATAATGTGATAAGTTGAGCTATATATTATCATAATTTTCCTTACTGTGTGTACTTGAAAATATTGTATTCATTGTATGCTTTGTACTACTATTAGTATTATTATTATTATTATTATTATTATTATTATTATTATTATTATTATGAATAATTGTCTTATTTTTATACTTTGTATGTCTCATTTATTTTGACCAGCTGTTCACATTTTTCTTTATTTCTGTATGTTATATATTATGTCTGATTTCTACTACTTGTTTACATTTTATTATTATTATCTTATTCAGTTTTGTGTGTAAAATTGTAGTGTACTTTGTAAATTTATAGTGTTTTTGTAACGCAGTTTTACTCCTGGTTGAGTGTTAGAGAAGGCCGTATGGCCTTAACTCTTCCAGGTTAAATAAATCATTATTATTATTATTATTATTATTATTATTATTATTATTATTATTATTATTATTATTATTATGAATAATTGTCTTATTTTTTATACTTTTTATGTCTCATTTATTTTGACCAGCTGTTCACATTTTCCTTTCTTTCTGTATGTTATATATTATGTCTGATTTCTACTTACTTGTTGTTTACATTTTATTATTATTATCTTATTCAGTTTTGTGTGTAAAATTGTAGTGTACTTTGTAAATTTATAGTGTTTTTGTAACGCAGTTTTACTCCTGGTTGAGTGTTAGAGAAGGCCGTATGGCCTTAACTCTTCCAGGTTAAATAAATTATTATTATTATTATTATTATTATTATTATTATTATTATGAATAATTGTCTTATTTTTTATACTTTTTATGTCTCATTTATTTTGACCTGCTGTTCACATTTTCCTTTCTTTCTGTATGTTATATATTATGTCTGATTTCTACTTACTTGTTGTTTACATATTATCTTATTCAGTTTTGTGTGTAAAATTGTAGTGTACTTTGTAAATTTGTAGTGTTTGTGTAACGCAGTTTTACTCCTGGTTGAGTGTTAGAGAAGACCGGATGGCCTTAACTCTTCCAGGTTAAATATATCATTATTATTATTATTATTATTATTATTATTATTATTATTATTATTATTATTATTATTATGACTAGCACCTGACGTAGTTCAATTATTCCGGATGACGGTGGACATTTATTTACATCTTAATGAAACTTTGTCACTGTTTATCTGCATCCCGACATAATCGGCTGTTTTAATTGCGAACATAATTACGAGTGACGCCGTGCCAGGCTTGACATTCCACAGGCTGTTTCGCATTAACGATTCCAAGGATTTTAACACTTCGCGAGAATGTGTAAGCAACGCTTGTCACATCTGAGATTTCACTGGACTCATTTTATCTTAATGTTAAAAATAATATTAAGTGCCATAGTTCTACAGGCCTACCTAACTTAGGTTTAAGTAAGTTATAATTCTTTATCATGCTGATCGTGCAGATCTAGACCCAACTTATATCTGCAAATGTTTATCATTAAAGTGCCGGTCAACGACGCAACTTGAATTGTGTGAATTTTTCAGTTGTGCGTAGCTCGTTAAGACATGAGCCAAAACTAGCGTGGAATTTACCACTTTCTCAGTTCAACAACTTGAAAAAAAATTGCACGATTAATGCTTGCGCACAAAACATCATTCATGTAACGTAACTTGATTATCACACACACGCATCTTGGTCAACTGTTGGGTGATGCTGTGAATGTGGACGAGACGCTACAGTTGTCAGTCACTTATCTAGGCTACTCCTCGAGCTGTTTCAGAAAGACCAAGCTTTTTAAAAATGTATGACCACTGTCAGGGAACAACTTCCATTCTCTGTTACGAAAAGTGACGACGTTAATACAAAAGAAAGACACGTGATCGACAAATTCCGTATAACATACAGAACGCCTTGTAGTAGGCCCAACACACAACCGGCGAGTCGGTAGGAATGTAAACAAATCAGAGTAGCATACCTGAAGTGAGAGCCATCAGTTTCGCACTAGGCCTACTTCATGCAGCCTTTAGTGCTATTTAAGATAAGTTATAATTAGACCTAAGGTGTTTTGAATGGAGACCGCTTAAAATTAATATACGCCTATTTCTATTAATTACGTACATGTTAGGCATCAAAGAAATCTCATTTCATACCACATTTGTCTTTTGTGTCGCGTCGTGATTTATGGACCTCAATTTCACTTCTTCCGCTTGTGAACTGACCTCAAGTGATCTTCTGACCTCAAGTCCAGTTCATTAAACGCACTTTCCCTTTTTTTTGTTCATTGCGATACTCCAGTGACTCAATTTTCCAAGAATATTCTTTCGATTCAATAAAAAAGAGAAATTATGAATATCTTTGTGAAAGAATGTTCGATTGTGCTATAGGCTATAACATACGAAATATGGATTATCAAATTATTTGCAAATATGTACCAAAAATATAACACTAGATTTAATAAGTTATTATTGAAAATAAAATGATAACCTAGAAGAAATACACACTCACAACAGACTACTTCCATCCACTAAACACGTGTGAACGATCCAAGAGCTCTGACGTGACGAAGGTAGGCGGAAAAATTGCCTGGGCCTACACGATGACACTTTCAAAATTGCATGCGACTTAAAAATTGCGCAAAAATTCAATTCGCTTAAGTATGGTTGTTTACACTGAGCAACTCGACAATTTAAGTCGCGTCGTGGACGAGTAGTTTTGGATTCGTAATTCAGCAACTTACTGAAGTTGTCGTCTAACACGTCAGTCCTTGACACTCGACGGCACTTACCCAGCATTTCAGCGGCATCAGTAAACACTATGAAGTATTTCGGGACAGTCCGAACGTGCACAGTCCATTGTTACTCCCGATGCTTGCGCAGGTCGTCACCACAAACAAGATCGAATCCTGCGAGGAGCGATGCAAGTCACGGCACGGCACACGCACGTTGTCACTCGATAGCGGCGCTCTGTCACGGCGGGCGGGCAGATCTGCGGGTCGCGCCGTCACTCAGCCTCCCCGGAGGAGGAGCCCGGCGCTGGGTGGAGCCACGGCCCCCCCCTCCACCACAGCTCGCCGGGCCGCCGCGCACATCTTCCCCTCATCTCGCACAAGAAAAAATATTCCTACCGGCTTCCCATAAGACATTTTTTTACTCAGATGAAAATACGCGCTGGGCGGGGAGAAACTTTTACAGGAATATTCCTTCCGCAACAGCCCCGCAAGGGAAGTTTTTTTTTATTATTTCGTGTTGCTTACCGGAGTAAGAATCGAGCATCATGTGCACATCGCCGCGCCGGACGCAAAGAAAAAAAAATGGTACAACTTTCTGAAATTAAATTCCAAGAATATTTCCCCAATATCATCATCATCATCATCATCATCATCATAATCATCATCATCATCATGTTAGGAACATCGGCTTATTCTGGCTAAAAAGAATTACTGTTCTCCAACCAGGAGATAAACCGTGAAAGGAATGTGCTTACTATTGCGTCAGTTACTTTCATGGGTGCGTCTGAAGGAACGAAGAACAATACATTCACTGTCTCTTCTGTTTAGAATCATGCATACTTCTACTCCGAATTATCTGTTATCGCGCTTTCAATTTCTTACAACTCTTCGAAACCGACATCAAGCACTTCTTTCTATCCCTCATCTTAGACCGTCTTTATACTCATCTTTCTATACTGTAGAAATATCTCGCCTCTGGAATTCGTTACCTAATGACGTCACGGACTGCCGGACTTTATCACAATTCAAAATTAAATTTGAAAATTTTGTCTTAATGTTTTTAGGTATTGCTAGAAGTATTGATTTGTGTTTTTTTTCTTTTTCTTTTTTAATCTAGATTAAAATTGCAAGTTTCTTGTTTACGTTAGTTAATTAGTTAGGATACAATTAATGATGATACTTAATCACTCTTTTAAAGTTTGTATGGCTGCAACCTGTCTATATTTTGTGTGGCTTTACTTTGTTTATAGTGTGTTTTTTTTCTCTCTCTCTCTCTTTATTTTTTGTGTAGCTTTATTTTGTATATAGTGTATTTTTTTCTCTGTTTATTTCTATTATTGTATTTGTATTCCTGGTGTTGTGGAAGAAAAGGCCTGATGGCCTTAACTACACCAGAATAAATAAATAAATAAATAAATAAATAAATAAATAAATAAATAAATAAATAAATAAATAAATAAATAAAGTAAATAAATAAATCTATTGGAGCGAAGTAGATAGATAATATTAGAATTATAACGTCAGTTTAAAAACCATGTGCTCTCCTGCATATGTTATTTCCTGTATGGAGGGATTAACTGTGATCTAATTTTGTAACTAGGGTAGTATAAAAATGTTTATATCAGTGTTATGGTTTGTGCTTTGAGAGATAGCCAATAGAGATACGAGTACCCACGTGTGTGACCTTATGACATCTTATGACATCAACATTCATTCACAGCATCACCCCGCTTCGTTTAATTCCCTGGAGACTTTCTCGTCGTTGGAGTACAGTAACTGTTCCTGAGACAGGCTCTTTCCTCTATTTGTGTTTTTTTCGTAATTTAACTTATTTCAAGACTGCAGTGTGTTCAATTTTATAATCTTTTTCTTCTTCTTTGATTTTTTCCCCCTTCAATGCTTGCCGTTTTTAGTTTCCACAGTCTTCGGTTCTTCCAGTCCCTTCTCGCCCTACTTGGTGAATATAGGTTACTCATATTAACGCAGGTCTATCTCTTCTCCTTTTGCCAGCGGAATATCAATCCATTTTTCTCTTTGGCGATCTATAGTCTGGCATCCTTTGGACGTGCCCATACCATTACAAGTTTTGGTAATTGAAGTTCGGCCCATTCTGGCCCAGATTATTCCGTTTCTTACTTTTCTTCTCTTGTAAACTGTAGGCATCTTCTCATAAGTCCATTTCTACTGTTCGAACTTTATTTCTTATTTTTGTTGTAATCGGCCACATTTCCGCTCCATATAGCCTAAATCAATGTTTTCTACTACAACTACTATGAAAAATTATTTTCTTAAATTTTAACTAGATTTAGCATTCCATATCAACCAATGTTGCTTTCCTCCCATAGCTATTCTAGTCTCTATCTTATCTGTATTAGACTACATGTGGGGCCACTCCTTGAAATTAAGATGTAGAATAATATTTAAAAGTATTATATTCTTTTCGGAATATGTATGATAAGAACTTTCTTGTGTTAAATTTTAACGTACCTTGTTAACATGTTTCGACCTATTTTCGGTCATCTTCAGAACTGGTCGTTGTTGGTCTTGGCGCCTCTAGTTTCCTGTGAGGGTGCGTTCGTAGTGTAGAGTCAAAGAGTGGGTGTGTTTTGAAATTGAGTTATGTGTTGAGAATATCGTTGGGGTGTGTTTTCGTGTGTCTGTATATTTCATATTGTTCTAGTGTGTTGAGTTTCTGGCTTTTTGGTTGGATGTGCAGTATTTCCATGTCTGTGTTGGTGTCTCTGTAGGTGTGGTTGGCATTTGTGATGTGTTCTGCATATGTGGAGGTGTTTTGTAATGTTGTTATGGCTGTGATGTGTTCTTTGTAACGTGTTTGAAATGATCTGCCTGTCTGTCCTATGTAGAAGTTGTTGCAGGTGTTACATTTGAGTTTGTATACGCCTGTGTGGTTGTATGTGTTGAGATGTTTTTGTAGAGTGTTATTTGTTCTGTATACGATGTTGTAACTTAATCTTTTGAATGAGGTTGCAATTTTATATTCTCAACACACAACTCAATTTCAAAACACATACACTCTTTGACTCTACACTACGAACGCACCCTCACAGGAAACAAGAGGCGCCAAGACCAACAACGACCAGTTCTGAAGATGACCCAAAATAGGTCGAAACATGTTAACAAGGTAATACGTTAAAATTTAACACAAGAAAGTTCTTATCATACATATTCCGAAGTGATACAGTGTTAAAAGTTGTGTAATCAAGATGTATTATATTCTCTTATAATTTCTGTTTATAATTCTATGTTAGATATTTTTCTTCCAACACACATAGGGCTATATTTTGTTTTATTAAAGTTAATTTTGAATCCCCATCTGTGAACAAAAAATAAGATTTGCCTTCAGTTCAAACCTCAAAGATCTTCCGGCCGCCCCTTCGGATAACAGATAGAAAACACAAGACCACAACAGGCCGAAAGTTATGGCCTAGGCCTACCAGCCGTACTTGGTAAGACGATGATGATAATGATGAAATCTTGAGAATCTTATTTTAAGAGAAATTGCAGTGTCTACACGAATATGCAAAAAGAAAAAAGAAAGAAAATGAAGCAATGTAGCAGCTTAAGTTATGTGGAGAATCACAACTTAATTGTCCTGCCGAGAACGAATAAACGTAAAAAAAGAGAAAATACATGAATAACAAGAACTGTTACTGCACAAGAAGAATAAATAGGCCTATAACTAACGCTTATGTTTTATTACACCGATATGGGCCTACACCAGACCTGACAATTTACCAATGAAATGCGTCTTAAAATAGAAAGTAGCCGTGTGGCAAAGCTGATGAATACACAAATAATTCGCAGGGGTGGTCGCGGAAGATAGCGAAGATCTGTTTTCTGTTCGAACGGACAGACCGTTTTGTGACGAATATTTCACCTACACCAGTGATGTCAAAGCAAGCGCATTTTTCTGACCTCGACGTCGTGCGCGGGCTGCAAGCGCTAAGTATGGAAAGAGGAAGGGTTGTGTATATGAATAAGCAGCCTGTTGGATTAAGAAAACAGTGGTGCACAAACTTCAAACGGAACGTGAAATTTTATGTCGTTATTTTTATATGGCTTCTTTCTGTTTAATATTATCTATATTGTCTGTAAAACAAAAGTACTAACACTGATTTCTTAATATTGCACTTGTGTTTTAAATCTTAATAACATAATAGAGAGTTAAGAAGAAATATTCACTTAAATTCCATAGTAGTATAATATTATACTGTATTAAGTGGATGAAACACATCATTCATAAAGAAAGTGATATTCCAAAGAAAGAGATTGAGTATGACATGATAAGTTGGAATTTATATTGATGGTATCTTTAGCCTTACAAAAGTAATCAATAAACTAATCAAAACAATATTACAGTACAAAGCAAAGTTACCTAGGAACTGTATCTGTTTTAAGTGTAACTAATATTACATAACAAAACTCTTATCGCATTAGGCCTATGCTTTTAAGATGATATTTGTGAGCAACTTTCTATCATCAGAATATTAAATTATTTTCTCGAAATCTGCTGAAGCTATAGAGCTGACATTTTTACAACACATGGACACGTATCTTTTGCTTATGATGTAACAGTAGTTGCTTTGTTAATTCATTTCCTTACAAACAATTTCCATGCGAATATTTTCAAAAATTTCAATACACTATCTTCAGTAATACGTATATACGGTGTATTAGATTTACGAAAACATTCTGTAAGGCTACTAAATAAATAGGCCTATACCTGAAAATTTCACTTTTCTATACGAAAAGCTGAGAAAATATTTCTTTTGAATAAAAAAATCAAACTTGTGAAAAATGAGCATTAAAATTAAAACTTACATTCTTGTAATGCACTTATAACTTACTTCTCAGGCAAACCTAAAAATTACCATGGATACAGTTTTAATAAGTTCTCTTCCCTTTATGTATTGAATCAGTGCTGGCCATCCCTGAATATAGCTCGACCAAGCGGCATATACCACCTCTTTCGTCTGTCTCTTTCCTTTCCGCTGTAAAGCGCTCATGCTCTCCTGGACTCTAAAGCGCGCGCTTGCTCCTGTGGGCATCAATTGACATAGTCTACCTGACCTACACGATCATATTATCGAAGAGTGGTAGATCTACACAAATTCTGAATGTCGATTAATCAGTAAGCAAGTCATTTCTCCAGAGAGATAGGAAAAGAAAAGTATGAGGCCTGCTGTTCAGCGGCAAAGCAATCTTCAAGCTCATTCACAACACAGCGGGCTGAGTCCACGTGCTCCAACAAGTCTTACATGGCTTGTGATTGATGATGATGATGATAATAATAATAATAATAATAATAATAATAATAATAATAATAATAAACAGCAGATAAAAACTCGTTATGTGCATGATCAAAAATCTGTAATGAAAATAGTAGCTGCTGGCCAGATTACTGATGGACTATAGCTGGGCTTATCCCAGCTAGGAAGTAAGTTGTAATGAAGGAGAAGCCTGAACAGGTTATTTTTATGTGCTGAAGTGTTACAAAGACACGAACAGCAAAGGGTTTGTCCCTAACCCTGCTAAATAAAGGATACTTTTTTTTTCTCTTTGAGTTCTTTCTGTCTGTATTTGTGTAGGCTTTTTTCTTTGTAAATTTCAGCTTAACAAGTGGTTAGCAAAACTTGTTTGCATCTTCGATTACATTAAACTTACTGGAGTTAAACATTGTTATTCGAAAACAGATAAGGAGAAGAAACGCCAATCGCCTCTGATGTCACTTCCCGAGGGCAGCATCTCAGACTACATTGGGTTGCATTATTTCGGAACTGGTTTTACACCTAGTAATTATCAGGAATTATATTTCTACCGAAAGGAATGCCATGTTTCAAAGCCGCAATGAAAACCGTGCTTCGGAGTGTTGTGGAAACAAGATCTTCAACACGACGGGAACAAGAACAAGTAATTCCTGAATTTCTTTTCTCCGTACGTAACAAATAACATAGGCCTACTTCAAATTTTCGTGAAGTCCATGTAACCATCCTTCGAACGTTTTTAAAGACACGAAATTATATTCCCACCATTTTTAAAGAACGTTTCAATGAAAGAACAGGCTTCCTAATTTGATACATGCTTCCAGATCACGAAATGCAACCTTTTGCCTGAAATTATTATTATTATTATTTTATTTTATTTTATTGGGTTATTTTACGACGCTGTATCAACATCTAGTTTATTTAGCGTCTGAATGATATGAAGGTGATAATGCCGGTGAAATGAGTCCGGGGTCCAGCACCGAAAGTGTCCAGCATTTGCTCGTATTTGGTTGAGGGAAAACCCCGGAAAAAACCTCAACCAAGTAACTTGCCCCGACCGGGATTCGAACCCGGGTTACCTGGTTTCGCAGTCAGACGCGCTGACCGTTACTCCACAGGTGTGGACAATTATTATTATTATTATTATTATTATTATTATTATTATTATTATTATTATTATTATTATTATTCTAAAGACGTCTATTTGCTGAGAATTGCACCTCCAATTGAATACTTCCAGGGTTTACTGAAGCTGTTACTAGCATTGAAAGCGCGTGAAATAATCTTCACTTCATAACTAACATGCCACACAACAGACTATCAGCACACTACAGTTAAGCATTTGTTTTAACAAAATTTACATCTCTGCTGGATCACTGTCTTTCATCTATCCGACCCGAATTTGATCTTTGATCAGAGCGTGATGGACTCTGTGGTGCAGGTTGCAGAGGGGTTTTCTCGGGATACTCCAATTTCTCTCCTCCATCTCACCATAGCACAGGCACATTTATCGCATTTATTAAAGTCCAACAGTAGATACAAGATTTTACGTATTTTCGGGACAAATTCATTTTAAGACATGATAAAAGATTTTCCCGCCCAATTTTATGATCTATTTTTGTAAATTCTGTTATTGTAGGTCTACGGTAATTTATACTTTTCAAACTGATAATATTAATAATAAGTTATACATTAATATACATTAAATAAAATATTAAAAGATTTTGGGATGGAAATTTCAGCACAAAAATCAAAAGTAATGGCAGTTTTAGGACAAGACCCAGTCAGAAGTAAGTTAATACACAATAACCAATGTCTCGAACAAGTACAAAATTTCAATTATCTGGGTTGTGAAATATCTTATCAAGATGAAAAAATTTGAACAAGAAAATTATCAAATTTACACAAATTCTAGGAATAATAAACAATACATTAAAAGCTAAATTAGTACAAAAATCTACAAGAATAAAAATATATAATACACTAGCATTGCCCTCCCTTTTATACGGAAGCGAGATTTGGACATTAAAGAAAAAAGACATGAACAGAATCAAAGCAACGGAAATGAAATTTTTCAGGAGGACAGCAGGATATACTCTTTTAGACCGAAAAAGGAATGAAGAAATTTTAGAACAATTAGAAGTAGAGTCAGTAGAAGAAAAAATCAGCAGATACAAATTCAATTGGCTAGATCATGTAAAAAGAATGGAAAATTCAAGAATCCCAAAAATTATGATGCAGCATAAACCTAGAGGACATCGTCGACCAGGAAGACCTTTTAGAAGACTGCTAGATGGGGCCGAAACAGGTCTACAGAGGCCTAATTCGTGAAGGATGATGATGATGATTATCAAAATTTTAAATACCTTCTTCTAGATCTATGACGTTTAAGTTACATACTGGAAAAATAAATTGTAAAGAAGAATGGGAAATAAAATATGGTCACAATCAAGGAGTTAGCAATAGGATAATGGATACAGTCAGTTTCAAGAAAAACGTTAGAATGAGCTACACACAAATTGTTACGACTTGACAATAGAAAGATATAAGGCGACCTGTGCAACGAATCGTAGAAAGAAGTGAGAGGAAAGACTGAAATGACATGAGTGTACAAGAAGATACAAGGAACTAAGAATAAATGTATCCGTAAAATAAAAGACAGCACAAAACTTTATGAAATGAAAAGTGAAGAATGTTCCAGAAATTCAACATGACTTTCGTTAAGAATAGTAGAATTATCCAGAATAGCACAAAGGTTGAGGCCGGGACAGGCGCAATGTGCAAGAACAGAGAGCCGCCCGGGGGGAGTGCAGACCGAGCAATGAGCACACTTGCGTGCAGTTCCACCCAGTAGACTTTACAAATCGTGCAATATTCAACACCAACGCACAAAAATAAACCTGTCTGGCATCTAAAACTACCGAGAAAGACAGAAAAAGGTACTCGAACTCGCGCCACGATTTAGTACAAATGTAAACACATTAATGAAGTAAAAATTCAGTTTGGACGACCCTGACTCGGGTTTGCTCCTACAATGGCAATGAAGATTTGTGGGCCTCATTGTGAAGGGAGACTCTCAACATCACAACATTAAATTACACGGAGGGGAAAAGAAAAAATTGTAACCTATATAGGTTAGTCCACACACCATGTATATGACGTCTGCAGAATGGCTGTCTTTGTAATCTTAAACACTTAAAAAGAAATATCTCTCTTGGTGTCATACGGCGAGCATTGAGAGAGATCTTGAAGGTAGCATACGGATGTAATGTGATGAATAAAATCAGAAGCTAAGCACGACCGTCGCATACCTGGGCCAACCCTTCATCCCTCACGACGTGTTAGGGACTTACTTAATCGTTATCAAGATAGAACCCGAACTTGACGGCAAGTCCTAGTCAATTCGTGATAATGGGACTGAATTACCGAAATCCAATTGGTGAGCAAATACAAGAAAATTGCGGATGTATTTTGTACTGTAAAACTTCTGGTGCGATACGAAGATGTAGCAGACTCAATGAAGTGGAACATGAGAGAAGTAACGTACACAGATCTAGAAGATGTTGCAGACTCAATGAAGTGGAACATGAGAGAAAAACGTACACAGATCTGGAAGATGTTGCAGACTCAATGAACTAGAACATGAGAGAAGTAACGTACACAGATCTAGAAGATGTTGCAGACTCAATGAACTAGAACATGAGGGAAGTAACGTACACAGATCTAGAAGATGTTGCAGACTCAACATGAGGGAAGTAACGTACACAGATCTAGAAGATGTTGCAGACTCAACATGAGGGAAGTAACGTACACAGATCTAGAAGATGTTGCAGACTCAACATGAGGGAAGTAACGTACACAGATCTAGAAGATGTTGCAGACTCAACATGAGGGAAGTAACGTACACAGATCTAGAAGATGTTGCAGACTCAACATGAGGGAAGTAACGTACACAGATCTAGAAGATGTTGCAGACTCAATGAACTAGAACATGAGGGAAGTAACGTATACAGATCCAGAAGATGTTGCAGACTCAAGGAACTAGAACATGAGGGAAGTAACGTACACAGATCTAGAAGATGTTGCAGACTCAATGAACTGGAACATGAGGGAAGTAACGTACACAGATCTAGAAGATGTTGCAGACTCAATGAACTAGAACATGAGGGAAGTAACGTACACAGATCTAGAAGATGTTGCAGACTCAATGAACTAGCAAATGAGGGAAGTAACGTACACAGATCTAGAAGATGTTGCAGACTCAATGAACTAGAACATGAGGGAAGTAACGTACACAGATCTAGAAGTTATTGCAGGCTGAATAATCTAGTATAATAAGGAAGCCAGACTAAGTACTTGAATTAATCCTCAGCGTACTGACTGGCTGCACTTTAATCTCTTCCAATAACTATCGCAGGTGTGGGTGGACCATATGTTAGTTAAATCAATAAATGCAATTTCGTTTCAAGATGATGGATGAGGTGGTAGCATTGATGCCAAAGCGTGCCTAGTGTGGGTCCACCTCCTAAGATGCTGTAGCTGAATGGACGGATGTTTGGCTATACTAATTAACGTTACAGTATCTTATTACCGTAGGTAATGAACACTACGTTACCGTTTGAACGCAGGAAGTTGATGTGTTACATTTAATGGAGCGCCATGACCTATACAAAATGTCTTTACGTCATTTTTACACACTTACAGAAAGCCAGCTAAAGAGAAAAGAGAGAACTAAAAGTTCCGTTTTGAGAGTTTTACTTTTCTTCCGAAGGGAGGGAAAAATGCTGACTAAAACGCCCATATCGTTAGTAGATCAAACACTCGCTGCCTTGTTACATGCCCTCAATGGATTTCACACCCTGCAGAAAAGCTATTACACACTCTATTAGCCTCCAGCCTTAGCTCGGCCTGCCCGCCCGCCCGCATATGAAAGATCGTCGGAGGCCGTCAGCACTTTGCTTTGATAATCCATTCATGCAGGCCATATCTTGCTGTGATCTCTTTATGCAAAAAAGGAGTCAAAAAGCTGTCGGAAGCAGAACAAGTTTCAAAAAACAACCTTCTGCTTTACATCATGTAGAGAAAAATGTGGACAGTGACGAAAAAAGGGAACATTTTCCTCGTGTTGAAGAAAATAAATTGACCCTCGGTCACTTAAAAACCGGGATTCTTTTCAGGTGCAGCGGAGGCAACAGATGGGCCTAATGTAACGCGCTGCCTCTGCATCGATCAACATCACCACCATATTGCAATCAACAGTGGCAACGCTATCTTCTAGTGATTCTAGTCACGTGGTTTACTCCATCTGACTTTGCAAGACGGTGAAGAAAGAGCATCCCACATTGCACTGGGATTCCAAACCCGCGACAGTTAAAGCTGTTGCGGTATGGTTTTATGATCAATCAATCAATCAATCAACCAACCAACAGATTACACGTAACCAACGACTTGCATAGTCTAGTAATGGGATTGTGTAGCTACGAACAACTGTGTGCTATAGCCTACAGTGTGCGTGTCTACTCATCTACTGTAATAATAATTAATCATTATAAAAGGCATATTCTGCATAAATTGAAGTCATTTACTGCACATCCATGTAACATCACTTATTAATCTGAAACTTAAGGTAATGATTTCACTGATGAACTGCAGATACCGCCCAGCACTGTTCGCATATTGCAATCGTTTCCACTGCTGTACAGTTTTGTTACTTACGAAATCCATATTTTGATCGATAAAAATACTGAGTAGCGTCCTCGAATGCTTCTTGTAATGAGGAAGTAAATTACAAGTTCAAAGAGTTTCATTGAATTAAATTCTTTTACCGCGTTGCCAATTACAGGTGTATTATGGGCCTATTAAAGCATGTTGGAAATATTCAGATTGTCAATTAATATAGATAAACACAATATAATATTTGTTACTCAGTCAAATGACAAATCAATGTAAAATAATGACTTATATTATATGGTCATTAAGTTTTATATGCATGAGCTACAAATTGCAAACGTTTTCGCCCATTCAGGCATCTTCAGGCACAATTATACAATATCTCGATATCAAACTATGTAGCCATTACATTGGTGGTAGATAAACTGTTTAAGATTAATGATGTACAAAACATCTCCATAATTAAAATGTGATATTACAAGTCATAAATTAAAATAATGTTAAAAACCACGTAGTGTTGTAATTACACTTCATAATATTCTGTGGAACTCTTGTTCAGTAGAGTCCAATGAGTGATGAATTATGTATCGTTTGAACGTTTTTCGTTTGTCGTTTTTCACAGAATATTATGAAGTTTAATTACAACACTACGTGGTTTTTAACATTATTTTAATTTATGACTTGTAATATTACATTTTAATTATGGAGATGTTTTGTACACCATTAATCTTAAACAGTTTATCTACCACCAATGTAATAGCTACATAGTTTGATATTGAGATATTGTATAATTGTGCCTGAAGATGCCTGAATGGGCGAAAACGTTTGCAATTTGTAGCTCATGTATATAAAACTTAATGACCATATAATATAAGTAATTATTTTACATTGATTTGTCATTTTACTGAGTAACAAATATTATATTGTGTTTATAGGGTAAGGTTCCCTATATCGCACCACTTTAGCATTTATAATTTTTATTGAACAATACAGTTTTTATTTTCTGCATTCCTTTACAGAGATACATTCCCAGAACATTTAACTTTCTTGTAAAAAAGAATCCTTGAATTTGATTTAATATTTTTAATTAGAATGAGATTTTCGAAACACTTGTCAGTGGTGCCACTAGTTTCCTAAATAGCACCTGCGGTTTCTTAAATCGCACCTCTTTATCTGCAGGCAACAGGATGAAGGAAAGCTTTTAATATTGAACATATTGAAGAGTATTTGAATGAATAATGTAATAAATGCAAATTACAGGTTTACTGAAATTAATGAAAAAGAGTAACGCATGTTCAAATGAAATTGAAAAAAATAGAGCATAAATTACCTAACATTTAAACTTCCTGAATGCGTTTTTTTGTTACACATTTGCCATGTGCTTCACCAGGCAGTTCAAACTGTAAACTGCGTCACCTTTTCTCCACGATTATCTCGAAGCCACCTAAGAACTGCTTCATGATATAGCTGTCTGAAATGGTTTGAAGATAGAAACATCTAAAGGCTGGGCCTATGAGTATTATGACGAGGAAGCTGAAATAGGAGCACATCATTTTCCCGAGATAATCTGGCTTCTAAAATTTTGGAATGGGTCGTATAGGTGGACATACAGAAGCAGCATTTTTTCTATGGCAGGTCTGAGTGACAAATAAGATGTTTGAGCTATTCGACAAATAGTTCACTGTTGATGTAACCTGACTCAGAGCAAACAAATAACGATCCTGGAGGAGCACCAGCTGATAATGTAGGATGCACTGTTTGACGTTTAAAAATTATCATGGGTGGCACAAAATACCTGGTGCGCTTGTACAACACATACTTGATGTATTAACGCCCTTTTTACCACTTGGTATTGCATCCACCTGTTGCATTCCTCGTTCAGTTAAAATTTTCGGGGCCTTCTTTTGTACGGCTAGAATTGCTACAGTTGCTCATATCGCACCGGTGCGAATTAGGCACCTACAAAGTGGTGGGAATTAAGAAACTACGTCATAAGTTATTATTTCCTTCATTCTAGCCTATAATCACCACATGTTCGAAAATCGTACTAAGTTAAATGTTCTTTAATAGCTCTTTAAAGGAATAACATCTTAAGATTATGGATTCCTTTGCATATAAATCCGTTATTTAGTTACAAAATGTTAGCTAAATATACATCCACCTAAGCGATTATATTAGATACACTATCACCACGCTGCTGACACAAAGAAGTGGCAGAAATCAAGTGACATGGTGGAAGTTCATATGGTAGATTGTAACAATACCACTAAATGCCACATTACTACAGTAACTTGTTTTAAACTAGCAGTGGTGCCATTTAGGAAGCGGTGCGATTTATGCTACTCTACCCTACATTATTTGAAACAAACATAATTTACTGCGCATCTCGTAACTCGGATAGGCATGTTTGTACAGGTATGGCCTAGATATTATGGAAGCCAGAACTCTGTGGAGTACTAGAATTCAAGACAGAGATAGATAGGCCGACATCATGAGGACTTTGATTTCATCTTGCCACAACTACAACTCTTCGCAATAATAATAATAATAATAATAATAATAATAATAATAATAATAATAATAATAATCTATACTAATAATAAATCTGTAGCCAAAATTTTTCTGGTAATTTTCGATTTTCCAAAAATAATTAGTCCTAACATATATAATTAACCACCTGAAACCGAAAATTGCTTTTTGAAATTTTTGTTTGTATGTCTGTCTGTCTGTATGTTTGTTACCTTTTCACGCGATAATGGCTGAACGGATTTCGATGAAAATTGGAATATAAATTAAGTTCGTTGTAATTTAGATTATAGGCTATATGACATTCAAAATACATTATTTAAAAGGAGGGTTATAAGGGGGCCTGAATTAAATAAATCGAAATATCTCGCTTATTATTGATTTTTGTGAAATATATTACATAAAAATTTCTTTAAAAATCTTTTTCGATAAGTTTTATTCTTTGAAAAATTTTGATAGGACTGATATTTAATGAGATAAATGAGTTTTAAAATTAAAATAACTGCCATCTAAGGCCGTGTAATGAAAAAAACAAATGACTTCGTCTATAAGGGGCCTTGGTCAACAACAATCGAAAGCTATGAATCATAGCCTACAGAAAATGTATGAAGCAATATCGGAAGCTAAATTAACCGATTTGTATAATTAATTATTATTTCACCATTGGAAAGTGTAGTTTCTCTGTATGGACATAATGCCTATAATGTTATTACAGTAACGTCTGAGTGAATTGAGGACAGGTAAGCTTAAAATAGCTTCTTATGCACAGAAAACTTGATAGGCTATTCTTTGTATTCGTTTCCTGTATTTCTTAAAACAATGTTTATCTCAGAAAATTAACGAACAACGAGAGTGTATTCATTTAGTATGCAGTAATAATACGTTAGCTTAGCAATCCATTATTTTATAATCCAAATTTTAACTATGCTCAATTGAATCGAGTTAAAATACATAAAATACATATGCATTAAATGCAATGCAAAAATTTGGGTAATGAGCCAAGCAGATTATGTTGCCCTGTTGTAAAATAAAATTTGTTCCTCCTGAGATTCAAGAGCCCCCATAACAAACTGAAAACTTACTTATCGGCGTACATCCGTTATCAACACACTTTTTATATATAATATAATATAATATAATATAATATAATATAATATAATATAATATAATATAATATAATATAATATAATATAATATAATATAATATAATATAATATAATATAATATAATATAATATAAGTTATTTTAAGGGTTCAGAACCATAGTGGGTCAAGCGCCATTTACTGAATACGTAGAAAACAAGAGTTAAAATTAAGTTATTACCATAATTCAATGGAAACATATAACAAGTAAAATAAAGTATACACATTAAATGTAAATGATGTCAATGTTCATTGAATTATGGATGCATGTAATAAAAATCAAGAAACATGTTAAAGGAATTGTCATTGCACCAAATGAGTGCTCTGTGGACCAAAATGATTCCATTTTAATTATTTAAATATAATTTAAATTAAGTAACATATTAAACGATTTATCCTTCTATCAAACACGAATATTCCCTGGATCAAATGTCCTATTTTAATTATGTAATTACTTTATATTTATTTCTAACGGGTGCAGCGGAGCGCACGGGTACGGCTAGTAATGAAATAAAAAACAAATGACTTCGTCTATAAGGGGCCTTGGACAGGAACAATCGAAAGCTATGAAAGAGCCTACACAGAATGTTTCTGTGTTTGTATGAAGTAATATCGGAAGCTAAATTAACCGATTTGTATAATTAATTATTATTTCACCATTGGAAAGTGTAGTTTCTCTCTAGATGGACATAATGCTATAATGTTATTACAGTAACTTCTGATATGATATGATATAATATAATATAATATAATATAATATAATATAATATAATATAATATAATATAATATAATATAATATAATATAATTTATTTGAAGGGTTCAGAACCATAGTGGGCCAAACGCCATTTACTGAATACGTAGAAAACAAGGGTTAAAATTAAGTTATTACCATAATTCAATGGAAACCTAAGTAAAATAAAGTATACACATTAAATCTAAATGATGTCAATGTTCATTAAACTATGGTTGCATGTAATAAAAATTAGTAACATGTTAAAGGAATTGTCATCGCACCAATGAGTGTCTCTGGACCAAAATGATCGCATTTTAATTATGTGGATGCAATTTAAATTAAGTAACATATTAAACGATTTATCCTTCTATCAAACACGAATGTTCCCTGGATCAAACGTCCTATTTTAATCATGTAATTACTTTATATTTATTTCTAACGGGTGCAGCGGAGCGCACGGGTACGGCTAGTAATAATAATAAATGCATCTCAGGTTGGAGCGTTAAACAGAGCTGCTCCTGGCCTCTGCTGCAGCCACGTATGAAGTGGAATAAGCCGCTTGTTACACAGTGTAAGGTGACAATAAGACTCAAATTCAAACGAAGTGCTCAGCGGGGTGCTTGCTGTAGGGGCTGCGCAACTTCATTTCCTTCCCGCTGAGGCCGATATATATTCTGACCAAGAGAAGGTCCGTCTTCCAGACCGGCAGTTTCATCCGCCCTCTCCATAATCAATTTCAACACTTGGTTAGGGAAACGACTGTTACCGCTAGCCAGCAAAATAGAAGTCCAGTAGAATCTATACAATAATAATAAAACAACTCTGAACAAGAAGAAATGGACAGTTCATGGTGCAACATAAAATAGGGGCAGTTCAAATGCGATTCACAGAAATTATTTCCCAAAGAAAAAAACCGTAGAATGGAACATGACTATTATTTTAACAAAGAAAGCAAAAGGAGGAAGGAATAGAAGGGTCTACAAGACAGAAAGAAATAAACAGTAGTAGACTGGTATCTTTGCTCTAGATTATGCTATTAGGAAAGTCCAGGATAACAGAGAGGGTTTGGAATTGAACGGGTTACATCAGCTGTTTGTCTATGCGGATGACGTGAATATGTTAGGAGAAAATCCACAAACGATTAGGGAAAACACGGAAATTTTACTGGAAGCAAGTAAAGAGATAGGTTTGGAAGTAAATCCCGAAAATACAAAGTATATGATTATGTCTCGTGACCAGAATATTGTACGAAATGGAAATATAAAAATTGGAAATTTATCTTTTGAAGAGGTGGAGAAGTTCAAATATCTTGAAGCAACAGTAACAAATATAAATGTTTCTCGGGAAGAAATTAAATACAGAATAAATATGGGAAATGCGTGTTATTATTCGCTTGAGAAACTTTTATCATCCAGTCTGCTGTCGAAAAATCTGAAAGTTAGAATTTATAAAACATTTATATTACCGGTTGTTCTTTATGGTTGTAAAACTTGGACTCTCACTTTGAGAGAGGAACATAGGTTAAGGGTGTTTGAGAATAAGGTGCTTAGGAAAATATTTGGGGTTAAGAGGGATGAAGTTACAGGAGAATGGAGAAAGTTACACAACAGAGAACTGCACGCATTGTATTCTTCACCTGACATAATTAGGAACATAAAATCCAGACTTTGAGATGGGCAGGGCATGTAGCACGTATGGGCGAATCCAGAAATGCATATAGTTGGGAGGCCGGAGGGAAAAAGACCTTTAGGGAGGCCGAGACGTAGATGGGAGGATAATATTAAAATGGATTTGAGGGCGGTGGGATATGATGATAGCGAATGGATTAATCTTGCTCAGGATAGGGACCAATGGCGGGCTTATATGAGGGCGGCAATGAACCTCCGGGTTCCTTAAAAGCCAATAAGTAAGTAAGTATGTAAGTAAGACTGGTATCTCCATTGGTGGTAGAAATGTGTGGAATATCTACAGTAGTAATGACTCGTATCTGTGGTTGTTATCCTACTTGGAGTAGGCCTAGTACCAGATCAGTAGTTATAATTGCAGTCACAGTGTGGGCGGTAGTTGGTGTGTGTGCCGGTTGGTTCTCGATTTTCAAGTTCAATATATCCTTGGAAGTTGGTCCGACGCTTTCACAATCGCGTCTGCTCCAATCCCCCTTCGCTCGACCCTCACTTGTAAAATTTCACCAGGATGTCCACAACACATGCATGACGGTAATTGAAATCGGCCACAGTGACCAAGGAAGTTCCGCTCACAATATCCCAGTTGTATATAATAACAGTCTTCGGGGAGGGAGGGCAGGACTGCCTATTCAAAGTTGCGCTCAACTTTCCTCCATGCCTAGGAGACGCCTGGCCATGCAATATCGACCCTCCCTGTCTTTTTTATAATACTTTAAATAGCTTCACGCAACACTTTCTTTAATACATTTAATAACAGTGAGATTGAAAAAAAAAATATTGTAACTCAATCTGAAGTCTTTCTCTGTGCCATCACGACCATTCTGTTTAATTCTTATCTCAAAGACAACGAAGCTCTCTGATTG
The DNA here is from genome assembly GCA_025594305.2 of Periplaneta americana. Lineage (NCBI taxonomy): Eukaryota > Metazoa > Arthropoda > Insecta > Blattodea > Blattidae > Periplaneta > Periplaneta americana. The sequence goes on along the minus strand of JAJSOF020000019.1, from coordinate 142,546,247 downwards.
TGGAACACGAGTGACCAGTTCAGGCACAACGGAGGCACCAACAGTCTGATCCATCATTTCGACCCTCCCAAATACTAACATTGTAATTCAATTTTTTTTATGGTTTTGAGTTATGATAGTTAATATGGACTTAAATTGTTTATTTCTCTTCCAGTACTGTCATTGTAGCTCTAAACCTTCCCAATCGTATGTAAAATCTTATTGGGTGCTATTCATAGACATTTCGCAGCACGCGCTACGAGCGTACTAAGCTAGCCCCGGCTATCCACTGGTTACTAGTACAGAATTCAAATCATATCCTATCGCTAACACTGGTTTATGAATACGAAAAACGCTGATCATCCACCGGAAGCCCGCGCCAAAAATGTCTATGAATACGACCCATTTTTACTTCTCCTGAAAAATGAAAGAAAGTGAGTTACAATGTTAATACTTGTGAGGGTCGATTTATGAATATTTCTTCGAGGAAGATGCGAGTATTACGCTACAGAATGGCCGCTCTGACGAGATCCACAAGGAGACTGTCACGTACCAGCAACGATTTGTGCATTCTTAAATATTTTTGTAAAGGGCTTTAAATATAGGCCTATTAGTCCAGTGATCATCTCCATCATCAGACTTATTTAGATCCCATGAAGTACGGCACTGATCGTTTTGAAGGTGTTCACGTCATCTTTATTACTACATGAATGGTACTTCTTGCTGTTCCCACCACCACCACCATCATTATCATCATCATGATGTTCTTCTTCCAATAATGAATCTAGTTCATAAATTAGTGGCCTGCATCTCAGGATTAACAACCTCGTCAGTCATCTTATAGTCTTCCATATCATCTTTTTCGATTAGTGGGTTATTTAGTGAATTCTGTTCACTTCCTGGAACCAATTATTTCTACACGTAGCAAACTCCCGTCAAAGTAAATCAAAATACCTACAATATTTCTTCCAAAGCATTATGGTATTCTTTTACTTTCCTCACGCTCTGTGTGCCGTCACACCCGATTCTCGTTGATTGTGATGTACAACCAGCACGAATCCCTCTGAGGGTTAGCTCAAGGGACAGGGAAGTGCGAGATTTTGTAATTTCCGATAGTACTGCCACTCTGTCGCTAGGGGCGAAGTCTTCGACACTTGCAGATGACAGCATCCACTTCGCATACATTATTTTCACACAACGCAGTGTTTATACGTCGCCTTTGTTATTTTGTCTCTTCGTATCGAGGTAAAAAAACAAAGATGCTTTATAAGTTTTGAGCGTTTTTTTTTTAAGTTCGGGCTTTTCTTTGTCACTGAAATTGAAAGGTTACGACATTACATGTCAGTGTAACGCATAAGGAAATTTTAAATATCCGAGCGAGTAACAATCTGAAAGGACAAAGCTCAGGCAGCCACCGGGTGGGCATGAACTGATGTAAAACACATATTATGTATGTATGTATGTATGTATGTATGTATGTATGTATGTATGTATGTATGTGTGTATGTATGTATGTATGTATGTATGTATGTATGTATGTATGTATGTATGTATGTATGTATGTACGTATGTATGTATGTATGTATGTATGTATGTATGTATGTATGTATGTATGTGTGTATGTATGTGTGTATGTATGTATATATGTATGTATGTATGTATGTATGTACGTATGTATGTGTGTATGTATGTATGTATGTATGTATGTATGTGTGTATGTATGTATGTATGTATGTATATATGTGTGTATGTATGTGTGTATGTATGTATGTATGTATGTATGTACGTGTGTATGTATGTATGTATGTAAGTTATATATGTATGTATGTATGTAAGTTATATATGTATGTACGTATGTATGTATGTACGTGTGTATGTATGTGTGTACGCACGTACGTATGTATGTATGTATGTATGTATGTATGTATGTGTGTGTATGTATGTATGTATGTATGTATGTATGCATGTATGTATGTACGTACGTATGTACGTATGTATGTGTGTATGTATGTACGTATGTACGTATGTGTGTATGTATGTATGTAATGTTAAATGTTATGTTTTATTTAACGACGCTTGCAACTGCAGAGGTTATATCAGCGTCGCCGGATGTGCCGGAATTTTGTCCCGCAGGAGTTCTTTTACATGCCAGTAAATCTACTGACATGAGCCTGTCGCATTCAAGCACATTTAAATGCCATCGACATAGTCCGGTCGACTGTATGTATTAGTATTTAGTATTTATATATTTTAACCTGGTAGAGATAAGGCCGTCAGGCCTTCTCTGCCCCTCTACCAGGGGATTACAACTATAACATGAACAATAAAATTACAATTAATATTAAATTTACAATTACAATAAAAATTAAAGTACGACAAGAATACCTGATTAATGCAAGCTAGACATTTTATCATAGAAGTTAAGAATAAAGAATATTTTTGTATTTACTGAATTACAAATTAAACCTACAATAACAAAATTCTATAGTGATGAAATTACCGGATATTGAAATATTTTGTGATAGATTAAGAGAACTATTTACAAGAAACCATGTCTGAACGAGTCTCAATTACTGACCAAGTGCCTAGTAAGTTTGCGTTTGAATTCAATTTTATTTCGACAGTCCCTGATGCTAGCAGGTAACGAATTCCAGAGTCTTGGCAGGGCTATTGTGAAAGAGGATGAGTATGAATAGGTGCGATGGGATGGTATTGTTAGTATTGTTTCATGGCGAGAGCGTGTGTTCAGATTGTGGTGGGAAGAAAGGTAAGTGAAGCGAGACGACAGGTACGAAGGAATAGAAGAGTTCAAGATTTCGAAGAGAAGGAGAAGTGAATGTAAATTTCTTTTCTTATCTAGTTTAAGCCAACCTATTTCTTCCAGGGATGGGGTAATATGATCATATTTACGAACATTGCTTACAAAACGTACACACAAATTATGAGCACGTTGAAGTTTCGTTTTGTTGTCGCTGGAAAGGTCAGTCAGTAAAATGTCCGCATAGTCAAAATAGGGAAATACAAGTGTCTGCACAAGGAACTTTTTTAAACAAGAGGAAGATGAACATTTACCCTTTTTAGCACATGGATAATAGAATATACTTTTCTGCAGGTTTCTGGGATTTGTATGTCCCAGTTGAGATTATTACCCATGTGAATGGCAAGATTTTTACCGAAGAACTGAAAGGGATATACACTGTACTTACTTTAACGGGGGAAATGGCGAGGTACTTTACAGCGTCGGTTTGCCATTTGTGTCCTAAATTGATTGCTTGTGTCTTTCCAGGATTGATTTAAGATGGAATTTCTTTGTCCACGTCACAATCGAGTCAATGTCTTCGTTCAATTTATCTATAGCGTCATTTATTCGATCTAAGCGGGAAGAGATGTAGCATTGAAGGTCGTCAGCATACAAGTGATAGTTATGTATGTATATATGTATGTAAGTTATGTATGTATGTATGTATGTATGTATGTATATATGTATGTATGTGTGCATGTATGTATGTATATATGTATGCATGCATGTATGTCTGCCTGCAACACCAGTATAGCCACGTACTGTTATTTTTTCAACATAGCCTATGCCTATTACACTATCTGTAAGCAGCCTGAACAGTTGGCAGTAAAACTTTTTCATGTTTCCCTTCGTTACTTTCCAAAATTTTGTTATATATATTTTTTGTATTAGCTTGTATATTAACAGCCACTAGTACAAATAGAAAACTATTGTGTGGACAAACGTTTTGGTAACAAGTGGAAAGACTCTTTTATAAAGTGATTGCATAACTCATTGGTTCGAAACTCTTGCATAAGACGCCAATGACCGTTAAAATGAATGTTTGTCCTGCCCCGGCTGCAGGGATCTGACACAGATGGATTTCCGCCCAAGACTATACATGTTCGTTTCGCTGGTTTCTTGACGTTGAGAGCTGCGTCACTACCGTTCATTCGGTAGATGTATAGTCCAAACTCACACAACTTAACAGCTTCGGTACGAACGTCTTACCTCTGCTCGTCAGAGGCCGTGGCAGCTCGTAACTCCCGTGCTTAAGAACAACTGTTCTGCTGTACCACGTCTAAACAAATAAAACGTCATCACTTTTAACACTACCGTTTGACACGTTCTCATTGGCTGCCACGAAGTGTTATTATACATATACTTCTAACGTATAGGCCTAATAACACTTCAGTGGTGTTTGATTCCTTTGCCACCCCATTGTTCCGTAATGAAATAGATCTATGCTTATTTTCATCTAAATTCTTTCAAGTAGTTTTTATTTTGTGTTTGCCCTATAGATCGTTTAAATATTATTGTTACTATTATGATGTTATCATAAAATTAATAATAATAATAATAATAATAATAATTTATTTATTTATTTAATCTGGCAGAGCTAAGGCCAGTAGGCCTTCTCTTCCGTCCAGCCAGACTCTAATTCTAATAATGTCTAGACCATAAAACAACATAAAAGTAAATAATGAAAGTTGGATAAGCAATGTTAGTGTGACAACAATAAACATTGGTAAGAAATAGCGATGATGATGATGATGATGATAGTAGTAGTAATAATAATAATAATAATAATAATAATAATAATAATAATAATAATGAGATAATTTAAATATTTATTCTGTGATATATGTATATTCCCTACCGAGTAATGTCAGGGACTGTCAGACATCAAACCGATTTAAGAATAGGCTAACGAGATATTTTTCTAACAATTCTTGTTAACAATAATAGCTGTTTCAGGTTTCTCAATGTTTAATGTTTATATTTTTTTATTTTACTGGGTTATTTTACGACGCTTTATCAACATCTAGGTTATTTAGCGTCTGAATGAAATGAAGGTGATAATGCCGGTGAAATGAGTCCGGGGTCCAGCACCGAAAGTTACCCAGCATTTGCTCGTATTGGGTTGAGAAAAACCCGGAAAAAACCTCAACCAGGTAACTTGCCCCGACCGGGATTCGAACCCGGGCCACCTGGTTTCGCGGCCAGACGCGCTGACCGTTAATGTTTATATATATATATATATATATATATATATATATATATATATATATACATTAAACATTGAGAAACCTGAAACAGCTATTATTGTTAACACGAATTGTTAGAAAAATATTTCGTTAGTCTATTCTTAAATTGGTTTGATGTCTGACAGTCCCTGACATTACTCGGTAGGGAATTCCAAAGCCGAGGAACAGCCACAGTGAAAGAAGATGAATATGAGGATGTTCGGTGGGAGGGAATGGATAATATTGAGGAGTGTTGTCATCGTGTGTCTAGGTTATGATGGGTGGATCAATTTTGAAAACGAGACGCAAGATAGACAGGAGTGGAGAAATGCAATATGTGAAAGAGAAGGGAAAGACAGTGGATTTTCCTACGATCTTCTAGACGGAGCCAGGACAACATTTCGAGGGATGGTGTTACGTGATCAGCCCGGCGAATATTGCAGACGAAACGGACGCACATATTATGAACACGTTGTAGTCTCTGCGCCGAAGTAACGCTTAGGTCAGTAAGCAGAATATCACAGTAATCGAAGTGGGGCATCACGAGTGTTTGCACTAACATTTTTTTCATGGAAAAGGGTAGAAAATTCTTCAATCGCCTAAACGAGTGGATTAATGAGAATACTTTTTTTTCAGGTTTCATCATACCGTTGAGAGTCCGGATAAAAATGTCTTAAGATTAGATCCACGTCTTCAGAATCGCAGGCTAAAGTAGCATTCCTTGACATCTGGGCCGACCTCTCGTACAGTTTGTGCGATAATAGAAAGTTAATTTCAATGATGGAAGACACACAAGCGCGGGTGAAATTCTTCCATTCTCGCTTCCCTTTCGTAAATAAATTATGGTTCTCTTTGAAGAGAGGGTGGGAATTGACGTTTAAACAATAATTACAGTCTTAACTCTCCTCGGTAAAAAACAATTCACGTTATCCCCTGTGGGAGATCCCTCCACTCGCTCCTCCATTGTTAATTAGTTGTACTCGTACACAGTATGTTCCAGGCTGACATGGAGCGGGTCCCTCAAGACCGGCCGTCCCCCACAATGTCATGTATCAACACCCTGGAGGAATACGGAGCAAGCTCTACCTCCGTTTGAGATCCTAAATAATAGTGGCAGGAAGGCAGCGAGCTAGAGAAAAGCAAATTACTTCTGCTTACACGGCACGGTCATAGCCAAACCTCCCCGGGGATGCAACCCGCAATACAACTGCTGCTAGCTCCCGGAGAGCTTCCTATTCTTATCATGTTGGCAGAACTGTGTTTAGAGTAATAGACGTAATACTCATAATGACGATAATGATAATAATAATAATAATAATAATAATAATACTATTAATAATAATAATAATAATAATAATAATAATAATAATAATAATAATAGTAATAATAACCTGTGGCCGAAAGCAAGGAGATGCACTATCACCTCTACTTTTTAACTTTGCTCTAGAATACGCCATTAGGAAAGTCCAGGATAACAGAGAGGGTTTTGAATTGAACGGGTTACATCAGCTGCTTGTCTATGCGGATGATGTGAGTATGTTAGGAGAGAATCCACAAACGATTACGGAAAACACGGGAATTTTACTGGAAGCAAGTAAAGGGATAGGTTTGGAAGTAAATCCCGAAAAGACAAAGTATATGATTATGTCTCGTGACGAGAATATTGTACGAAATGGAAATATAAAAATAGGAAATTTATCTTTTGAAGAGGTGGAGAAGTTCAAATATCTTGGAGCAACAGTAACAAATATAAATGATACTCGGGAGGAAATTAAACACAGAATAAATATGGGAAATGCCTGTTATTATTCGGTTGAGAAGCTTTTATCATCCAGTCTGCTGTCAAAAATCTAAAAGTTAGAATTTTTAATACGGTTATATTACCGGTTCTTCTGTATGGTTGTGAAACTTGGACTCTCACTTTGAGAGAGGAATATAGGTTAAGGGTGTTTGAGAATAAGATGCTTAGGAAGATATTTGGGGCTAAGAGGGATGAAGTTACAGGAGAATGGAGAAAGTTACACAACACAGAACTGCACGCATTGTATTCTTCACCTGACATAATCAGGAACATTAAATCCAGACGTTTGAGATGGGCAGGGCATGTAGCACGTATGGGTGAATCCAGAAATGTATATAGAGTGTTAGTTGGGAGGCCAGAGGGAAAAAGACCTTTAGGGAGACCGAGACGTAGATGGGAAGATATTAAAATGGATTTGAGGGAGGTGGGATATGATGATAGAGACTGGATTAATCTTGCTCAGGATAGGGACCAATGGCGGGCTTATGTGAGGGCGGCAATGAACCTCCGGGTTCCTTAAAAGCCAGTAAGTAAGTAATAGTAATAATAATGATAGTAATAATAAAGTATTTCATTAAACATGTCGGAGAGACGCTGTTGTTATAAACTCCAATCAAGGAGACCGGAAGTAGCTACCTAATGAAATAAGCAGTAGCAATGCATGACCAGTTGGCCGCGGTATGGGGAAAGTTTTAATAGAGAAAAAACCGCCGGTTTATTATGCGAGTGGCTTTAGAATTCAAAGTTAACAAAGGAGACAGAGTTTGAGAACAGCCGTGCCACCGACACAAAAAAACTTCCAGAAGACAATCTAAAATCAGCAACACATGGAATATGCGAAGACGTAACTTAGTGTTAACAGGTTGCCCAATTTTGAAGAAACATGGGCACACAAGCGACATTACACTAAAAATCTAAAGTAGTAGTTAGGTTACGAACAACAGAAAGTCACTGCCCCAACAAATAGAAGATTAACAGAGAAGGAATCGGATGGGAGAAGTACAGCATATTACATTAAGCCATACATATAATCATAAATCATCATCATCACATAAAACTTGTCAATACTGAAGTCAATATTTCTGCTATCATCTATTGTACAGCGCTCTCATTTTACGAGGAAAGTTCGCATCATTCCGCCGCCGCCGACTTCCTGCAGCGTGGGAAGCCAGTTCTACAGGGACATCATTTTATTTTTACTTCAATTTTTATTGTATCTGAGTTTTTGAATGTACTTCATTCCCACCCCTTCTACTAATGAAGTTCAACCGTCCTCCACACAGATTCAAGACCGCATATACAGTCATAGTAGCCTTACAGTCATAGTAAATAGTACGTTCCAAAAATATGTTCGCGTTTTCCAGTGACGAAAGAGCTTTCAATATTGCATCATTTTCCATTTGCCTACGTCGCATCCCGGTTTCCCCCACCTGCTTCCATTCGCCTCTCTGTAAATGCTAGTGACTGGGTTGTCTCAGCTCTTTTCTGGGAATATTAATTTCCGTTAGAAATTGGACGTCTATGTAATATTATACCCATACAATTCTTTAAAATAACTTAAATAAAAGGGCCTCGTTAAGTAATTAACTGTCACGTGATTTCCTCCCTTTCTACGACGCTGAGACGTAACCATTTGGACGGACAGTAGATAGCATGTCTGAGTAATTTTATCTTTTCGGATCGGGCAGAAGTGAAGATTGAATTTACAGTAAGTAAGATCTCTTTTATAGAGTAGGTACAGAATTATTTCAACATGAGTTACTGATACGAAGTACGAACCTGATAATTGAAATTACGTACAATAGTCTATAGTGCGATAATATGCAAATTAGAACTGAAGCCTATATCGAAATGAACTGCCACCATTTTCAAAAATGTCTTTAAATATTATGATTATTTTTCAATTTAACTTCATTCTCTATAGTGTACGCTAATGTGCTGTAGACAGTATAATAGACACTGCATAATGAATACGTCCGCATGGAAAGCTCAGTTCGTGAGTAAAAACACTCATTGTTAATTGTATTTTTATTAAACAAGAACCTAATGAAAATTATCAAACTCAAAATCGCGATATTTCCTAGTTTACGTAAATGGATGAACTACTTTTCTTCCCTCCTATACCTAGTAAAGTGACATGTTTGTATATTACGCCAGTATCATCGAACTCCAGTCATGGAAGGAGGTAGCAAACGGTGTTTCCAGTTCTTAATCGTTGATCCAAAGGTATAGCCAGGTTAATATTAGAAATGTTAGTAAAAATAAAATGATGTCCCTGTACAAAACATCCCAGCAGTTAGTCGCTTCTGAGAATTGTACCGGAACGTGTGTGTGATTGTTGCTTGTGTATTAAGCAATCGATTGGAAAATAAATTATACGGTTGAACAGCGAATTCATTTGGTGGAATGTTACATGAAAAAAGAGAACTCGGGGATTTGCTCGTAAATATCCTGACTCTAGCATTCCTACAAAATCTTGCATTTCGAAGTTGATAATGCCGGCACTAACGGAACACGTTCCCGCCGGGGTTCCGCTGTAATCTAGTTTCCTCGTAAAATGAGAGCTAAGACCTGCACGCCGTACATTAATAAGTAGGAATCTGCAGTCGTTTGAATAATTTAGGTCGCTTCCTTTACAGGCTTTGCTAATTTAAAATATGCTACCATCACATAGTTCCATATATTTTCATATCGTGCCCGTTTCTTTCTTTCTTTCTTTTTTTCTTCTTACGTACGTTCCTGGAATTTCTTGTCACAGGAAATCGGGAGCAGTCTGAGTCTAAAATCTTTTAAGCACACTCTACTTAGAAATGTTTTTAATGAACAGAACTAGACTCTTGCGAAAGTTTCTAAATAGTCTTAAATGACCAAGTTGTTATTTTTTTCTCCCCTCTCTCTTCTTCTTTTTTTTTTCTTTTCTTTTTTTATTATCTTGATATATTACGTAATCATTTGTATTTGTATGCCATTTAGTACGACTTTGCTAATCAACATTTTATGTCTTGTAATCCACATGTATTCTCCTATTAGTATATTAACTGTATAATATATCTCAAGTGAATTAATCGTCGTATTTATCTCGAGCATTTTAGGTCTTATAAATTGTGTGTTTGTGTGTGTGTGTGAGTGTGTATATTCCCCTTATGTTACGTAACTGATATTGATTATGTGTAATTTTCTTACTTACTTTCTTACAAATGGCTTTTAAGAAACCCGAAGGTTCATTGCCGCCCTCACATAAGCCCGCCATCGGTCCCTATCCTGTGCAAGATTAATCCATTCTCTATCATCATATCCCACCTCCCTCAAATCCATTTTAATATTATCCTCCCATCTACGTCTCGGCCTCCCTAAAGGTCTTTTTCCCTCCGGTCCCCAACTAACACTCTATATGCATTTCTGGATTCGCCCATACGTGCTACATGCCCTGCCCATCTCAAACGTCTAGATTTAATGTTCCCAATTATGTCAGGTGAAGAATACAATGCGTGCAGTTCTGCGTTGTGTGACTTTCTCCATTCTCTTGTAACTTCATCCCGCTTAGCCCCAAATATTTTCCTAAGCACCTTATTCTCAAACACCCTTAACCTATGTTCCTCTCTCAGAGTGAGTGTCCAAGTTTCACAACCATACAGAACAACCGGTAATATAACTGTTTTATAAATTCTAACTTTCAGATTTTTGGACAGCAGACTGGATGATAAGAGCTTCTCAACCGAATAATAACACGCATTTCCCATATTTATTCTGCGTTTAATTTCCTCCCGAGTGTCATTTATATTTGTTACTGTTGCTCCAAGATATTAGAATTTTTCCACCTCTTCGAAGGATAAATCTCCAATTTTTATATTTCCATTTCGTACAATATTCTGGTCACGAGACATAATCATATACTTTGTATTTTCGGAATTTACTTTCAAACCGATCGCTTTACTTGCTTGAAGTAAAATTCCCGTGTTTTCCTAATCGTTTGTGTATTTTCTCCTAACATATTCACGTCATCCGCATACACAAGAAGCTGATGTGACCCGTTCAATTCCAAACCCTCTCTGTTATCCTGGACTTTCCTAATGGCATATTCTAGAGAGAAGTTAAAAGTAAAGGTGATAGTGCATCTCCCTGCTTTAGCCCGCAGTGAATTGGAAAATCATCAGATAGAAACTGACCTATACGAACTCTGCTGTATGTTTCACTGAGACACAGTGTAATTTTCTACTTTATTTTATATATTATGTAACTGATCTTGACTATTTGTAATTTTCTACTATATTTTATGTAATTTCTAAGGTATTTTCTTTTGTGTTGTTTTGTAATCTAATTTTGTATTTCATGTATGTTATTGAAACCTGGTTAAGTGGAAGAGAAGGCCTCATGGCCTTAACTCTCCCAGGCAAAATAAACTTACTACTACTACTACTACTACTACTACTACTACTACTACTACTACGACTACGACTACGACTACTACTACGACTACTACTACTACTACTACTACTACTACTACTACTACTACTACTACTACTACTACTACTACTACTACTACTTTTAAGTAGGAAACAATACAAACGAATTTCTTAAAGATACTGTTTCAATTTGTGGCTCCATGGAATGTCACACTGGTAGTCTTAACTTTTACATGAAAAGGATGTTAGGATCCAATCTTCAGTTATCAACCACGGTTTATTTACAACGATCTGCTTTTCTGTTTTTAGATACATATGATCATCAGAAAAAAAAGGAAAAAAATTGCCTCACGTTGTAAATTTAGGTTTCGTTTGTGGTTCGAAATGTGCGCAGCCCCTCAGTGCAGACAATGCGTGGAAGGGGCGAGGGAGAGCCACAAAGAGTTCCAACACAATTGGCGCACACATTCTTGAGCTTTTAAACCTGTCCGGGCCGGGCTGTGTTCTAATGTTTCACAGCTCTTCTTCTATAAATTCGTTGGTGTCCTTCCCGCCGCGGCAGTGAACGATCAACAGCTCCTCTAATTATTTATCAACGTAAGGCTTTAGTACTTGCCGCATACTGGAGGTCCGGGTTCAAACGAGATGAATGACAAGCGTAACTCCCTGTACCCGAATGAGATGGCTGTAGGCACACAATTTAGACAACTGTTTCGAAGAAGTTTGTCGGGAAAGAGTTAATTTTGACCCCTGTCCCCCCTTTTTTTAAAAATTAATGTAGTAAGAGGAATTATTGTTTACACATATTTTCTAGTGCTACGTATTACTCAGGTATAAAATCATTTCATCTCATATTTCATGTTATCGTACCCGTATAGGACATAGGCTGGGGACTATATCATTTTATATCGTACATCGTATCATATAGCCTACCCTATTACCACATAGGCCTGTCGTTATCATCATATCTTGTGTCACATCACATATTATACCACATTCTGCCAAGTAGCACATCGCCAGCACGGATGGTGTAGATTTTCTTATGGTCCACAGTGTACACATTCGGAACCAGCCGTGAACGTGGGAATAGCTTCAAAGTGACATTATCTGCCAGAGGAATCCCTTGTCTCGCACGTTTTCGTCATCTTAATAAACACTATTGTCAGGTCTTCTTTTTTCTGGCAAGAAACCCAACAAACCTCCTGCCCTTCACGTGTTCCTCCTTTCTTAATCAGTTTGCTTTGAAGACATGTTTCATGGGTTGGAGAGAGTCAGAGAAACTGAAAAACATGAAGAGCGAGGTGACACTTGCTTCGCTATCAACCACAACATACAGTTAGAATCCTTCAGGTTGGCGATGAACCAGAGTGTGGTGCGGTAACCGGGACAGTTGCTGTCCTCTGGCTTTCCCCACTTCTCAACGTCCATTTTTCGGCATTTTTTCCTTCCAGAAATTTCCAAAAGTCTCAGAAGTGGGGTGGTGCGATCAATGTGAGCAAGGAGCTTATGGGCAATTCCATATGAAATCGATCAGTAAAAAACCTCGCATTTTTTATACCCTAATTGTCCCCCTATTTATTCAAAGTGCTGAGGAGAGTGCATTTGCAAAAATATACTATCGAAAGTCAAACGGTTTTCGTATTGCTGAGCGACAAATTTAGCGTATTTTATAAAAACAAGCCTCTTTCAGCGCTCAGAACTCTGGAACCATTTACTGCAGAATATTGAACGAGAGCTCATTTTGAAGCTGACATTTGGTAGGTTATGCTAAGAAGTAATCCTTATTTTTATTGTATACAGAGAGACAGATAATCTGATTTTACTTACTTTTAGGCTTTTTGCCCATTTGTAAAAATGTATTATTAAGAGGGATTCGGCATTGTTTGCTTAGTGGCTCGGGTATAAGTTTGGAGGATATTAAATAAATTAGTTTCACATGCGTAGACTTGAACGGCGCAGTACCGCACTCACTGGCCGAGAGCTGAAGATAAGCGAGCGTTGGGCGTCATTTTACTCCTGTGTTTATGAAAACCTGTGATAAAGCTAGCCCAGCTATGCGCTACTAAACGAAACATCACGTGTTTATGTCTCCTGGGCTTGCATCCCTCGGCTAGCTCCAGCCTCACAGTCAGCTGGTTAGTTCACGCGCGTACTATCTATTTTCTTTATTTGATATTTTCAATACTTTCTTATCAACGTTGCACCAGCAAAGAATATGTGTTTATTTGTACTTTCAATGCGGAATCTAACTATATATTTTAAAAATATTTTTTTCGTGGGCAAAGGCGTCTTAATGAAGAAAAAACTAAATTTCTCCATTTCCATAAAAAGTAAGAAAAACTGTTTATATGTCAATATGAACTTTAACTTTTCAGCATCAAAATAAACCATGATTTTGATCATTGGGTGAAAGGGTTTCGGAGCCACAACAGTTTAAAGTTGCTAATTTTATGAAAATACGATAAATTCAAATATTTTTAATTTAAACACTATGAAGTTCTGATGCCTCAAACTTTGCACAAAGCATTGTATCTGTCTACGGACAGAAAAAGTTTCATTGCATTTAAAAATTGCAAGGTCAATTTTCTCTATATTTCGGTCGATTTGAGATGGAATAGCCCTTACATAGTTAATATTAAGATCGGGTCAACCCACAACTGTTACTTCTCCCACGTCCCTAGTTCATTTCCAGAATACTGCAATTTGTTACTATTTTAAGACTGAGTGAAAGGCCATGCCGAGGACATGGAAGTGTGGAACCCCAAGACAGGCACGCAGCCCTTCAGGTATCAACTGCACAAACATTATTTCAACAATTGATTAGTTTTTAAGTAGGCTAATGCATATTGAGATTATGTTTCCACATGCGTCACGCTGACCACATGTTGTGAATGTTCAAGGTAGCAGCAAATGCAGTATTACAATTCAAACCTCTCGACTGAGAAGAAGAAGAAGAAGAAGAAGAAGAAGAAGAAGAAGAAGAAGAAGAAGAAGAAGAAGAAGAAGAAGTGCTGGCCGATATTTTCAGGTGTTCATCTGTGCAAGGAGATAAGCCCAACGTTTGGCCGGAATTGGCGTAAGAATGAGTTACTTATTCATGCGGAGGAATTCATTGTGAGCGCTTCCCGGTCGAAAACTGTCAGTCAGCATGTCGCAGCGCAGCGGGGAGCTTCCTCAGCGTCTTCTTTTGACGGGATAACGTCCACAAGGCAGCTAGAGGCACCACAAAGCGCGCAAGCAGAAAACACAATTTCCGCTAGCAGTTCAATTGTATTTCACGGTTTGTATAGGTCTAGTAGAAACTGCATCTACTATCTTCGTTATCGGCAATAATAATAATAATAATAATAATAATAATAATAATAATAATAATAATAATAATAATAATAATGATAAGTTTTATATGATATTATTATTGAATTTGGTATTCCCAAGAAACTAGTTCGATTAATTAAAACGTGTCTCAGTGAAACGTACAGCAGAGTTCGTATAGGTCAGTTTCAGTCAGATGCGTTTCCAATTCACTGTGGACTAAAGCAAGGAGATGCACTATCACCTCTACTTTTTAACTTTGCTCTAGAATATGCCATTAGGAAAGTCCAGGATAACAGAGAGGGTTTGGAATTGAACGGGTTACATCAGCTGCTTGTCTATGCGGATGACGTGAATATGTTAGGAGAAAATCAACAAACAATTAGGGAAAACACGGAAATTCTACTTGAAGCAAGTAAAGCGATAGGTTTGGAAGTAAATCCCGAAAAGACAAAGTATGTGATTATGTCTCGTGACCAGAATATTGTACGAAATGGAAATATAAAAATTGGAAATTTATCTTTTGAAGAGGTGGAGAAGTTCAAATATCTTGGAGCAACAGTAACAAATATAAATGATACTCGGGAGGAAATTAAATGCAGAATAAATATGGGAAATGCCTGTTATTATTCGGTTGAGAAACTTTTATCATCCAGTCTGCTGTCAAAAAATCTGAAAGTTAGAATTTATAAAACAGTTATATTACCGGTTGTTCTGTATGGTTGTAAAACTTGGACTCTCACTTTGAGAGAGGAACAGAGATTAAGGGTGTTTGATAATAAGGTGCTTAGGAAAATATTTGGGGCTAAGAGGGATGAAGTTACAGGAGAATGGAGAAAGTTACACAACACAAAACTGCACGCATTGTATTCTTCACCTGACATAATTAGGAACATTAAATCCAGACGTTTGAGATGGGTAGGGCATATAGCACGTTTGGGCGAATCCAGAAATGCATATAGAGTGTTAGTTGGGAGGCCGGAGGGAAAAAGACCTTTAGGGAGGCCGAGACGTAGATGGGAAGATAATATTAAAATGGATTTGAGGGAGGTGGGATATGATGATAGAGAATGAATTAATTTTGCTCAGGATAGGGACCAATGGCGGGCTTATGTGAGGGCGGCAATGAACCTGCGGGTTCCTTAAAAGCCAGTAAGTAAGTAATAATAATGATGATAATAATAATTGCAATTTTTGTTATTTTGGATTTATTAAAGCTAGTGTCGGACAATCACCTAGCTTATTAACCTAGACGTAATTGAGTTGTCAAGTTTACACACCCCAACTGCGACCTTGTCCGCCACAAGTGTCACTATGGAATTTTAGGTGAAAAATCCGAGATGACCGGGACTTCAACCCGGACCGCCTGCGTGACAAGCTGAAGGTCTCGCCACTCAGTCACCGCAGGGGTTGTAAGATATACCGTGAGATGTGAGCGTACACTGGCGATGAACTGACTGATCGAAGGTCTGGTATGACAACAACGGAAAGACGAACAACTTTTACATTAACTGAAAAAGGACTTAATGTACGCGGCTAGGTTAGTCTACAGTAAAACTGCTGAACTAAAAATGCAGGCCGCTTAAGGCCCGTAATACACTTGCAGAGTTTTCGCTAGCGAGAAATGTGTTGCGAGAAAGAGGCGAAGAGCCTTCCTCCACACACTTGGCGAGTTCTCGCTATCACAGATCACACCTAGCTATGATCATCTATGCACTGCCTTCATGCAGAAAGCATTTTTCTGATTATAGTTGGGGGAAATATTATAGGTTATGTATTTACGTATATTGTCGTACTTAAATATATAACCTGTAAGTATATTGTCGTACGAGTTACATGAACATATTTTGTTAATGAAAAAAAAGTAGGCCTAAAATTAAAGCCAGAAATATCTGAAAATCACATTGTATCTTACGAAAATAAGGGCGAGTTTTTGACACTGGTTTCGATTTGAATGATGATACGTTTAAGCGTTATTTCAGGTTGAATGGACCTCAGTGTTTTGCTAGTCATGATATGATAGAGAATTCTTTGCTATGTTCTGATTAAAATTATGTAAATTGTTAAGACATTTTCTTCTTTAAGTTTCGTGTTTTTATACTTTTCATCCCGTGTGTCATATAAATAGGCCTACGGGTGACATCGTACAAGTTCGATAAGTTTCTGACTGAAATTATCAGCCATCTTTCCTCATTTTCAAATAAAAACAATACAATTCATCGCCACCTGTGATATCTTTTTCTACATTCAATCGTCATAAAGAGTATAAATGTCAAACATCTTTGATAAATGTGTCAAGAAAATTCGCTGAGCTACCGATTCCAGCGAGAAACTCGCGCGAGGTTTTTGCCTCGAACGAGAATCTCTTCCAGTGTGTGGACGTCCATTTGAATCCATGTTATCAATTTTTTAATTTTGTCGCAATACATTTCTCGCTAGCGAAAACTCTGCAAGTGTGTTACGGGCCTAAGATTAAGACAAAAATGTCTGAAATCGCTACTTATGTCACTCTTTGATAAACAGAAAAATAGAATACGACTAAATGTAGGCTGTCTTAGAATAACTAGACGGTGCAAGACTTGTCAAGTGTCGATCAGGAATCGCGTCTTTCTGTCAACTTCCTAGAACAATGGCGTATAAATATTGACAAACGGAAATTATGAATGGAATTTACAAGAAAAAAAAATGACCCCAGCATGTAGCAGAAGATAGCGATCTTCCAGTCAGACCGGTAGCCTCTCTGCTCCCCGGTCAACAATTGGAAGTCAATCCTCAATTCTTTATTTTCCAGTTCTTTCTCTTCTTTATATCCAATCGTCCTTTTCAAGCTGCTATTCTTGGACTGCGGCTATCATTTCACGTGGAATCGATTCTTTTGCTCTCCGCCTGCATGGAAGTCACTATCTCTGCTGGCATTGTTGCCCGGCAACAAAAGGCTCGACTACAGATGCAATGTGTGTATATCTCTGGGAGAGAGGTTTCAACTCCTCTGGGACTCTCGAAGGAGAAGGGGTGCTCTTTAAATGCCCGGAGGGTAGAAGCAGTGGCGATTTCATTTCAGTTCTTTTCAACCGAAGACTATTGTGGACATCAGAGATCCAATTACTGATATAGGGGCAGGCAGTTGCAGTATTTTGCATCGCTGTAACTTGCTCAATGGCATTCGGTTCGACCCTCAGCTGAAGTATTTGAAACGTTAGTGGATTCCCTCGATTGCTGAATGTACTATCAATAAGAGTGTAAATTACTTGTTCTATTTGATCACACGAAATGGTTCTTCAAAGTCTTAAATGTTGTCAAATTACATTTCCCAGAACATCTACATTCACGTGACGAGAAATTATTTTCTTTCTTCTTTTATGTATCTTTATTTTGCTTTCCATTTTCATATAGTTAAATTTCACACCCATTAAATTATATTTCATTAATAAAGCGTTGAAACGCAGTCCAATTAATTTAATTTCGAACACGCATTGCAATTAAAGAGCAAGACAGCACAATCATCTACCGTGGACATCGACGGGTGGAAAGACGTCATCTTTGTACAGATGATTCACGGGAGGGTTTGTGGAGTGGCTAGTTGTACCTATGGATTGATTGTTGGATGAAATGGCTCGCTCATCGACTGAGTGGCTGCTCCATTGGATAGATAGGTGAGTGAGTAGATGGACACAAATATTTATGCACGTATACAAGTAGACACACTCATATTAAACGTGAATGGGATACCCTATCACCTCTGAATCCGAACAATTACAAAGAAAGAAAGAAAGAAAGAGAATAAATGCGATTTTTATTAACCATCTGAGCAACTGGACATGGAGAAAGGAAGAAGTTAAGAAAAGAATTTACACTTAAGCGATAAGCAAGCAATATTACTAACGTCTAAGAACACAGCAGTGTGTGATCACTGATCAGTACCGAAGCAATAGTGTGTTGACATCTAAGCAATATGAGGACTTGTAATCAGTATGCGGTAACAGTGCGTTAACAATGAGACAAGTGACAGCGTGTAATAATTAATCTGCAAGCAATAGTATGTTGACGTCTAAGCAATATGACAACGTGTAATAATTTATAATCTGTAAGCAATAGTGTGTTGACATCTAAGCAATATGAGGACTTGTAATCAGTCAGCAGCTGTTCGTTCCGTTCCCAGCAGATCTCTCGACTGTACCCGGTGCAGACATGGTTGCCCGGAGATTGAAACTTTAGCACACGTCTTGGGATTCTGTGAACAGGGATTGCTCTTGAGGAACTCTAGACATCATCTTGTAAGATCCAAAATTGCTGCCGCATTAAGCTGGATAGTAGAAGAAGAAATCTCCTGTCTAGCTGAAAATGGGTCAACGAGACGAGTAGATATTTTAGCGTACAATGCTGACACTAAACAGGGCATCATTGTCGACCCCACGATACGTTTTGAAGTAGAATGTCATCAGTCAGCCGAGGTCCACCTTGAGAAGAAGTCGATCTATGAGCCTACAGTCAACTATTTCAAGCTGAAATATGCCTTAATTCACGTTGAGGTATTCGGCTTGCTCATAGGTGCTCGAGGGACTATACCAGATTTTTTCGAAGAATTTCGACGGCAGTTTGCTCTGCCAACATCTCTGAGGGATGACATTGTGATAATTGTGTTAAAAAATCCTGCCAAATCCTAATTAATCACATGATGTCACATTAATAGCAATTGTAATTTTTGACGCCCTTTTCTTTGTTTCCCTTCTTTAAAATTTAATATCTATGTTTACATATGTATAACAATTTTTTTGAGGATATACTGAGTCCGTAAGGGCTACCCACAATGGGGGCAGTTTAGTATTATTATTTTGCATTGACAATGAGACAATAGGACAGCGTGTAATATTAATCTGCAAG
Organism: Periplaneta americana; assembly: GCA_025594305.2. Classification (NCBI taxonomy): domain Eukaryota; kingdom Metazoa; phylum Arthropoda; class Insecta; order Blattodea; family Blattidae; genus Periplaneta; species Periplaneta americana. The sequence goes on along the minus strand of JAJSOF020000019.1, from coordinate 142,526,846 downwards.
CAATAGTGTGTTGACATCTAAGCAATATGAGGGCTTGTGATCAGTCTGCGATAAGAATGTGCTGTCATCGAACCAATATAAGAGTCTGCTCTGTGCAGTGTTGCCGCCACTGGCACTTCCTTTTTAAAGAATTCGACTCGCGTGGTGTGCGGCTATCCGCTGGCGTGATTTAAGCAGCGCTGCGCCCCACAAAGGACTGAGGAATGGCCCCGTTATCAGAACAAGGAATCCCACACTCCATCAACGTCTTCCCTGTCTCTTCCCACCCTTTTCTTATTCTCCTTCGCTCGGTCAATTCCCTGTCAACCGTAGATCTCCGCCAACGATAATAGCGCAGCGCTTTCCAGAATTGGATTCGATATTAGAACGGAACAGAGCGTCGTGATGTCACGAGGACTGAAGATAACGTGATCAACGGGAAGTCCGAGTCTGCAGGGAAGCACTTCTCACAGTTACGACGCATCTGCCCATAATTTGAATTTCGCCTTTTCCCACAAATGTAGGCAGTCCGGTGCGTCACAGTTCACAGAGATATTGCAAAATACGAACAAACTCCAAAATTTAGCTCGACGTTGCAACTTGCCAACACTGGATGGAGCAGACTACCGGGGTTCAGAGATCAATTATCAATTCGGTACTGATATGGAGTTTCTCCAAAGTATCAGAATTATATGGATTCATGTATGACTCGAGGCTTTCCCGGCGTTTGATATAGAATAACTCTTCTCGGGTTCTCAGCCAGGTGAGTTGGAGATTTGCTTCCAAGCTTTCGACGGCTAGCTCTGCCATCTTCTTCAGGGAGAGTTTGGTACTGGAACCCGGAGTTATGAACCCGTAACCCGGAGTTTGGTACCGGAGTTTGGAACCCGGAACCCGGAGTTTGGTACCGGAACCCGGTACCTGGAGTTTGGTACGAATGAAGAAGATGGCAGAGCTAGCCGTCGAAAACTTGGAAGCAAATCTCCAACTCACCTGGGCTGAGAACCAGAGAAGAGTTATTCTATATGGATTCAGTTTGCCCGCCTCAGTTGTTAAGCGAAAGACGAACCTTCAGAACCACAGAACTTATCTCTGAAGCTGAAGATAGCGGCTTCTCTGAATGTAGATAACAGCTAATCTGTCACAGTGGCGATAGGTTGCAACCGCCAAATTACTCTTCAAGGAACGACCACTCATATAAATTGAGGGAAAGAAGACAGAGGACGGACACTGGAAAGTTTTCTTTTCTCAATCGTACTATCAGGGACTGGAATGCTTTACCTGCAGACTTACTAAAGGCTTTACCAACAACCAAAAACGTATTTAAAAATAGGCTTAAGGACTTTACTAATAGATGATAATTATACACAGTATGTAAAGGATGTAAAGTATATTTTGTTATTGAAGTGTTGTATCAGTGAAGAATTATGTTCTGTCAGTGAAGTGTGTTGTGTCAGTGAAACGTGTTCCTGTCAGGGAAGCTTTATAGTTTATAGTGGCAGTGCAAAGTATTTGAACAGTGAAATGTTTTTGAAGTGTTAGTGAAATCAGGATAGAATCAGTGAAATGTGTCGTAGTTCCAGTGCAGTGAGTGAGTTGACAGCGAAATGACTGTAATGTGGAAAGGTACTTGTGCAGATATGAACAAATCATACTCGTGGGTTTTAGTTCGAACTTAGATTTAAGATAAAAATTAGATTTATTTTAAATGTTATTTTAAGTGATCGTGCTTCATATAATTTAGGATATTCCCTATTATTATTATTATTATTATTATTATTATTATTATTATTATTATTATTATTATTAATTATTTTAGTATTAATTATTGGTATTATTATTAAGTGTATTTTTAATTAACAAGTTTATTATTGTCATCATTGAATGTAATTAGTTACCACTGCCACCGGGTATATACCCATTGCAATGTGAATAAATACATACATACAGCATCCGCATTTCGCATTTCGCGGTGAAGCTGGTGGGACTGGTTGCACATCAACCACAGATACTTTCTGAAATGATCGATTCTGCTGTAACACGATTCGTGTAGCCTAAGAGAATTATGTTTCCACAGCTACGCCAAAAAATTGCAGTAGTTTATTGCAACTCCAATTTCACAGACTTGAAGTTTCTTGTGTACAAAAGAATACATTTACTATCTTAATTATTAGTAAGTATAAAATGTAGTCGTTTACTCCAATTTCAATGTAAATTTAGAATGCATGAGAAATTTAAAGTTTTGTGGGTTTTAAATATGTGGACGATAGTTGAAAGTAAAATGCATAAAATGAGATCAGTTTTTTCATTTTAGTGGCGCACGTTTTAGAGCATATGATTCCGAGTAATACTCAGTCAAGCTCAGTTGGACAGGTGTAGGGCCGGCCGGAGCGTGAGGCTGGTGATTCCTCTCACAATCCATGTACGAGGGGCTCCACTTTCACCTTCACCCACTCGCTCTCTGCTTCGAGTCACTCTGTCATCCACTCCGAAGCCATTCAGTCAGCGACAGCGAGAGAGCGCCCGGTGTAATCTGTTGCGCCTGCGGGCATGAGTGGCCTACACGACGCTGCAACGCGCCACCCCACAGCCGTCGTCGTGATTGACTACTTGATGAAGACATCTCACAGCATTATTTTGGGCAGTCTCTGTGTTCAGTCTTGTTTCTGCTTCTGCCTTCCCCCACAATTCAATTCAATTTATTTGGCCATTAGACATACAGTTTTAGGCTTCGTCAGAATACATTGAAAAACATATAAATACATTTTAAAAAACACTAATAACAGAAACAGTAAAATTTAAGTAATACAATGAAAACATGAAATAATTTGAAACTTTTAAATTAAAGAAAACTAACTAAATTGCAATTAAACTTATTTATTAAAATACAATTTCATACAAATTTGTGTTGAAAAACTCAGCAACAGAATAAAAAGGGTTATTTAATAACCAATTGTAAAATCTAGTTTTGAAGCTGTTGATTAGTAATTTATCATATTGACTGGGAGCTTATTATATAATTTCATCCCCATAATTAAAAAGTTTGTGTTGCTCCTGTGTAATCTACAATATGGAATATTAATTTGTTCACTATTTCTAATTTCATGATCATGCATATTGGCCACAAAGGAATATTCCACTAAATGACTCTTAATCTTAATGGTACTTAATCACTCATTTACAGTTTGTGTAACTGTAAAGTGTATATTTGTGTGGCTTTACTATTTTTATGCTCGGCCATGCCGAAATGTAGTAATTGTCATTAAAGTACACCTACTCATTAAAGTACAGGTCTTCAGTCAATGATAACTCAGCTTACATGTGTTCAGCCAATGACAAGTCAGCTTTGTACCGTTATAAAACCGAAAGTATCGATTATTCTCGGATATGCAATCGAAAGAGAATTAGTGAAAAGTCACGGAGGCTGGAAATCCAATACTGTCGCAGAAGGTTATGTTCTGTTACTATAATAATTAGCGTTAATTGTAAATAATATTCAAATAAATTCAATTTGTCATCTCGTTTTTCAATGTCGAATTCAATAATCAAGGTTATAATATTATAATATTATCAAGTTTAACGATATTATATCAAGGTCAATGACATTATTGTTCCTCGGAAAAAATCAATACTTCCGCGTCTGCGCACATCTCACAATTCACGACCTAGAACAAGGTCACTTCCGATCTTGTCAGATACAAATAAAATGTATACATCTGAATAATTTCAAGTTAGAAATATGGTCGAGCATAAAAAGTTTTATGAAACTCGCCTATAATGGTAATTAAGAAGCTCGTATGAAAATTATGAAACTCGCTTGCGCTCGTTTCATAAACATCCATACTCGCTTCTTAATTACTATCATGTACTATTACAGTATGATTTTCTTTAGTTTCTATTATTGTATTTTTATTTCTGGTGGTGTGGAAGAGAACGCGTGATGACCGTAACTACACCAGAATAAAAAAATGAATGAATGAATGAATGAATGAATGAATGAATGAATGAATGAATGAATGAATGAATGAATGAATGAATGAATGAATAATTCAAAAATCGAATCACTTCGCAAATTTGTGAAGAAAAGAAAACGCTACTGAAGGACACAACAACATGAAGGTCGTTATACTTGGCTCTTATGTCAATCGGCTTATACCTAATTACGTAAAACTCAGATTTTATGAATTACATAAAGTTTTCAATATAAATAAAGAAAAGAGACACAAGACTCATACTTTACAGAAACAGTAGAGAAGTGAAATACCAGAAAATAGGCCCACTCTTACATGTAACGTTTTAAAAAGTTACGAGGTAATTTTAATTCCTCATATCCTTGTTATTTTCTATGAATAAGCTTATAAATATCGGAGCCTTTGGAAGGTCCAGTATAGGCTCCATCTTTGTCTTCGGCGAAAAATAAAATCGGATCACTTAAAAAGGACACCGGAAGGCGTTATAATTTGCTAACAAATTGTAATGGCTGATTTATTTACACGCTTGGCAGTTCCCAAATGCACTACAACTGTAATCACGGTAGCAAGGCTTTATTACATGATAGTAGATAAATTCCCAAACATGCTCCTTATTTTTAAAAAATCTAATAAAATTGCTGTTAACAGAGAAAATTTAAAGTTCAATTATTGTGATGTGTGCTTTTTCTTCTTCTTCTTTTCTTTTATTACTTTTTACTCTGTTATTCGATAAAATGTTTTAACATTAACTTATGTGGAATGCCATCCGAGCACGAGTATGTAACTTAGCCTACTCTTTCTGGGGGTGCTAGAGAGTTGTTATATTAGAAAAATCAATATGTGTATTTGTTCTGGCAAATAAAGTATATTATTATTAACATCATCATCATCATTATTATCATTATTATTATCATTATTATTATTATTATCATCAGTGTTATCATCATTATTATTATCAGCATTATTATTATTATTATTATTATTATTATTATTATTATCATCGTTATTATTATCATTATTATTATCATCATTATTATCGTTATTATTATCATTATTATTATTATTATTATTATTATTATCATTATTTACCATCATCATTATTATTATAATTGTTATTATCATCATTATTATTATCATCATCATTATTATCATTATTATTATCATTATCACTATTATTATCATTATTATTATTATTATTATTATTATTATTATTATTATTATTATTATTGCTGAGATAAGCCCTACCTTGGAAACGACTAGCTTTCACTGCCGATATATTTTTACTTTCACTTAATATTGGATGCCAGTGTTTGTCGTACAATAGCCTACAAGCCTCGAGTCTTATACTGCAGTAGGCCTATTCTAGTGCAGCCGGAACACCAAAGGACTATTCAAATAAGATAAGGTGAAGTAATTATATTTTCGTGAAAATATCGCAATGGCTCCCCACAACCCCATAAATTGAAAAAATTACAACAGTAACAAAATTACACGTTATTGAAGAAATCGGATTAGGCTATACCCGAGAGACAACCGCAAGTTTCATGCATGCAATGCCTCTGGGTTGGAATGTTGACTGTAAGCTATCCGTTGCTCATACGCCGCTTCCATTTGCTCTGCACATGCCTCGACATTGTGAACTTTCTGTCTTCACTCAACTTCACCCGCGAATTTTTACAATTTAACTTGTCGACTGCTGATTGTTGCTGAATTTAAATCGTTATATTGTTCGTTACGAATCGTTTGACACCTCTGCGAACGTTCTATAGCACAGATGGGCATCGTGCCTCACTTGAGAATTTGTGCCTCACTGACCTTCACAGAGCTTATCGCTCTGAGTGACATCATCTTCACAGTCCCCGTTCCTCCCTCACGTAGCTCCTAGGCGTGGGCAGGTAATATATCAGTTTCATAAGCAATATCAGTGGTGGCATAATGGCATTATCAAAACAGTGTGTACGCGTTAGAAAACGATTATTTCATGAGAAATGGGAGGAAGAGTTTTTTTGCTGTTGATGTATGTTATGCTCGAAAATCCTATTAGGTATTAATAAAAAATTTAATATACAACGACATTACTCCTTATGTCATAAAGAACATGCTGAATTAGAAGGTAAGACAAATTAAATGTTATTTTTCTTACTATTCCGAAGAAAATTTATGATCTTAACATTTGCATAGTATACTAAATACGACATTATACCTTAAACACGCTGCATTAAAAGGTAGCCTACGAGGAATTAAATGTTGTTTGTACGTATTATTTCCAAAAGAAATTTATAAAAAAAAATATCAAATGTGTGTAGAAAACGAAATATGATTTTCTGAAATTATTTTAGATCGAGAACGTGCAAATCTATTAAGTAATCTTGAGAAACGCCAGAATATTCAGGAAAATAAACGTAGAGAACGTGATGGAATATTATTGGATAGTTACGCAATTTCTCGCCTGTGATTTAAATCAATTCAATGATGAAGAAACAGTAAAGAGGTTTATAATTAAAGCTGCCGAATTAATTTACCAAATTGAATAAAAGTTTTCGAGTCTCTCACGTTAACCAAGCGCTTTCCTAACAATTCGCCACTGACCGCCTTAGCGATTACGATAAGGTCACAGCAGTTTATATTTCCCATCCTACTCTGCAGTCTCCTCTCCTACTTACTTACTTACTTACTGGCTTTTAAGGAACCTGGAGGTTCATTGCCGCCCTCACATAAGCCCGTCATTGGTCCCTATCCTGAGCAAGATTAATCCAGTCTCTATCATCATATCTCACCTCCCTCAAATCCATTTTAATATTATCTTCCCATCTACGTCTCGGTCTCCCTAAAGGTCTTTTTCCCTCCGGCCTCCCAACTAACACTCTATATGCATTTCTGGATTCGCCCATACGCGCTACATGCTCTGCCCATCTCAAACGTCTGGATTTAATGTTCCTAATTATGTCAGGTGAAGAATACAATGCGTGCAGTTCTGCGTTGTGTAACTTTCTCCATTCTCCTGTAACTTCATCCCTCTTAGCCACAAATATTTTCCTAGCATCTTATTCTCAAACACCCTTAACCTATATTCCTCTCTGAAAGTGAGAGTCCAAGTTTCACAACCATAAAGAACAACCGGTAATATAACTGTTTTATAAATCTCCTCTCGTAGTAAACAAAATATTTCAAATCGAGTGCCTCACGTAACCGAAAATTGTGCCCATATATGATCTATAGCTTCGCATTCTCGAGTTACGCTGCCGCGCGACCCGCCAATTCGCTCAAATGCTCCCTCTCCCATGACGTCATCTGCTCTACCTCAAGATGATCCTTCGTCTGTGGATCGTCGTTTACTTCATTGAAATATGTCGCGCAGTTTAGAAATTAAAGGCGCGGGAAAACTAGCCTGGAAATACATGGGCCGACTTTGTGGAATAGCACTCTGTACCGAACTTCCAGTCGTTTTCATTTCGACGAATAGCCAGTTATTATTCCCTATACCGGTATGCACTGAAAGGTTCTCGCAACACAATTTAAACCGTTTTAGCATTGAGAAGCTCTAGCGCTGTAGCATCTCTTAGTCTTGCTCTATGACGTCACAAACCGTGATGGATGAGGCAGCGCTCCGACGACGACGGGGTGGGCTATAGAGTAGGATGTAAAGACCTACTTCCGGCACATTGTCTCCCCGAGGAAAGGGGGTAGTAGTAACAAGAGGGTGGAAGCGGGGATTTGACCCCGGGGGTAAATGGAAGGGCTATCCTCCTCATGACATGGTAATTATCTTGTAACGCATTTCCACTTCCTAACAGCTTTGGTGTGGAGATGACGGCTCGGCGAAGACAATGAGGCAAAGACGGCGCTGCTCCTCGCGGAAGGGGAGATACCGCGAGCCTTGCAGTGGCTTAATTGTTTTGATTAATTGCCTGGGTTTACGTCATTCACTCCGTGCTACTTGTTTTCCGCCCTGGGGTGCCGCATCTTCTGAAAAGAGGCGCCACTTGTGCTAAAATGCTTGTCCGTACAAATGCACGCTGTTATCAGCAATACTACCACTTGGTACAATTCACACGTGGGCTGTTCTTTCCAGTGTAAATTTCCCGGGCTATAGGAAATGTTGACTATCTTGCAGGTATCATCGATCAGTAAAAGATAGCGAAAAACCTCCGGGATGGAGTGTAGCCTATTACTTTAATAATTGTACTTTGAATGAAAACCGTTATGATTTGTTCTGTGTAGCCTAATAGGTCTGTATTAATTAAAAAAATAATAATAATAATAATAATAATAATAATAATAATAATAATAATAATAATACAACGCAGAACTGCACGCATTGCATTTTCACCTGACATAATTAGGAACATTAAATCCAGACGTTTGAGATGGGCAGGGCATGTAGCACATATGGGCGAATCCAGAAATGCACATAGAGTGTTACTTGGGAGGCCGGAGGAAAAAGATCTTTAGGGAGGCCGAGACGTAGATGGGAAGATAATATTAAAATGGAATTGAGGGAGGTGGGATATGATGATAGAGAATGGATTAATCTTGCTCAGGATAGGCACGAATGGCGGGCTTATGTGAGGGCGGCAATGAACCTCCGGGTTCCTTAAAAGCCAGCAAGTAAGTAAGTAAATAATAATAATAATAATAATAATAATAATAATAATAATAATAATAATAATAATAATAATAATAATAATAAAATTAATAAAAATAAAAACAATAATAATAATAATAATAATAATAATAATAATAATAATAATAATAATAATAATAATAATAATAATAATAATAATAGAAGTCCCCCTTTGGACTTTGGTTTCTTCGGAGGTTTTCCCCAGCCGTGGGACTGAAGCCGGATGGTCTATGGCGAGTCCTTGGCATCAACCCCTTTGATTTGATTACTTGGTTGGGTTTTCCGAGGTTTCCCCACCGAAAAGGCAAATGCCGGGTAATATTTTGGCGAATCCTCGGACCTCATCTCATCTCACTACATCTCGCCAAAATGTAAAAAAATTGTAAAAATTGTAGAAAATTACTAAATTGTAAAACTATAAAAATTAGTAAAAATTGTAATTGTAATATTGTAAAATGTTGACTTGTTCCACATCTTAAAGCTTCATTGCTCATGTAAGATCTATGGAAATGAATGAATGAATGAATGAATGAACACGCAAAAAATAGTCCAAAGAGAAGGCAGTTTTAAATGATCACCAGTTTTCTTTCAGTCTTTGCGACAAATATGATTGCCAGATGGATGTTATTATTAATGTTATGGTTTATTTAACGACGCTCGCAACTGCAGAGGTTATATCAGTAGTGTAGTCGGTATAGCCTTCTGTGCTCGAAGTTGCGGGTTCTACCCCAACCAGCTCGATGGCATTTAAGTGTGTTTAAATGTGACAGGCCTCATATCAGTCGATTTACTGGCATGTAAAAGAAGTCCTGAGGGAAAAAATTCTGGCACACCGGCGACGCTGATATAACCTCAGCAATTGCGAGCATTGTTAAATAAACCATAATTTTTAATTTTAACATTTACAATGACTGCAATACAAAAACAATGACAGAATGACATTTACAGAAGAAGGTGACGAGGCTTCTTAGACATTTCATCCAGTACTTCATGAGCTTTTACTTCTACATTTTTATGTATATACATCAAGGCCAGTCCATTTAATCTGTCTGCTGCCATCGTGCTCCTCAAGTAAGTCTTCAGATCCCTCAAAGTTGAGAACGACTGTTGCTGTAGTTACAGGCAACGTGCAGAAAAGTTTCAGCCCCTTGCGAGTGCAGGGAAAAATAATTTCATTGCACCTGTTCAAAGATATAAAATCAGTAGGTATTAGGTGAAAATTTTTCTTATCAAGGAAATTTCTTCTCCACATCTTCAATTCATTGAAGAAAGACTCTGGTGATGCATCAACATCATTAGGCCACTGATTTCTTTTTCTATTTATTTATTTATTGTCGCTTTAACTTATAACAAAAGTCATATCGCAACACGAATTAATTTTAACAATATATAACATTTAGCAAGTCGTAAAATAAAAAAAGGATATTACACAATTTTATCAAACAATCCAGTCAACTTGAAAAACTTTATGACACTATTGCAGTGAGAAGGTTCACCAAGAGATCTTGCTATATCGTTGGGGATTTTTAGTTGTTGTTGTAACTGATTGTATTGAGGACAGTCCTGGATGATGTGTTTCACAGAAAGAGTTTCACTGCAAGTGTTACAAACTGGAGGAGGTTTCTTCTTTAATAAATAGCCATGTGTGAGCTTGGTATGTCCAATACGTAGTCGGTTGATGAGAACTTGATTCCTGCGTGATAGATGATTAGTTGGATATGATAATCTGAAAGCAGTTCTAATTTCCCAGACTTTGCTAGTAGATGTTTGAAGCCAGTTGGAGTACCATAGATCATTTAACTTTGTTTTAAGGTGAGTGGCTATATCACTATTCCAAGTGGCTATGTCCATATCCTGTATAGGAAGACGAGTTGCTTCTTTTGCTGCCATATCGGCTTGTTCATTTCCATGCAGACCCTGGTGGGAAGGAATCCAGATTATGATAATTTGCTTTGATTGATTGTAGATTTCAGTGTAATAATGTTGAATTTCGTTGATCAGTGGAGATTTAGAGGATGAGTTATGTAGGGCTTTTATGGCAGATTGAGAATCCGTAAGAGCAGATACCGATCGCTATCAGGATGTTTTAGTACATTCTCAAAGGCCTTTTTAATTGCATATAGTTCAGAAGAGTAAACTGTATAAAATGTTGGTAATGTATGCAGCATAATGTGAGTAGGATAAACTATTGCACATGCAGTGCCGTCTTCAGTTTTGGAACCATCCGTATAAATATGAAGGTAATTTGGATATTTTCCACAGATTTCGTTGAACAGTAGTTGATAAATGTTTTTATTCGTTTGTTCTTTTGGATATTTGCATAATTCTGTATTTACATATGGTACTTTGATCCTCCAAGGTGGTATATTTGTTTCTATTTCTCTAGAAGATATCCGAGGGGTTTCTATATTTATTTCACTTAGATATGTCTTTAATCTTGCAGAATATGGTACTGAATGTGTTACTTGTGGAAGAACTCTATGATTAAAGGCAGACCACTGATTTACTATAGCCTCAACAGCAGTTTCTAAATCTTCATCTGATGCTCGCACTATGTTTTTAGGCAGCAAAGTTTGTATGGACTTTAGGATTCCCTTATGATTTAAAAACCTGTCCTTGAGCTGACTAATGAAATAGTCTAAGAAGAGAAGGAAAATTAAAAGCCTAAAATACTCTTCATGACTCTGTCTTGAAGTAAGAACGCTGTGTTTGTCTTCCTGCAGTTCTTGGAATTTAACATTTTAGCAAAGAGAATTTACGTGGAAAACTCTCTAATTCCTATGTACATTCACAAATTAAAATTAATATTATTTTTGTTTCTTGTTTCGTATTTTTCTCAAAATTTCGGGAGGGGATATATCCCCTTAATCCCCCCTTGGATCCGCCCCTGCTTACAATGTCAAATTATACAGTGCGAGCGAGAAGTCTCTCCGCAGTGCTTGTGTAGCCGCGGTGCAGCCGAGAATCCACTAGGCAGAGAATTTAATTGGCAGTACTGGCAGCTAAGCATATGATTGACTGGGGATGTGAGATTGTCAAACCGGAATTAAAGGGGAAGTGTCAACTTTCTACAAGATTACGTACCAGCTGTCTACAGGATTACTATAACTAATGGAGCTGCGGAGGGACTTTTGGATCGCACTGTATTATAATCACAGCCTAAGCATTTCCCTTTCATTTCAAAGTCTCAACTACGTAACCACAACTGCTTCTGTGTACATTCAACAATCACAATAAGATGTGATTACGACCAGAGACCGCTAGTCCTTTAAGAAAGGGCGAGCTTTACTTAACTGTGCATCATCTAGACTCAAATAGCAATGATAATGTTTTATTCATTTTTGCAAGTAATTTTCCCTTAGCAGCTACTGTAGCGTATTCTACAAAACCACTAAGAAAGTTATTCATTAGAAGCAGTTAGTCATTTTTTATTTTAAGTAAAGACCATTAACAGCTTTTTACAAAGAGAATTAGCCTATATTTCCCGTGCATAATTTCCAGATGAATTGACTCGCAAGTGATGATCCATGCATTCGGTCTACACAGGCCTTAAACGACGTTGGAAACTTTGAAGTCATCGATGTGCTTTGTCTGTACAGGCTACTTCGCATGAGAAAGTCAAGTACACTAGAATCTCTATTATCCGTGATAATTAACGGGGTGGACTGAACGGTTAATCGAAAATATCGGATAATCCGTACCATAGAATATTTTCATAAATTAATTGTATACTATTTTGGCCCACAATTTCGTAATTTTCTCCGTGGTCTTGTGTTTCACGTGCTATGTAGTGGATCAGGAGTTCGCTGAAAGTTCGATTGCCAACGACGGATTCTTAAGAGGCCAAAGGTTGATGGTTGATGATTGTCTGCGGAAAGATAAGAATAGTAGAAATCTGATGTTGTAGATTGAACTTTATGCACTTTATCCTTCTTTTGTTTATTGAATCGCGTACAGTTTCTCCTTTCCCAAACCTCTCAATTATTTGTAATTTTTTCGGTAATTAACACAATCAAATCATCCCATACAACATAAACATGCAGCTTTCCGTACAATGACACATAGATTAATTAATATACCAATGAACAATGACAACTACACTGAAGAATTAAACACAATAAAATATATAGCACAAGACAATGGATACAACCCTAACATAATAGACACACTAATAAAAAAGGCAAAACAAAAACAGACCAAACCAACACAAACAGCACGCGAGAATAAATACATAACATTAACATATCACAACACGAATACCCACAAAATTGCAACTTCATTCAGAAAACTAAAGTACAAAATTGCTTACAAAACAAATAACACAACACAGAAATACTTAAATAACCACACTAAACATTCAAATATATATAATTCAACTGGAGTTTACAAATTAAAATGCAATAGTTGCCCACATTTTTACATAGGACAGACAGGAAGATCCTTTCACACAAGATACAACGAACATATTGAAGCTATAACCAAACCTTACATTACATCAAATTATGCAGATCACATTATCGTCAATAATCATGACTACAATAATATAGAAACAGATATGGAAATTTTACACATCACACCAAAAAGTTCACAGTTAAACATCCTAGAACAATACGAAATATATAAGAATACAATAACACACCCACAATATATACTTAATACGCAACTACAGTTCAATACGCACACATTGTTTGACGTCATAGTATGTCATAGCATACAGACAACCAACCCCCACCATAGGAGCAACACACTCCCACTCCTACCATCGACAACTGCACATCGCAGAGCCAAAATCAGCAGTGGTTCAAGAGACACTGAAGACGACGACAAATAGCGTCGAAACGGGCCGTCTGTCGAAGGTAAATACCTTTTTAACAATTTTAACACTTTTAACGTGTGACAGAGTAAATTTTATGTTTTTAACACAATACGTTTTCTTTTAGCTATTGTGGAAGGCCTTTTGCATAGAAGTTATACAATACAGCCACTCGAATAGTAAATATAAGAAGAGACTGGTACACAAGTTTGTAGAAGTTCTTGGGGCAATTTATATGGAAGCAGATAGTGATCACTTTACTAGTAGATTGACTATTTCTATTGCCGATAGCAAAGCATTCCTACTGCGATACTTGTAAAAGAAAAGGCTTGTAATAACCCTCTGTAGAAAAACTACGCGGAAACATAACATACAATAGGCTACTCCATAATTTTTTCTGCAGTAAAGAAAAAGAAAAGGAGCTAGAAGAAAAAAGAGGATAATCCGACAATCGGTTAATAAGGTGACGGATAATCGGGGTTCTACTGTAGTTCGAAATAATGCATTCATCCCCGAAAAGTGTTTATTTCAGATAAATTAATTGGAATTAAAATTTGTCTCACAACACTTTTAAATTAAACATTTTAACTTTCAACTTGTATGAAATATGTATAAATTCAGAGGCCTAGGTCTGCTATTGTGAAGCCATCGGTTCTGCATCTACACGCTAACTATTCATTCGACGCAAGTTGCTGTAATAGGCCACTCCCTGCGTCCAGTGAAGTCAAAGCCGCTGGGTAAGATGAGACAGACTTGGACTCAACTATGTAGAACAGACGTTTAGTCACCACAACCTATGAAGGTCGCAGCGGTGAGACAACAAAAGGCCTGAAGGCCTATATAGAATAGGCCAAAAGACAGTTTATATTAATTAGCCTATTAAGATATCTGCACATAATAAACAGTGAGCTTCATCAAAATAGTAGACCAGTGATGTCAAAGCAAGCGCATTTTTCTGACCTTGACATCGTGCGCGGGCAGCAAGCGCTAAGTATGGAAAGAGGAAGGGTTGTGTATATGAATAAGCAGCCTGTTGGATTAAGAAAACAGTGGTGCACAAACTTCAAACGGAACGTGAAATTTTATGTCGTTATTTTTATATGGCTTCTTTCTGTTTAATATTATCTATATTGTCTGTAAAACAAAAGTACTAACACTGATTTCTTAATATTGCACTTGTGTTTTAAATCTTAATAACATAACAGAGAGTTAAGAAGGAATATTCACTTAAATTCCATAGTAGTAGTCTATAATATTATACTGTATTAAGTGGATGAAACACATCATTCATAAAGAAAGTGATATTCCAAAGAAAGAGGTTGAGTATGAGGTTGGAATTTATATTGACGGTATCTTTAGCCTTACAAAAGTAATCAATAAACTACTCAAAACAATATTACAGTACAAAGCAAAGTTACCTAGGCACTGTATCTGTTTTAAGTGTAACTAATAGACTATTAACTTACATAACAAAACTCTTATCGCATAATGTTTTTAAGGTGATATTTGTGAGCAACTTCCTATCATCAGAATATTAAATTATTTTCTCGAAATCTGCTGAAGCTATAGAGCTGACATTTTTACAACACATGGGCACGTATCTTTTGCTTATGATGTAACAGTAGTTGCTTTGCTAATTCATTTCCTTACAAACAATTTCCATACGAATATTTTCAAAATTTTC
This sequence comes from Periplaneta americana, assembly GCA_025594305.2. Lineage (NCBI taxonomy): Eukaryota > Metazoa > Arthropoda > Insecta > Blattodea > Blattidae > Periplaneta > Periplaneta americana. The sequence goes on along the minus strand of JAJSOF020000019.1, from coordinate 142,511,775 downwards.
AATACACTATATTCAGTAACACGTATATACGGTATATTAGATTTACGAAAACATTCTGTAAGGCTACTAAATAAATAGGCCTATACCTGAAAATTTCATTTTCTATACGAAAAGTTGAGAAAATATTTCTTTTGAATAAAAAAATCAAACTTATGAAAAATGAGCATTAAAATGAAAACTTACATTCTTATAATGCACTTATACTTCTTAGGCAAATCTAAAAATTAACATGGATACAGTTTCAATAAGTTCTCTTCCCTTTATCTATTGAATCAGTGCTGGCCATCCCTGAATATAGCTCGACCAAGCGGCATATACCACCTCTTTCGTCTGTCTCTTTCCTTTCCGCTGCAAAGCGCTCAGGCTCTCCTGGGCTCTAAAGCGCGCGCTTGCTCCTGTGGGCATCAATTGACATGCCTGTAGTAGACGTTGAATGTGTCCGCTACAAACAGCGTCTCCAAGAACAATGCTACGTTCTGCGTGCTGGACTTTTACAACTGGGTACGGTAATTCACATTTAAAACAGCTTCCTTTCCAATATTCAATGTCTGCATAATTAATGTCTGGTGATCAGCAAACTGCCTACTGTAAGTCATCCTTCCTGTATGAATATAATGTGTTCGATCTAGCAGATTATAAACATGAGCTGTTGCCAGAACGTCAAAAGAAAGACAGCAACGACCAAGAAAGCTTTTAATACAAAAAGGAGCACCTTCTGCGGACCTCTGGAAAAATAACTAAGGAAGATACTAGTGAAATGCTTTGTGTGAAGTGTGGCAGTGTATGGGGTAGAAACATGGACATTACGACGAAGTGAAGAGAAGCATTTGAAATGTGGATATGCAGAAGAATGGACGGACAGAATAAGAAACGAAGCTGTGCTGGAAAGAGTGGGTGAAGAAAGAAAGATGCTGAAACTGATCAGGAAGAGGAAAACGAATTGGCTGGGTCACTGGCTAAGAAGAAATTGTCTACTGAAGGATGCACTGGAAGGAATGGTGAACGGGAGAAGAGTTCGGGGCAGAAGAAGATATCAGATGATAGACGACATTAAGATATATGGACCATATGAGGAGACAAAGAGGAAGGCAGAAAATAGGAACGATTGGAGAATGCTGGGTTTGCAGTGAAAGACCTGCCCTTGGGCATAACACTGAATAAATGAATGACTTATTATCAGAAAGTAACCCTGTAAGTGTAGTTAAGTTTATTCTTTTTTCAATATTTCCATAAAAGTGAGATTCTGTAACGACAGGAGTGAACCAACCAACCAACCAGTGTTATGGGGCGTTTTAAACAAATGGAGGAAAAATGCGAAAGGAAATTATTGTAGTGATTTTTAGGGAAATTTGGTGATTTAATTGCTGAGTCAAAAATATATATAAAACTCAACATATTTTATTTATAATTTTATTATTTCCTTGTTTTTTTCCCTTCTTGGCACGTCATGATTCCTAACTTGTTTATAAAACAGGGTCAACATCGGGTTTGTTTCCGAAAATACTATTTCAATTTAATTTTGTAATTTTACATTTGAATATTAACGATATTCTGAATGTTTTTCTATGCACTTAGTGGCAAATAATACAATTATCATCTTTATAATCTATTAATATAAAGTACAGTGGTGGTTTTTTATATTTAAAGTGTAACCAGAAAAAACAATAAAAATTTAAGTAAACTTTTATGAAAACATAAACAAAACTTACAAAGTATATAAAACAAGTAAGTACATTATGTAAAAAATATTTGCACTGTTGCAATGCAACACATAAAATATTGTGAAATTATTAATTGTTTTTTCAAAAGGAGTTCGAGAAATTTTTATTTAAAACCCCTAATTTTGAGGAAGATTTTGAACAGGATATGAGAAAGTTTTGTTTTCACCATCTGGCCACAAAGGAAGTAACATCAAACGGTAACTTTCAAATCGTAAAGGCCCATTCACAATGAAAATTAAACATAACCGTAACATAAACACAGAAGTTTGCGCCCAGGCTACCAAATGGGATCATTCACAATGATTCACATAAGCATTGACATAAACATTACCGTAAGACGTTAACATGAAAGTTTGCAGACTCCAAACTTTCATGCTTATGCTTACGTGATTTGCAAACAGAACACAATCGTGGAGCGCTGAAGTATACGACAGAATACGAGGAAATGGCGTCGTTGTTATGTTTCCATAGTTACCAAGTATGTTTGCGGTTATGTTTATGTTCCCATCGTGAATGATGGTATGACTTCTTGATTTTACCGTAACGTTTATATTCTTAAGTGATCTTTTTATTTAATTAAAAATGCTGTTTATTATTATCTAAACTGTGTTCTCATGTGTAACATTGGTGTGGAATGTAATGGTGATTTTTTTCAACCCATACTAGTGGAGAAAGTGGAAAGTACAACCTTTTCTCTTATAATGCAATCCCGGTTAGAGCACAGGAATTTTTCCTTAAAGGGGATTATTCCTGTGTTCGTCCATGGTCTGGAATTTAGGTTAAGTTTAGATTTAAGACCTCTCCTGGCACCACATTATCATAATCATCCTATCACATCATCGGGGTAATGTAACTCCGCCTTCCAGGCGCCCCAACCTCAGAAGTGGGTTACAACTAAGCCACGGCCAGGAGAGAAGACAGAAATGTCGAAAAGACAACCTGGTGGCATTGGATTAAAAATATATATATATTCTTAAGTTAACGCTTACGTTACGTTTAATTTTCATTGTGAATGAGCCTTTAGTCTTGTATGAATGATTGAATGCGTGACATCGTGGACTACCACGTCATGAAATACAATGTCACCACCGTTTCAACGAGATTAAATGAACATTATATTCAAGGGATTGCTTTTAAACGAACTCGGTACTGTGACGAATTAATCTTTTTTCTATGTAGAGAGACAGTAGGTCTATCCATTTCTCTTATTTTTGTAATTCGCAAGCCAGTGCCGCTTTTCGAGTCTAGACCGAAGCAATGATTTCAGCCACCATATCGTGAAGGGTGCGGATGACCCGATTCAGTGTTGAAGAAAACTTCCACTCCGTCGTCACCAGCGAGTGTCTTATGCTGTATCAAACACGAAGTCTTAATTGGCACATCCCTTCTCGTCTCCCCGTTTCCGGTCAGCCATCAAGCTTATTCCGGTTCCGGCGTAAAGTCTCCCAGATGCATCGCGAAGGAGGGGAACAATCGTATCCTGCTGTACCAGTTATCAAACCTGTTTTGAAACCTACAACTGTGTCCGGTGCACGATTGGCCGGAATAATGAGATTACCGGAATTGATTTCTTCTGAGGACAATGATGTTAACAGGGGAGTTCCCAAGCCAAACGAAGATTTATTTATTTACTTATTTGCTTCCTTATTTGTAGGTCCATACATTACAGGCTAGAGGCTATCAAGCGCCTTCTTCATATGCATATGAAATGAACAATTGAAACGTATTTTATTTTATTTTATTGAGCTTCCTCAAATTAGAGGCTGCCATTAGACAAAGCATACAAAACAATATAAATGATGAGAACAGTTGTTTAGAGGTAATAAAATAGGTAAGGACTATGGGGGTGGAGGCTAGCTAGGATGGCGAAGTATAATATGTAGAAAATTAGTGGGATCGAAAAATGAAAGGTACACATGAAACAGATATAATAACGAGCATATTGGACAATGGGGTAATAAGTTTTAGTATCAAGTATTATTAGAAACAGTGTGTGTTCGATATAGTCTAGTGATCTGAAAATCAAGAACGGGGTGATAAAAGTGTCAATTCTGAATGAATTAGAGAAGTGTAATAGGAACTTAAGTATAACGAGAGAGATAATTGAAAATAGGTGAGGAGTCTGGCGGAGGAGGCTAGCTGGGATAGCGAAGTATGATATGTAGAAAATTAGTGAGATCTGAAAAAGGAAATGCACACAACAAACAGACATAATACTGAACTTATTGGACATTGGGGTAGTACGTTTTAGTAACAAGTAAGTTATTATCAGAAACAGTATGTGTTCGATATAAGTGTACTCAAAATCAAGAAAGATGTCGTAAAAGTGGCAATTTAGAATGATCTAAATCAAGTTGTTAGGTTTTTAAAGGTGAGAATTTTTTAATGTTCTAAATCAAGTTGTTAGGGTTTTTTTAAAGATGAAAATAATGATCAATTTAAATGGGGTCTAAAGTCAAATTATAAGAGCGTCTATATAAGGTATATCTATAATGAACGTAATTGTGGCACCGGGTACACAAATTGTGAGGTCCACATTACATGGATGTAAATGTTGGCAATCAAATACAATACAATACAATATAAATGATAAAAGATAACAGAGTAAGAAAAAAAGTAAACAAGTACGAAAACAAACAAACAACGGCAATTTAGAGAATAAAAAGTTACAAGTAAAGAATCAATGAAAGCTAATAAGAGAAAGAAAAAAGATAATGTTGCGTCAGTGTTTTCAGTACACTGAATTAGAGTCCATATAGGTGGTTTCGTAAAGGTTTGACTGACTCTCTAATTACGAGGAGGGCCAGTTCATTGAGAAACTATTTTTGCAGTCTTAGCGTCTTACAGAATTGAGAAGAGAAGTTAGGTATCGTTCCTCTTGCTCCAAACATCAATCCCGTAACACTGATATCGTGAAGTTGGTATTTATCTTTATAATACGGGATGGTTGGAACGTAGATTGCTCGTTTCTCCTCACGTACGTCTTCAGGCTGTCCTATATACGTTTCAAACCTGATGGTGGGGTCGATTATCATACCCTGAGACAGGGATTCGCTAATGGCGATTATGTCAATTCGTCTGTTACTGCCATTGTCGGCAGTTCCGTGGACTTCTTCATAGACGATGGATTTTAGTTTTCTAAGGGCATCGGCCAGCTTAGTTCTAATTGCATGGCCTATGTATACGCAATGTTTCGCCATAAGGGCAGGCTCCCAGGACATGTTCAAGGGTTTCTATCTCACTGAAGCATCGCCTGCAGTGGTTGTCCTGAGACCTACCGGTATGGCTCTTACATCAGTATATAAGTGGCAGTTATATTATAGGCTAATAGGAATATGCAACTCTTTAACAATAGAAATAAAAGAAATGAAAAAGTAAATAAAAAGAAATGTGACTTATAAAGAATCAGTATTGACAAAATATTTGAAATTTAATATATCGATAATAAATTGTAGGATCAAAATCAGGAAAAAACTAGTTTTCCATGAAAAAGTTAAGGTTAGAATTTGACTTACCCGTTAGAAACAGGTGAAGCTCCGTTGTAATGTTAGATGCTGCATTGTCTTAACTTTAGTTGTGAGACGTAGCCCCCACGTTACGTCGAGGGTGGCAGCAGTATGTTATAATTTCTCTCTTTTTTTTAGAGGGTTATTTTACGACGCTGTATCAACATCTCAGGTTTTTTAGCGTCTGATAGTTACCCAGCATTTGCTCATATTTGGTTGAGGGAAAACACCGAAAAAACCTCAATCAGGTAACTTGTCCCCATCGGGATTCGAACTTGAGCCACTTGGTTTCGCGGCCAGACGCGCTAGTCGTTACTCCACAGGTGTGGACTATAATTTCTCTTACATGACTGCATTTTATATAACTTCCACAGCGACATAATGTATCTGGTACAGTTGGGGCTGTGAGTGGGCAAGATTAGGGGTCATCATTGACATACAAATCTGTGGCCGGGAGGAAAAAGGTCTTAAGTAAAAATTTTATACTTTTCAGGAGAGCAGTACAAAGATTGAAATTGGTGTCAATTATAGAGTTTCTTAATTAAGAGGTTTTTCTTGGGTATTATTTGTTTACATTTCTTCTAACATAGGTAATGTTGTTCATTTAACAATTTTCTTGATTATTTCCAAAAACAGCCGCACTTAAGTCTTTTTAAGACTAGAAGCCAAACTGAGTAGAAGGGACTATTAAACATAAGATCTTTTTCGTGTCAAAATAAATGAGAAATGTAAATTATTAGGAATGCAAAATGGGTCTTAAACAATTATAGGACTGTTTACCCTGGTGCTTAAAGTTTTAAAAGGAAAGGGCATCAGTATGTGATAAAATGACTAAAATACAAGTTAGACTTTTTAAATAGGGAAGCATGGAAAGTAAACATGTTATGTTTGTAAGGAATAAAGTATTAAATATTCTTAAGTCCTTTATTCTGTGTGTGCTCGATTCAAAAAGTGGTTAGGACATTTGGTAACGCTCTATAAATCCAGTCAGGAGTCTTATTTGACTTTAACCGTTTTACCAGATTGTAGAGAACTGTTTCCGCTTCCAGAATATATAAAAATCTCATTTTCACGAAAAATTGACTTAAGACCTTTCTCCTCTCGGCCACAGAAATAAAAATTAAATCAGCAGCTAATGCGTCATGTATTATAAGAACGATAGCGCATGATGTCAGTCTGTCTTGCCAAATGTAGTGTCGCCAAACAGTAGCTCAAAAGTTGCTTAGATACCTTATTACCAAGAGTGGGAAGTTTACTTTTATCGCTATAGGGTGCTGAAAAAGCCGGTAAATCTCTATTTAAGGAAAAGAAAAGTTAAAAAAAAAACTATCGCAGAAAAAGTTAAAAGTCGGCAGATTTAGCGACAAACTCGTGTGTACAGTTAACTCCAACGGAACTCTCCTTTCCACACCCCGTCACGTCACAACAGTGCAGATCGTCGGGGGTGAATGCATTATTTCCAACTACTTGACTTTCTCATGCTAAGTAGCCTGTATAGAGATGACTTCAAAGTTTCCAGTCATCCTGCACGAAGTTTTGCAACCATATTATTACTTTGTATTGTATATGTTTGTATAGTTTTGGCCGATGAATTGTATATGCTTTAAATTGAATAGTAATCTATATAGCTCTATTGATAAATTGTTTGTGTTTGTAATTTGAATTAGTCTGCATGATATGTATTATCAATTTCTTTATATCACAACTGGTTGAATTGTTTATGCCTTAAATTTAATTAACTTACTTGTTTCGTATTACACATATAGCTCAACTGATGAATGATCGTTTGCGTTTGTAAATTTAATAATCTGATTGGCTATATATATTTTTAGTAGAGCCATCGATGTAGCTCAGTCGGCAGACTCGCTGGGCTGCTGATCCGGAGCTGCGTTCGGGCTTGGGTTGGATCCCCATTTGGTCTTTGGTTTCTTCCGAGGTTTTCCACAACCGTGGGACTGAAGCCGGATGGTCTATGGCGAGTCCTTGGCATCAACCCCTTTGATTAGATTACCCCTTTGATTTGATTACCTGGTTGGGTTTTTCCGAAGTTTTCCCCAACCAAAAGGCAAATGCCGGGTAATATTTTGGCGAATCCTCGGACCTCACCTCATCTCACTACATCTCGCCAAAATATTGTAAAAAATTGCACAAAATTGTAAAAATTGTAAAACTGTAAAAATTGTAATTGTAATATTGTAAAATTTTGACTTGTTCCACATCTTAAAGCTTCATTGCTCATATAAGATCTATGGCATAAAATAAATGAATGAATGAATGAATGAATATAGTCTTTTTTTGTTTTCTAAATTAAGCCGATGTTAAAAAATGTTATGTTTTATTTAACGACGCTCGCAACTGCAGAGGTTATATCAGCGTCGCCGGATGTGCCGGAATTTTGTCCCACAGGAGTTCTTTTACATGCCAGTAAATCTACTGACATGAGCCTGTCGCATTTAAGCACACTTAAATGCCACCGATCTGGCCCGGGATCGAACCCGCAACCTTGGGCATAGAAGGCCAGCGCTATACCAACTTGTCAACCAGGTCGACAAAATTAAGCCGATCATCGCTGTAATTGTATTAAATAAAGTTTCATTTATTTGTGAGAAATTTCCAAATGCACGAAGGCGGATCATCGCTGTCAATCTGAAGCCAAGCCGATCCAGAGTGGTGGACGCCAACGCAGAGCGCTGCAAGTCGTAAAAAACCGGCTAATCGAACGGCGATGATCGCCATAGCGGAACCGTAACTTTGGTTAGGCATAGAGAATTAAATAAATGTACTCTCCACCAAGGCTTAAAGTACGACAGAAATCTATTACGGATGAATAAAAATATTCCCAACGCTCGGCCTCGAGGGGGTCCGCATGCCTGCCAAACGCCGCCTAGTACAAATTGGACAAGATGAAGTAGGGGAGATCGCACAGACAATGCCTTCTACTCATTCTCTTCCTTGAGAAAAAAACGCACAAAAGAATTGCTCGACCAACTCTGGTTGAAAACTAAGATTGTCTCTTACATCGCTTCCATTATCTACGCCCATGGTGTACACCTATTATGTATATAACATTACCTATGTGTACACAGGAGTGCCTTCAATAAAGACAGAAACGGAAGTCACAGCTAGTTTCTTGCTGAATGAAAGGAGACTTAGACAAACGGTGTTTCCCTTTGTTTAGCCACGCACAATGCATCATTCTGATCTTCTCATAGTGAAGTCAGTATATTAAAGCAGGAGGGTTGACTGAGAGACGGTGAAGCTTTTGAAGTAGAAGCTCAAACCGTAAGAGATGCAGAGGCCTTTCAAACGCGCAAGAGACATTTAGCTTCGGGTTCTTTATGTTGATCCTTGAGCCAGAATGATACCACGTACGTTGATCCGATGTCATTGAGTTCGATAGGGTGGCTTTTGCCCTTAATAACATACGCCACAAACCCTCTTCATTTTACAAATTCCGCAGCCCTAATCAAGAAACAATTTTGAATGGTGCTTAACAGCTGATTGTTCACTGTCCTTCAGGATCATTTATCCTCAAGAGAATCTTTTTTCAGTGCAAACATATCAGTTGGATATGAACAGAGAGAAACTTCAAGTGGGCTAACAAGCGGAATTAAATATAGCCCCCGAGTTAGTTCTCGTCTGAAAAACAAAACCAGCATTCAAGGCCAGATTCTAGTAAAGGCTGGTTCACAATAAACCGGGAACGAGAACCAGAATGAAAACGAGAAGCAGAGGACGTGAATATGAAAATTTTTTATTCACAATAAATCGAGAACGTAGACGACTATGCATATCGATATGCATGTCAATAACGATATGTAATAGTAATATACGTTACAAGAGCGGTATGTTGACGTTTTCATGGTCGAGGAAAAGATTGAAAAAGCGAAACGTAGTTGAGCTTTTTTAATTTCCGAGAACATGAAAACAAACATACCGCTCGTGTATCGTACATTATTTTGTGCGAAGATCGTTTATTACATACCTGAAAGACGAATTTCTAATTAGTTGTAATGAAATCTCCATGTTGGTTTCTGTTTAATGACGGCAACTTCGGAAAACCAAAATATCTTTCTTCAACATTGTTGCTATAAAATGTTTTCTGTGTTTACTATGCTCTAGCACGCTGTGATATACGTCTGTCTTTTTTTTCCCCCAGTCTATAAATGCGAACTTAAAACAAACGGTAAGGTTATGTAATGATTTATTTTTCATTTTAATATTTTAACAATATTGTTTATATAACATATTGCAGTAACAACATCGGCATCTGGAATCTTGTTGATTTTTTCACGGCTTCCTTAATGTTACTTGTATCAGGAATGCAATAAGTTTCGTGGAGTAGTAGACTTTACTTAACCCTAGCACTACTAAGCTTCGATCTGTCACGTGGATGGCTAAGGGGGCAAAAATTGCCCGCGCTTTGTTTTGATTTTTTAATAGACTAAGAATTACTTTACTATGTTACTACACGATTTTCTATAACAGGAACATTAAAAAAGACACACATATACGTATTTATGAAAATAGTCTTATAAAAAAGTACATTTCTCACATAGGCTAATGCTTTGGATATTTAAACTTCAGACTTTTCTGTACTAAGTAATGAACAAAACATTATTTTAATATTTAGCCTACTACACAATTGTCTATATCAGGAACATTCTAAAAGACACATACAGTATATGAGTTTTTGAAAATAGTCTTATAAAAAAGTACATTTCTCACATAGGCTAATGCTTTGGATATTTAAACTTCAGACTTTTCTGTACTAAGTAATGAACAAAACATTATTTTAATATTTAGCCTACTACACAATTGTCTATATCAGGAACATTCTAAAAGACACATACAGTATATGAGTTTTTGAAAATAGTCTTATAAAAACGTATATTTCTCATATAGGCTAATGCTTTGACTTTTAAAACTTCAGGCTTTTCTGTACTAAGTAATCAACAAAACTAATGTAGACCACAAATAACAAAACTAAAAATCAAAGTCACAAATTGCTCAATTGCCAATAGCTTTTTTTTTCACTCACTTTCACTTTCATTTTCACAATTGGTGCATATGATTGTTTTTGCAGAATGAGTGGAACAAACATACTTACAGCACCTGCAGCAAACTATAGACACTTTTGTCATTTTCCCTTTTAGAGCTTTTTGTCTTCAAGCAGAGGTGACATCTTCCCCGTGAATACGATGCACCAGAAGGAACAACTACACTAGTACTGGGAAACGTTTTCCCTAGAACACTTCCTATTGCAGAGATGATAGGCTTTTGCGAACCTATAATATTCTTGGCTCTCTCTTCCACAACTGGCTTAACTAGTTGTTGGCCCAACTCTAGCATATAGAGCCTTCTTACATTATGCTTCTTCTTATTCCAGTCGGGGTTGTTTTTCATGAAAATTGTTCCACCATTGAGACATGCAATATCTATCAAGATGAAAAATATAGATAGTGGCCACCTTCTAGTCCCCCGCTTCACAGAGTGATGTCGCGTCATTTGATCAATGCTGTCTATACCTCCTTTTGTTTCATTATAGTAGAGATTAACATCTGTTTTCTTTTTCTCTGTCGACTCATCCACTTTTCTATCATTATGTTGTGTGGATAGAAGTAGGAGATTCTTAGTGGGCTTGAGTCTGGTGATGTATGAAACCAAGGTAACTGGTGCCTTGCCTGTTTTCGGGTCTGTGAATAAGAATCTAGAGGAATATAGCTCTCAACTCTGCGTCTTCTTTAGCTCTTCCGGTATGTGCTTTCTGTTACTCTTCAATGTCCCCACCAAAGTCAGCTTGTCATCATTGTAAAGTTCCTCCGCTAGCTCGATGGATGTATAATAATGATCCGTTGTTACATTTCTTCCGGTTCCTTCCAGCGGCTTCACTAGGCGTCTAACAACTGCCTTTGCACTCCGTTCCTCGGGGGTCGCTCGTCCTTTCCTGCATAGACCTCCATTTTCAGAATGTACCGGGTGTGTGCATCCGATAACATCATAATCAATATGCCAAATTTGCCTGGCTTGTCTTTCATAAAGACTTTAATTGGACATCTTCCTCGAAAGAGCGAGAGCATTTCGTCGATTGTTAGATGTGCACTAGGTATGTAGTATTTTACAAACAATTCGTCAATTTTATAGAAAACTTCACGAATGGGGCAAAACTTATCTTGCTTTCGTCTTTCAGTTCTTGTTTGCTTATCATCAAATCTAATCAAGGACAGAAGTTCTCCAAATCGAATACGACTCATTGTAGCTCTGTAGATGTTCTTGCCCAGTACTTTTCCCCATAAATCATCAATTGGCAGTTCACTGTCATTATTTGCACCATGAGTATCAAAATACCAATGAAGGCATATAATTCTTCTGTGTTTGTAAGTTTTAGATTCCTAATACTAGCTTCTTCGTTAGTATGATGCACAATAATGTTCACTATTTCAGGAGTTATAAACTTTTGAAAGATTCTGACGCATTAGAGGTCAAACCTTCATTTGTCAAACCTTCATGGAAACTCACTATATTCTGTTCTGACCTGCGGACTTGCCTTGGAGGTGCAGCAGTATATTCCCTACCACTTCTTGCTATAACAGCGATGTTAGAAGTAGAAGTGTGCTGCTGATCAGGGGATGAACTTCGCGAACTTGAGTCACTTTCAATTTCTCTGTGATATTCAGTGTCACTGTCGTATGTCACAACATTATCATCTTCTTCTGGATCACTTGCATCATCTATATTATCTTCATTTACCATAGCTGTCACCTCTTTTTCTGTAAGAAAACTCCGAGACATTTTGACACTCTGATTATTACGAGACATTTCACACAACTAATTTCCAACTGTTCCATTTTGAATAACAAGACAGTTATTACTTTAAAAGCTACAATGACAACATAATTTGAATTAAATTTGTATATCCAGTGGTACCAACAATCAAACAATGTATATTAATCTGATTATTGATCAATATTTTCAGACAGAAAAATTGTCACACCCATGTCTAAGGGGGCAAAAATTGCCCGCACTATAAATGAAAATGGTAGGCAGATTTAAATAAATCATAAAAATTATAAGTCCATGTCATTATATACTTGAGATATTAATCTACAACTACCTACAATCTTGTTTCTTCAGGTCAACAATTACATATTCTACACAAATAAAACAAATAGCGCGGGCAATTTTTGCCCCCCTTAGCAGTGCTAGGGTTAATTTTTGCAAATATTTAAAAACAATAATTAACATTGCAATTTAGGTGAAATTGCAGTGGTAAGTTTCAATTTATAATTATTACTATGTTAAACGTCTCTAAGAATAATATGTTAAAAGCCTAAAGCAGTAAAATGAATGTCGCGCTTAAGCGGTAAGAAGAGGGAAATTGTTATGTGTGTTACGTTGGGAATACTGAATGTGGTATTTCACACTTACCGCGTATTGGTTCTGTGCGGAAAACAAGCAAATACGCACGATCTCGCACAAAGTCGACATTACGTATTCTGATGTTATTTGTATATAATTGACCAATGGCCTTCTCTCATGAGCACAAGGCAGCCAACATAAACACAGATTAACCAATTTCGTAATTTCAACTGAAACATTTCATTCGGTACGGTACTATAAATATGCCCATGCATCTTTATTATCACAACCTATTTTAAGTCTACCATAACGTAAAATAATTAGAGAAGAAACATTTGTAATAGAACAAAAATGAACACAACAGTAGTTATTGAATTGAAGCATGAATATGTAGTGTGTAATACAACCAATACAGTAATAAAATATGATTCACTTACGATCGGTGTTCAAAGATGCAGCTATTGAAAGCCACGTATTCTCCTTCATTTTCTCATCTTTACACGAGGCGCGCCGCTTATCGTAAACGTGAGGATTTTCCTCAACACTCAATATTAGAATCTCATCAAATAAAACTTGCTCCATGATGCACAGCACAGAACAAAATAATGCATAGGTTATGTCACGGTCTTCTTGCTACAAAATATACGACGACAAAATAGCTTTTAGATGGCAATAGAATGAATCTAGTGGGCTGTGATCGGAAACGTGAACGCCAAAGTTGAAACTTGGCCAACTCTCCGTTCCCGATCCCGGGCTCCGGCAAGCTTTTCGTTAATTGTGAATGCTCACATTTAAATGTACACATTTTAACAATTTTACCGTTTTGGTTTTGTTCCGATTCTCGTTTCCGGTTTATTGTGAACCAGCCTTTACCCGCTGAGTCCTGTACGTTCCAATACCGTCATCAGTTGAAGTCATATGGATTACAACTTGGAAATTTTGTGATTTTATACACAGTTGAGAAATGGGAATAATCCCAAGGAAACCGCTTCCAAACGACGAACAGCAATTGATTCTTCTTTGTGAAATTAAAGTCCTAAATTTATTTTCTTATTCTCCTGGACATGAACCCGTATACTTTTCATTTGAAGAGAGATATGGCAATCATTCAACCAGCAAGGTGTAGACCTAGATATCTGCCTATTTAACACACACTTTTATTTTAGATCTTACAAATGAGCTCTTTATTTTTCATTTCATTGTGGCAAACTATAGTCCAGTGCAGGTAGTCGATGACTCGTTGCTCGATCTGGAGCTTGAAGTGGGTTCATTGGCATTCTTATAGCTTTCTTGTCACACAGCCTGACAAGAGGAGCTACAAGTTCAAGTGCCAGAATATGGGAAGTGATGTCATACATAGCGTGTGTTCTTCTGGGTGTAAGACACAGGGATTTAACATTGCCATAAGAAACCTAATGAAGAAATAACTTAATCTGTGGGCCATGTTTAGAAATTAGCAGGCTTTGACAATTTGACAAGAGAACATCAGGAGGCTTTGACCATAAGCCATAAATATTGTTCTCTTGTGTTACAAATTGTCAAAGTCTGCTAAGTTCTAATCATGACCCAATGATTAAGTTATTTCTTCATTGTTTTTATACATAGGTTTCTTATGGGAGTGTTAATTTCGTATGTCCCATACCCAGATAAACACACTATGTATGTATGTATGTATGTATGTATGTATGTATGTATGTATGTATGTATGTATGTATGTATGTATGTATGTATGTATGTATGTATGTATGTATGTATGTATGTATGCATGTATGTATGTCAGAGACTGTCAGACATTGTCTAGTTTCAAAAATAAATTAAAATTGCACTTTTTCAATTAGATTCCTTTCAGTTATAAGCCCTTTTCTCTGCCATAGTTTTGTAAAAATAAATGCCATATATTTTGTTCACTTTATCAGCCGATGAATTTATTATCATAGCCCTTTTTATTGTGAATTTTATTTAATTTTCGTATTTCTTTTCTTTTTTATTATTATTTTATTACATTCTATTTTGATATATTCTTCCTTACGTTTTTCTATATTAACCATTTCTACTAAATGAGTTGCTTTCACTATATTTCAATGTATTTTACTTTTTTTCTATTATGGTATTATTTTCATGTTCTTTAGTGTCGATTTTATTATGCTATTATTATTATTATTATTATTATCATTATTATTTTTTTTTGTAATATGTTAGTATTCTGTTCTTCAACTTTTGTTAAATTTTAACTGCTTGTATAGGCTACTTTGTGACCTGGTAGAGTGTAAGAGAAGGCCCTATGGCCTTAACTCTGTGAGTATAAATAAAGATTATTATTATTATTATTATTATTATTATTATTATTATTATTATTATTATTATTGTTATTATGTATGGAGAGAGGGAGAATGTCTTTCGAGAGTTACGGTACTCATACTCAGTTACTCATACATACTGTATAATTATGCTATACATATATGTACATATGGGTATGTATATGCTATGTATAATTACTATTATTTTACATAATATTATTTCTATGAGTAAAGGAATTCAGACAGATCTGTACAACATGCAATACAGAGATGTTCCTTTACTAACTGCAGTACAAAGCAAGAATGAGATGTACTAACCACATGCGCAACCCAGGGCGGCTTTTCGGCTCAGACCGGAAAATTATGATGATGATAATGATGATGATGATGATGGCACTGAAAATGTATGGTAGGTAGGGCGCATCATCAAATCTTCTTGCGTCCAGTTCACAAGATTCAGTCAGTAGTGGGAGGAGTGACAATTCGAAGCCTGGGTCTCGTCCCAAGACGCGAAGCTGGTCGTTTCCGATCCTTTTCGAAATGTTATCTATCCAAAAATATTTTCCTGCTTCCTCGTGCACAAGGCCAGGCCGTGTCGTAATTAAGACAGACGCACTTCCTACCTCGCGGCCGATAAAGGAGCAGAGTGCGATGCAGGACGTGCTGATAGTTAACACGCACACGCACTGCAGTGTACGCACTTGTTATGATGCGCAGTAGCCCACAGATTGATGACGACGGACATTTTGAATTTTATGTCATGTATCTAATACTAAGAATTCAACTGTCAGCGCTTAAACTTTCTTTGCAATCTATACTAATAATAAATCTGTAGCCAAAATTTTTCTGGTAATTTTCGATTTTCCAAAAATAATTGGTGTTAACATGTATAATTAACCGTCCTGAAACCGAAAATCGCTTTTCTGAAATTTTTGTCTGTAAGTCTGTCTGGATATTTGTTACCTTTTCACGCGATAATGGCTGAACCGACTTATATGAAAATTGAAATATAAATTAAGTTCGTTGTAACTTAGATTTTAGGCTATATGGCATTCAAAATACTTTATTTAAAAGGGGATTATAAGGGGGCTTGAATTAAATAAATCGAAATATCTCCCTTATTATTAATTTTTGTGAAAAATGTTACATAGCAAAAGTTTCTTTGAAAATGATTTCCGATACGTTTCATTCCAAGCAAAATTTTGATGGAACCAAATTGCACCAAAAACGGATGTTCTCTGAACCAAATGATCATATTTTAATTATTTGCATAACAATTAAGAAATATGTTAGAGGAATTATCATTGCACTAAATGAGTGTCTCTGGACCAAAATGATCGCATTTAATCATTTAAATACAATTTAAATTAAGTGACATATTAAACGATTTATCCTTCTATCAAACACGAATGTTCCATGGACCAGATGTCCTATTTTAATTATGTAATTACTTTATATTTATTTCTAACAAGTGCAGCGGAGCGCACGGGTACGGCTAGTATGTAATAATGCATTATAATGAATATTAAATACTGCCCTTCGCAGTTGGACAGAGAGAATGCTTCATATTACACACGGCACATTCCTGTGAAGTTCTAACAAATGAAAAATAAGGCTAATAGACCCCTAGTAATAATAATGATAATAATAATAATGTTCATGTGGTCCGCTTTAGTGCCTCGGACAGCATCATGTCTGTCATCACGACTCTGCAATGGTGGCCACAAACACGTTTCAACAGAACTGACTTCATTTGAAGAAGGACGTTAGGGGTAAAAACAATATGGAATCGTATAGTTTATATATTCCAGAAAACCCCGGGGGAGGGGGAGAGGAGAGGAGAAAAGTTTTTAGCGCCGAGGAGTAGTTTTCCCCTCAGAATGCATCACGCTGCAGGCGTCCGTGCGAAGGGTCACAGTTCATAGCCAGGCCTACCCGACGTGCGCCCCAAGTTGTACACTAGGCCTACTTCCTACCTTTTCATTGACGTATCTGAGTAATGTTGACACTAACGTGACTGTGAAATCCTGATCGTCTTTCAATAAATTACGTACAGAAAGAAAAAGAAAGTGTATGCAAGTTACTTTCCTAAATTAAATGTACCGTGCGCTAAGTCCTTCAGCGAAGCAACTTTATTTTGATCTGAGTTTATCGATCGGCAATTAAAGTCAAGTGCTGAGTGATGTACTTCAATATTTCTGTAGTTCCAAGGAATGAGCTGGTAGATTACGTCAATTTCTGGCGAAAGTGAGACCAGCGAATAGGGATTATAAAGAATGGACACTGAGCGAATTTTCCTGTGTTTTGTTTCTCTGTGCGCCAGCGGCTAGTTCCATTTTCAAGCGCTAGAGGTTAGTGTAATCGAGCATACGCTAAGATAATAATTGAGAATAGAGTTGAGACACAGGATCCAAACATCGCCTACCTTATTGCATAATCCAGTAACGCTTTGCTGCAAATAAATTCAAGTTAACAGCTTTTCCTTATTTCTCAGTGGCAAACTAGTTGTAATAATATTTTTTTATATTTCAGATATCATAAATTATATTAAAAAAATGACACAATATATTATAAAATTAAGTATCAAATTCGTTTAATATTTGTGTATAATATAATATAGGTATATTATGGTTTTACTTCTCATAAGAGTTTTGTTTTTCCATTTTCAGCGCTATCAAATCATTACATATTTTAATTGTTGTTGGGGTCAACGTCTCAACTCTCATTATAAAGGAACTCTAGAGTCTAGACATTACAGTTAGTAACGGATTTATTATTTTATGGATCCAGTTTATTTTATTTGAGTACATAATGTACCTAGATGTATTAATTATATGTGTTATATTTCCGCTGTGTCGACTGCTAGCTGGTGTGATGTCAGCGCCAACTCTAGGGAGAAAGCAGAATCTCACGCTCTAGCTGGCTTGAAGGTCATTGAAATCAGTCCGGCTACATCAAGCGTCCATACTTAATTACCTATACGCTGGTAAGACATTGCGCTATGTTATACATCCTGCTGGTGGCATCACGCCAGAGGGGCATACCAACAAAAGTGCAAGTTTACTGGAGGGCCGTTTAAGTACGGGATTAATTTACTTATCCTTCTTTACATAACAAGGTAAGCCTGCTTTCATCTGATTCTCCCTCATGTCCAATAAGTCGCGACGCTGTTATTCCAGGCGTGACTCCTCCTCTTTGCTTACGTCTTAGGAAGTGAAGGCTCTATAAAGTCTAGGTAGGTAGTATCGTTCGCCATTTTTGTTCTTTCGTTGCAGAGCTACCATACGAGGGATGTATTTGCCACACCGTTGAACATTATCATGTCGTAGTTCCTATGTAATTCAGCAAATAATTGAGCGGAAAATAACGTCTTCGTGTACTTTCTGCGAACGCCAACGAAAGAGCCAAAATGGCGGGCGATTATATTAAGTATTTATCGAGCCTTAAGAAATGAATAACGTCTTCACCAGCGAATCACAAGACGCACACGTTTAAATGTAGCCGACCTGCAACGCGATTGGCTGCCGGAAATGAGAGCGACGGGACTACTCAAACTCATAATCAAGTTCCACTAAAAATCTCAATAATGTAAAATTTCCTGGCACGCCCTTCTGGCATGACGCCCTCGATTATCTCTCTCTCCAACCTTTATTATGATTGTACAGACTCGTTTAAACTTCAAATGCTCGCTCCTGAAAAAGTGCAAGAAATGTCATAGCATCACATTTGCTTTGCAGCCACAGATTTAATTCCCCGCGACCAGGAGACTCGCCGGCTCCACGCAGTGCTGTGTTATGTAAAACGTGACAACATATTTGAGCGTGCAGTTCCAATTAACTGCGAGGAGAGACGTTTTTAATAAACATAAATGTCGATAAAAATAAGGAACTGTTTCAGTCAAACTACGCACTGCTCGTCGAATATAGGCCTAGAGGAACGTCAGTTATGATGGGAGGAAAGGTCGCAGCCCCGCACGAAAGCATCTGCTGCCAGTCCGAGATCTCATCTCACTCCCCTCTGCGTATGAATGAGGCTGAGTATCAACGGACAGATGACTTCATTTATCTGAAGAATCGACGTCCCTGCGTGTTCATCCAGACAATCGCGCTTCCCTCCAACCTCAAGTCTATGTATGCGTTATAGACTCGGCTTGAGTGCGATGATGCCGACTGTTCTTTATTTAACGGGCATTTCCCTCAGAACACGCGCTGTCCATGGCCTGTCTTCTTCAGTCTGTTTCGGGGCCAGGCACGTAAGACGTTACCCAGCGTATAGGTAACTAAGTATGGACACTTCGCGTCGGTACCTTTGATGTAGCCGGACTGATTTCAATGACCTTCAAACCAGCTAGAGCGTGAGATTCTGTTTTCTCCCTGGAGTTGGCGCTGGCATCACACCAGCTAGCAGTCGACACAGCGGAAATATAACACATATAATTAATACATCTAGGTACATTATAATAATAATAATTTATTTATTTAATCTGGCAGAGCTAAGGCCAGCAGGCCTTCTCTTCCGCCCAGCCAGACTCTAATTCTAATTAAATACATTTGCTTACATAGTTATTACATTAATATCTAGACCATAAAACAACATGAAAGTAAAACGTTGAAAATTGGATAACTAATGTTAGTGTGACAATAATAAACATTGGTAAGAAATAGTTATAATAATAATAATAATAATAATAATAATAATAATAATAATAATAATAATAATAATAATAGTAATAATAATAGCCTAGTAATAAAAATAATAATGAGATAATTTAGATATTTATCTGTGATATAGGCTATATAACCATTAAACATTGAGAAACCTGAAACAGCTATTATTGTTAACAAGAATTGTTAGAAAAATATCTCGTTAGCCTATTCTTAAATTGGTTTGATGTCTGACAGTCCCTGACATTACTCGGTAGGGAATTCCAAAGTCGAGGAACAGCCACAGTGAAAGAAGATGAATATGAGGATGTTCGGTGGGAGGGAATGGATAATATTGAGGAGTGTTGTCATCGTGTGTCTAGGTTATGATGGGTGGATCAATTTTGAAAACGAGAAGCAAGATAGACAGGAGTGGAGAAATGCAATATGTGAAAGAGAAGGGAAAGACAGTGGATTTTCCTACGATCTTCTAGATGGAGCCAGGACAACATTTCGAGGGATGGTGTTACGTGATCAGCCCGGCGAATATTGCAGACGAAACGGACGCACATATTATGAACACGTTGTAGTCTCTGCGCATTATGTACTCAAATAAAATAAATTGGATCCATAAAATAATAAATCCGTCATTAACTGTAATGTCTAGACTCTAGAGTTCCTTTATAATGAGAGTTCAGACGTTGACCCCAACAACAATTAAAATATGTAATGATTTGATAGCACTGAAAATGGAAAAACAAAACTCTTAAGAGAAGTAAAACCATATACCTATATTATATTATATACAAATATTAAGAATTTGATACTTAATTTTTATAATGTATTACATAATTTTATAATATAATTTATTATATCTGAAATATAAAAAATTATTATTACAACTAGTTTGTCACTGAGAAATAAGTAAAAGCTGTTAACTTGAATTTATTTGAAGCAAAGCGTTACTGGATTATGCAATAAGGTAGGCAATGTTTGGATCCTGTGTCTCAACTCTATACTCAATTATTATCTTAGCGTATGCTCGATTACACTAACCTCTAGCGCTTGAAAGTGGAACTAAACGCCGGCGCACAGAGAAACAAAACACAGGAAAATTCGCTCAGTGTCCATTCTTTATAATCCCTATTCGCTGCGTAAACTAGCTAGGCTCATATTTTCAAGTGTAGCCGAGATCAAGGATACTGTAAGTATCGGCTACTTAACGACACTGGATAAACTACTCGTTTATGTAGCGAGAGAGTATTTCCACAAGATGCCTACGCCGCGAAATTACATAACATTCGCCTTACAGCTGCGAAAAACCACGAAAAATGCAACTGAGCATAGCATAGCATAATCATGGTTAATTGCAACCTCTGACCCACGAACCCCGGACCTGCTAGCAAGCACAATGACTTCTTACCTGGCAAGAATTCACAGAATAGTTTTCAAATTATTAGCTATGGAAATGCACAAGTGAAAGACAAAAGTTAACAGATTCTGAGAAGTGATAAACACACAAAACATGAGGTAGAAGTAGAAACTGAAAATGAAGTAGGCCTAATACACCGATATTCAAAAAGTAGTTGCCTGGAAAACTCGGTATCATTCGGCAGAAGTGACAATAATGCCAAGTAACAGAAATATTATCAAGGAACACAAGATTGTGCAATGCAACTTACAGCCTCTGATGTACGGCACCCAAGTTCGGATTAAAAACCAAAACACTGTGCTGTTTCATTATGTTCCTGGACTAGCCTTATTCTTCAGAATCACGTGTTTGTGTCGGCACGGTACACTTCTATTTTTCGAAGAATCCGTGGTAAGGACGTTCGTTGCGGTGAGCGCTGTATTTATTTACGTTACATGCAAACAGCATTTTCCTCGAGAAAATAGATTTTTTTTTTTTTTTTTCAGTGCCGTCTTCAAATCGCTTCTAAGCAAGGCATTATTTTCCAAGAATAGAAATAAGAGAAAAGCGTTGTTTCAGTAGGAGGGTTTGTGCAAATCTTTTGATGGAGAAAAATGTGCCTGTTTCCATACTTCAGACTGCTGCCCCTTGTCAGGATCGAGCCGCCATGATTGCGCCACTTGTAATTGCGCCAAATAGGTTGCTGTATATCCCTATTGCATTTGCGCCAGTAACTCAAACGTAATATGCAACTTTTTTGTTCATAGGTTGGTACAAAAAAATTATTTAAGATGTTATGATAGAATTCGCTTCTGCTTCTGCTTCGCACAAATATTGCAAACTGCTTTCACACCCGAAAATAATCACATTGCTTTCGCGATCATTCAGTAGCACAAAATCTTCGTTAGTGGAGGACATTGGTTGCAATTCAGTTACAGCTTCGTGAACTTCAAGTAAGTTGTTGGTAGTTTCGTTATATGGTGACGTCGTTCTCTGTAGATTGCTTCTAGTAACAGTTTAACGTCAGTGAAATGCAATACACTACGCTCTGGATTCTCATTGAATGTTGTAGATATTATGATGCCTGGTTTTTTAACTGAAGTCACTAGTCGCTTTCCTTTTACACGACGCACGTATTTTTTGCCGTACGAGATCTCTTTCATTACTTTGGTGATTATGGCCGTCTACAATTTTCGTTTCACCGTTTAAGATTATTATTTTGGAACGACAATTCTTCACTGTACAACACCAACGTGTACGTCCATCTACATATGTGTATACCTTGTGAAACTTAAAACCATCTCCTGTCGTGTATTGCTGCACCTTTGGACTACCTCCATGACAACCTTCACTAGTCACTAGTCTCCCTCACAACGTTTATGTCCTCCCACTCAATGTGCCTACTACTAAAACAAAACACGCCTCCTGGGTATCGTGCACTAGTAGATTTCGTGCGCTACCAACTTAAGAAAAATGAAAATTCTTACCCAAAACTGTCGTTGGCGCAAACCCATTACCCTTAAATATGACCGAACTTTTCAATTGCAAATAAATAATAAATCTGGCGCAAACGCATTGCACCCGTCAGGATCATCCCAACAATCAGGTCAACACATGTGATGGTAAATTGTGTATCATTCCGAAATTGACAAATCTCGATTCGCTTTATTTTGGAATCTTGTGAGAGATTGCATGACACTCACTTCACACAAAGGCTTCTCATTTCAGGTATTTCGTTAAAATATGGGGTCAGCACTCCGCACAGTCCTGTGGTCACAGACTTTGTGCAATGCCAACATTTCCATCTGGAACCAGACCTACTGTCGCGAGTCTCATACAAGCATTCGGTTTGACTTCATTACAATAAAATTTTTACCATTTCAAAATATCAGGTACTTGAGTGAATTTCCACTTCAGGCTTGTTTAGTGAGATGAAGCGTTCTGCAGCGCTTCGCTGGCCCTTCACTGACAGAATGCAGTAACAGCGGCTAAAGTTCAGCATCGACAAGCAAGTGAACACATGGGCCACTATGTTGTACGGAGAAACATGACTGGTTTATCTCCAGTTGTACTTCGCAGAGTCCACGGTGCTCGAGTTGAGAGAAAACAAATAAAAGCAGAACAGTACGCTCAAAGTCTTACTGCAGTGTGGTGGTCCAGGGGAAACTGCAGCACCACCTGAATGTCTGGGATAAAAACATGAAGTTCCAAATATTCGCCATTGGATTGGCAGCTAGTAGAAAATTTATAATATTAATATTAATACCAATACTACTACTACTACTACTACTACTACTACTACCACCACTACTACTAATAGTAATAATAATCTATATATAATTTGAACTAGTAATGGAAATTACGGGAAAACGGCTGAACGGATTTTAATTAATGACCCCTCATTTTGAAGCTTGGAACCCAATGTTTTTCATAAAAATAGTAATTTTTAGTGAAATGTCAATTTTCCTACATAATTTTCCTATTTTCCAAAATCTATCTATCGTCAGTTTTGAGAAACAGCTAATTGCATTTCAGAACAAAACGCACAATACAGTAAACAATATTACACGAAGGCCATGATCTGCAAGAATGCTGACATATTTAGAGCTCAAAATAAATTGGTTATTAAAAACTTAACTTACTAAAAATAATTTACAGATTCGATTCTGTGGTGTGTAATTTTCTGGGTACAGCTGTGTATTGGACATTAAAGACTACAAAACTTGAGGTGGTTTGATGACATTATTACCATTAGAAATGAAATATTATTGTAGATAATGCCATGATGTGACTATTTTTCATTAATACTTACTTACTTACTTACAAATGGCTTTTAAGGAACCCGAAGGTTCATTGCCGCCCTCACATAAGCCCGCCAGCGGTCCCTATCCTGTGCAAGATTAATCCAGTCTCTATCATCATACCCCACCTCCCTCAGATCCATTTTAATATTATCCTCCCATCTACGTCTCGGCCTCCCTAAAGGTCTTTTTCCCTCCGGTCTCCCAACTAACACTCTATATGCATTTCTGGATTCGCCCATACGTGCTACATGCCCTGCCCATCTCAAACGTCTGGATTTAATGTTCCTAATTATGTCAGGTGAAGAATACAATGCGTGCAGTTCTGTGTTGTGTAACTTTCTCCATTCTCCTGTAACTTCATCCCGCTTAGCCCCAAATATTTTCCTTAGCACCTTATTCTCAAACACCCTGAACCTATGTTCCTCTCTCAGAGTGAGAGTCCAAGTTTCACAACCATACAGAAGAACCGGTAATATAACTGTTTTATAAATTCTAACTTTCAGATTTTTCGACAGCAGACTGGATGATAAGAGCTTCTCAACCGAATAATAACACGCATTTCCCATATTTATTCTGCGTTTAATTTCCTCCCGAGTGTCATTTATATTTGTTACTGTTGCTCCAAGATATTTGAATTTTTCCACCTCTTCGAAGGATAAATCTCCAATTTTTATATTTCCATTTCGTACAATATTCTGGTCACGAGACATAATCATATACTTTGTCTTTTCGGGATTTACTTCCAAACCGATCGCTCTACTTGCTTCAAGTAAAATTTCCGTGTTTTCCTAATCGTTTGTGTATTTTCTCCTAACATATTCACGTCATCCGCATAGACAAGAAGCTGATGTAACCCGTTCAATTCCAAACCCTGCCTGTTATCCTGAACTTTCCTAATGGCATATTCTAGAGCGAAGTTAAAAAGTAAAGGTGATAGTGCATCTCCTTGCTTTAGCCCGCAGTGAATTGGAAAAGCATCAGATAGAAACTGACCTATACGGACTCTGCTGTACGTTTCACTGAGACACATTTTAATTAATCGAACTAGTTTCTTGGGAATACCAAATTCAATAAGAATATCATATAATACTTCCCTCTTAACCGAGTCATAAGCCTTTTTGAAATCTATGAATAACTGATGTACTGTACCCTTATACTCCCATTTTTTCTCCATTATCTGTCGAATACAAAAATCTGATCAATAGTCGATCTATTACGCCGAAAACCGCACTGATGATCCCCAATAATTTCATCTACGTACGGAGTTAATCTTCTCAAAAGAATATTGGACAAAATTTTGTACGACGTCAACAAAAGTGATATTCCTCGAAAGTTACCACAGTTGGTTTTGTCCCCCTTTTTAAAAATAGGTACAATTATGGACTCCTTCCATTGTTCTGGTACAATTTCCTTTTCCCAAATAGCAAGTACAAGTTTATAAATTTCGCTATATAATGCACTCCCACCCTCTTGTATTAATTCTGCTGGAATTTGATCGATACCTGGAGACTTGTACTTTTTCAGATTTACTATCGCAATTTCGACTTCTGTAAGAGTGGGTTCGGGTATAAATGGCTCAGCAGTTTGTATTTCAATTTCGTCCCGATCATTTCTATTTGGCCTATGTACATTTAGTAGTTGCGCAAAATAGTTTTTCCATCTGTTTAGGATTGATGGAGAGTCTGCAAGCAAGTCACCATTCTCATCCTTGATCACGTTTACCCTTGGCTGATATCCGTTCTTAAATTCCTTTATACCCTTATATAAATCTCGAATGTTTTTATTCTTACTATTTGTTTCTACCTCATTCAGTTTTTCCTTCAAGTAACCTCTCTTTTATTCCTAAGTGTACGACTTGCTTCCCGTCTTTCATTGAAATAATTATCTCTCTTCTCCTCAACTGGATCCTGTAAGAATTTCAATTTTGCCTGTTTCCTTCTTTCTACTACCATGCAACAATCTTCATCAAACCACGGTTTCTTTTTCTTAGTTTCATAATAACCTATGCTCTGCTCAGCTGCAATTTTGATACTATCTCTGATATTTTCCCACACGCTATTAACATCTAATTCTTTCTCAACTTCGTCGGAACTTTCTAAAGTGGCAAACCTATTCGAAATTTCGACCTGATAATTTTGCTTAGCTTCCTCGTCCTTTAATTTCAAAATATTGAATTTAGTAATATCAACTTGTTGCTCTACTCGCTTGGCTACTGATAATCTTTCTCTTAATTCTCCAACCACCAAATAATGGTCAGAATTACAGTCTGCACCCCTGAAAGTTCGAATATCTACTATACTAGTATGTCTCCGTTTATCTATCAAGATGTGATCTATTTGGTTGTGTGTCAATCCATCTGGAGAAGTCCAAGTATATTTATGTATATCCTTATGGGGGAATGTTGTACTTTTGACAATTAAATTTTTCGATGTGGCAAAGTTGACTAATCTAACTCCATTGTCACTACTAATTGCGTGTAGGCTCTCTTTTCCAATAGTTGGTCTAAAAATATCCTCCGTCCTACTTTAGCATTGAAATCCCCAATAAAATTTTCATGTGATATCTAGGGAACTGATCAAAAGTATGTTCCAATTCCTCATAGAAGCTATTCTTTATATGGTCGTCTTTCTCTTCTGTAGGGGCGTGAGCATTTATAACTATGATGTCGCACCATCTACCCTTAAGTACTAAATATGATAACCTGTCACTGATAAATTCGACCTTTTTACTGCTGATTTTATTCTTTTATGAACAAAGAATCCTGTTCCTAATTGGTGATTATTGTTTCCTTCCCCATAATACAACAAGTAATCTCCTATTTGTGATATGCCATTCCCATCTAACCTAACCTCTTGTACTCCTACGAAGTCTATTCTATATCTAGCTAGTTCTTTTGCTACTAATGTTACCCCTCCTGTTCTATAAAGACTAGTTACGTTCCAAATGCCAAATCTCAAATCCTTATTCCTTTGCTGTGGTCGTGCCAGAGAATCAGTCCTATTCCGAGGCTTATTATAGGGATACGTAACAAGCTGTTTTTTACGGTGATGGGTTGTTAGCCCTTCGCCCAACCCCAAGCTGGAGGACCACCCCTTATCGGCTGTCCACGACTGCTTATTCAATATATTCGCAGCTACGACTGCTTATTCAATATATTCGCAGCTATTTTTCATTAATTATATATATTAATGCTATATTGATGATATGAAAGTGAAACGTTTTGGGGTTATATAAGTAGATGTAGAGAATTACTTAAATTAGATTTTGATTTCTATATTTTACTGAGTGGCGGCTATATAGTATATATAGTATACGTTACTGAAATCTATAAAAGTTACGTAAGATAATAATATTATTATTAAAAATCAAATATTTTGATAGTTATTAATCAAGTGGGGTTGGGTCTTTTTCATGGCGGTGTGGTGTAGATATTTATATGCGTGGTTCTCTTCAGTATTGGCTCGAGAGAGAGTGTCTTTCATTATTATGGAAGCAAATAACTTTCAGAATGTCTGGCATTCTTTATTGAAAATATATCTGAAAAATGTTTATTTGAACGTCTAATGAACTTAGTTTGCAGCATTTGCTGCACAAGCGACTAGTAGTAATAATAATAATAATAATAATAATAATAATAATAATAATAATGAAAGGTTAGACAGTGAGACTAACAAGCGTATCTCATTTTTATTGTGTCAACACTATTTCGTCTTCTCTTAATCTCATGATTTTGGAAGGAATGCGATTACTATCCATTTGGAAGGCTAGACTTGTTAATAGCGAGATCAGATGAAGGATTTCGCCATCAGATTACCTGATATTGGCAAACAGATGGGAAAAACCCAACCAGGTAATACGATAAAACGGGATCGGCCAAGGTCTTGCTTGATGTTGACGTCCCTCCAGCGTACCTAGCCTGTCGAGAAAGACTCGTAAGGGAAGAATCAAGATCAACGCACATCTGTATGCTGTAATAGGCCGGGAAGTGCTTGCACGATGGTTCCATGAAAGGTTCTCTTCCTCCCGCTCTGCCTTCGCGTGCGGCGAAAGTTCCAGTGCACAGTGCACTCAGCAGTCCTGGAGGAGGACGTGAACGATGGCTGGAGTGCGTCACGAACGATACAAGACATTCAAACCGTTATATAAATTCTGATAAGAATTGTTAGAAAATTACAGAGAGGAAGAAGGAAAGAGAACTATCGGCGACATCTTGAAACTTGTTGATCGTGACATGAGCGTTACGCGCAGCACGAATGAGGCTCAACATGCAACGAGGGACGACGGATTGGGATTACATCAACATTAACAGAGCGTACTCTGTGGGAACTTACATCCCGGGTTAGCTGGCTCATGAGTCTGACTAAACTCATATGTAATCAACAATTTTCAGAATTTAGAAATGAAACAAACTGGTTTATGATCTAAAATAAAACATAAATAAAGAAGCACACAAAACCGAATTACTTTTTTATAAATTGCTTTTCAAATATGTCATGAGGAGTTTTGTTTGATTTAAACGGTGAACAACGATCTAAACACCAGGTCAAGGAGAGCCAAATCCTAGCAATTCCTGCCCACAGAACATCCCACTATTCATCCTCTTTTACTGTCTTAGTCTCCCGTGAATGGAATTCTCTACATCAGAAGATTAGGGGCTGCCAGACAATAACCACTTTCAAGGAAAGGCTAAAGATTTCTTACGGGCGCAGTCAAATTGAAGTTATAATTGTGATCGAGTTTAATAATTCAATTTAATTTAGGTATGACTATTATTATTATTATTATTATTATTATTATTATTATTACATAATTATTTTATTGGTGTTGTGAAGATAAAAGAATTGTCATTGTATTATATTGTCTTGTATTGTAGTATTGTATTACTTTGAATTGTATTGTATTGTTTTGTATTGTATTGTATTAATTATGTTATATTCATAGCATTGTAGTAATTTTCTATCATACTGGTTGAGTGGAAGAGAAGGCCGAATGGCCTTAATTCTGCCAGTTAAAATAAACCGTTATTATTATTATTATTATTATTATTATTATTATTATTATTATTATTATTATTATTACATTATTATTTTATTGGTGTTGTGAAGATAAAAAGAATTGTCATTGTATTATATTGTCTTGTATTGTAGTATTGTATTACTTTGAATTGTATTGTATTGTTTTGTATTGTATTGTATTAATTATGTTATATTCATAGCATTGTAGTAATTTTCTATCATACTGCTTGAGTGGAAGAGAAGGCCGAATGGCCTTAACTCTGCCAGTTAAAATAAACCATTATTATTATTATTATTATTATTATTATTATTATTATTATTATTATTATTATTATTATTATTAATTCCAGATTACTGACACCAGCTGCATCAGACATTGCAGGCGGTGTAGGAATATTCCAGGATCGACTCCAGCTTCCAAGCTAGGGGTGGGCAGCTTACAATTTCATAAAGCTTATAGGGAAAAAGAAGACATAATAAAGTAGAAACAATTGTATTCATAAGGAAATAATTAATATTTTAGTTAATTTTTATTTTATTAATAGAATAGAACACCAAATACTCGTACAATACAGTCGTAGAGAGAGAGGCTTACTATATCGGTGAACAAGAGCGAATTGTTAGTGATTTATTGTGTTGTGAAGCATGGAATTTGTTCATATAGGTACGTTGTTACTAATGTAACTTCAATTACAAGTTTATAAAGTATTTTCCTTCTTACAGTAGGGTTTAAATATTACAATTGAAAAACATGTTTTTAAAGTTCTCCAAATATAATGTGAGTTTTAGTGGAGCCGGTCACGTGCGGTTACAGCAATTCTGTTACCATTTAGTGCAGCATCACTTAGAGCGTTCAATCCTTACTTTAAAGTTTGCGCGTTCTTGCGAATTTATCAGTAATTAATTTTTTTCAGTGGTGGGGCGTACGGTAACTGTTCCATGTTTGACTTAACAGCAGAAAAGAATCATTGACTAAGGAAGTTTTTAATGACTGTGAGAATGGTTTAGGTCTACAATATTATTCACATGATGTGGAATATCGGTTTAAAAAACATTGGACACATTTTTATCTAACTTTAACAAAAGCACAGTGAATCAATACGCAAATCATTAGCTGGACAAAATTAATAACTTCTCTACAGTCTAACGCATTGTTATGACACTTTGTACGTGACTTACAGATGAAACATACGATTTGTGTACAAACTCTGATTATGTTTTCACAAGAAAAACTACCCCTTTATAGTGGGTGCATTTAGACAGAATTAATAACTTCTCTGCAGGCTAACGCATTGTTATGAAACTTTGTACATGACTTACAGGTGGCACATACGATTTGTGTACAAACTCTGATTACGTTTGCAGAAGAAAAACTACCCCTTTATAGTGGGTGCATTTAGGCAGAATTAATAACTTCTCTGCAGTCTAACATATTGTTATGAAACTTTGTACATGACTTACAGGTGGCACATATGATTTCTGTACAAACTCTGATTACGTTTTCACAAGAAAAACTACCCGTTTATAGTGGGTGCATTTAGACAGAATTAATAACTTCTGTGCAGGCTAACGCATTGTTATGAAACTTTGTACATGACTTACAGGTGGCACATACGATTTGTGTAGAAACTCTGATTACGTTTTCACAAGAAAAACTACCCCTTTATAGTGGGTGCATTTAGGCAGAATTAATAACTTCTCTGCAGTCTAACATATTGTTATGAAACTTTGTACATGACTTACAGGTGGCACATATGATTTCTGTACAAACTCTGATTACGTTTGCAGAAGAAAAACTACCCGTTTATAGTGGGTGCATTTAGACAGAATTAATAACTTCTCTGCAGGCTAACGCATTGTTATGAAACTTTGTACATGACTTACAGGTGGCACATACGATTTGTGTACAAACTCTGATTACGTTTTCACAAGAAAAACTACCCGTTTATAGTGCGTGCATTTAGACAGAATTAATAACTTCTCTGCAGGCTAACGCATTGTTATGAAACTTTGTACATGACTTACAGGTGGCACATACGATTTGTGTACAAACTCTGATTATGTTTTCACAAGAAAAACTACCCCTTTATAGTGGGTGCATTTAGACAGAATTAATAACTTCTCTTCTATCTAAAAAATTTTTATGATACATTATACGGAAGTTACAGGTAGTATATATTTTTTGTGCACAAACTATATTTACGGTTCCATAAGCGAAACTAATCCTTTTAGGGATGCATTTAAACAAAATTAATAAATTTTCTCCTATCTAACGGTTCTTTTTCATGAAACTTTATACAGATGTTCCAGGTGGAATATATGTTTTGTCTGATTATATTTTATAAGAGGAATTGTCTCTTTATAGTAGTGCATTTAGACAAAATTAACAACTTCTATACAATATATGTTTATGCAACTTTGTACAACTACTAGACCTACAGGTAGCATACAGTTCTAATCAGAATTTGTACACAAAAAGTAACTTATATGCTACCTGTAACTCCTGTACAAAGTTTCATAAAATCTGTTATGTAGGAGAGAATTTAATCTCGTATAAATGCACCCAATGTAAAGGGGTACTTCCTCTTTTGGAAATGTAAATATAGTTTGTACACAAAAATATATCCTACCTGTAACTTCCGTACAATTTTTCATAAAAAATCTGTTAGATAGGAGCGAAGTTACTATTGTCTAAAACCACCCGTAAAGGGGTGTTTCCTCTTACACAATCGTAGTCAGAGTTTGTACACAAAGAATATGTGCTATCTATAAGGCCTGTACAAAGTTTTATAATAATCCGTTGGAATGCAGAGAAGTTATGAATTTTGTCCAACTAGATTTGTTTTACTGCAAACTGTGCGATGGCGGGCTTATGTGAGGGCGGCAATGAACCTCCTGGTTCCTTAAAAGCCATTTGTAAGCAAGTAAGTAAGGCAAGAAAAGCGTGACGCACCTGTTAGAGCCAATAGGGTGATTCCTTACTTTCAATTTTATTTTATGTAAAATTTCTTATTGTTTTATAAGAGCTCAGCTTGTTAACTAAATGAATCTGTAAAGATGCTGGGTATGTATTTGGATCCTAAACTAAGGTGGAACAACCATGTCAGTTATGTATGCAAAAGAATTTCTAGAGTAATTTATCTCTTGAGAAGTATCATGTACAAGATTCCCAAACATTATTTAAAACAAGTTTACTATGCACTATTTGAAAGTGTTATCAGATATGGATTACTTTTATATGGAAATAGTTCCGACCTTCCAAACATTCTGTTACTGCAGAAAAATACAGTTCGTATTATAACAATGTCACCACCCAGACTATCATGTAGATCTCTTCTCAAAAACGAAAAGATTATGACAGTCTACAATCTATATATTTTTGAACTTTTAATGTACGTAAACAAGAATGTTACTAATTATACAAGTATAGTAGATCTGCATCGCTATGAAACCAGAAATAATGGTCAATTAAATGTACCACATGTCAGGTTGCTATGTAATTACTGCAATAAAAGTATATAATAAGATACCTACAAATATAAAGGCACTTAATGGAACACAATTTAAATTTCAGATTAAGAGATGGCTACGAAATAATCCCTTTTATAATATGAATGAATTTTTCTTAAATTATGTAGTATTTTAGTTAAATTTCATTATTTTTTACTCTTTTAATACCTATACTAATAATAAATCTGTAGCCAAAATTTTTCTGGTAATTTTCGATTTTCTAAAAATAATTGGTGTTAACTTGTATAATTAACCATTCTGAAACCGAAAATCGCTTTTTTTTTAATTTTTGTTTGTATGTTTGTCTGTCTGTCTGTCTGTCCGTCTGTCTGTATGTTTGTTTCACGCGATAATGGATGAACGGATTTCGATGAAAATTGTAATATAAATTATGTTCGCTGTAACTTAGATTTTAGGCTATATGGCATTCAAAATACATTATTTAAAAGGGGGGTTATAAGGGGGCCTGAATTAAATAAATCAAAATATCTCGCTTATTACTGATTTTTGTGAAAAATATTACATAACAAAAGTTTCTTTAAAAATCATTTGCGATAAGTGTTAATCTTTGAAAAATTTTGATAGGACTGATATTTAATGAGATAAATGAGTTTTAAAATTAAAATAACTGCCATCTAAGGCGGTGTATTGAAATAAAAAACAAATGACTTCGTCTATAAGGGGCCTTGGACACAACAATCGAAAGCTATGAAACGTAGCCTACAGACAATGTTTCTGTGTTTGTATGAAGTAATATAGGAAGCTAAATTAACCGATTTGTATAATTAATTATTATATCATCATTGGAAAGTGTAGTTTCTCTGGATGGACATAATGCTATAATATTATTACAGTAACTTGTGAGTGAATTGAGACAGGTAAGATTAAAATAGCTTCTCATGCACAGAAAACTTGATAGGTTATTCTGTATATTCATTTCCTGTATTTCTTAAAATAATGTTTATGAACATATTCATTTTTATCTCAGAGAATTAACGAACAACGAGAGTGTATTGATTTAGTATGCAGTAATAGTACGTTAGCTTAGCAATGCATTATTTTATAATTCAAATTTTAACTATGCTCAATTGAATAGTGTTAAAATACATTAAATATATATGCAATAAATGCAATGCAAAAAAATTGGGTAATGAGCCAAGCAGATTATATTGCGCTGTTGTAGAAGTTGTTCCTCCTGAGATTCAAGAGCTCCCACAACAAATTAAAAACTTTCTAATTCGACTACATCCGTTATCAACACACTTTTTACATAATATAATATAATATAATATAATATAATATAATATAAACATAATAATAAATCTGTAGCCAAAATTTTTCTGTTAATTTTCGCTTTTCCAAAAATAATTGGTAATAACAATTAATAACATGTTAAAGGAATCCTCATTGCACCAAATGAGTGGTCTCTGGATCAAAATGATCGCATTTTAATATTTTAAATACAATTTAAAATAAGTAACATATTAAACGATTTATCCTTCTATCAAACACGAATGTTCCCTGGATCAAACGTTCTATTTTAATTATGTAATTACTTCATATTTATTTCTAACGGGTGCAGCGGAGCGCACGGGTACGGCTAGTTTTAAATATTGACACATTGTTTTTTATATTATCACATTGACGAGGCCTCTTGTATTCTTGTACCTTCAGGCAAATAAAGAATACGAATATGAAAAGTATTTTATGGGGTGACGAACAACAAAACAAACCTCATTTAAAACAAAACTTCTGTCAGATATCTCTAAAGACACATCCCAGATTGCGACAGTGGTGGAAGAGAAAATCTCTCATTTATGACACTTCCACGATCGAGTTTTACATACAAGCAAGCACAGTGAGTTAAAAGGCACTCCAGCCAGGCTTTGTGAAAACTGACTTCGGCTCCATCGCGAGGGGATGCGATCTGTGGCCTAACAAAACCGCCGTGAAATATTTTTTTAGTAATGTCCCCCTGTCTCCTTTTGTGGGCTCAATCAGCGGGAAGTTTTAAAGAATATGTCCCCCGCTACCATATACCTCAATGTTCCATTGTTGTCCTCACCTACAATATGTGCATGCGTAAGAAGAGCCTGGGCTCACTCATCCGTTGCATCCATGTCTGTCTAAGGGATGCCTTTCATCCCTGCTGTACCTTATTGACATCATCTGCAAGACACGCCCCTAAAGGAAAAGGGGAATTTTTTTTTTTTACATTTTCATACAAAAATAGAGCTTTCAGTTATTCCACATAATACCAAGGGGTTAACTTCGACTGTTGCGGCATTTCTGTGGATCCAAAAAAAAAAAATTAATGGTTAGAAATTGTCACTTTTTGTTAAAAAGTAGAGCGTGGTTTCCGCAAAATGAAATATAAATGTGACGTCAAAAACTACAGTTATTGATGGGAAAGTTAGGGTTGCTTTGCGAATAAGTTCTAAATCGTGAAGACCCTGTCAAATCTTAGGCTGTCTACATCAAGTAGAACATCGTACTAAAATAAAATTACAAAGTCACATAAAAGCTGTCAATTTCACCTCAACGAATTCACATGAAGTGAATAAATACTCGTAAATAGATAGATAGGTAAATAAATAAATAGCGAATAGATAGAAAGATAAATAAATAAATAAATAAATAAATAAATAAATAAATAAATAAATAAATAAATAAATAAATAAGGAAGTAAAAAATCAAAGAAATAAATAAATAAGGAAGTAAAAAATCAAATATAAAAATAAATAAATAAAGGAATAAATTAAAAATGGATGATAGATTACAACTTTCAAATAATTCGAAGTTAACTACATATCCTATCATCATATATCATGTAACAATATTACGTAGGTATGTAGAATATTCATTCTTATCGCATATTCAGGAAACGAGACCTGCTGCAGAAAAATATAAACGGGACTTGCTGCAGAAAAATGTAAACGGGACTTGCTGCAGAAAAATGTAAACGGGACTTGCTGCAGAAAAATGTAAACGGGACTTGCTGCAGAAAAATGTAAACGGGACATGCTGCAGAAAAATATAAACGGGACTTGCTGCAGAAAAATGTAAACGGGACTTGCTGCAGAAAAATATAAACGGGACTTGCTGCAGAAAAATGTAAACGGGACTTGCTGCAGAAAAATGTAAACAGGACAGGCTGTAGAAAAATATAAACGGGACTTGCTGCAGAAAAATGTAAACGGGACTTGCTGCAGAAAAATGTAAACGGGACTTGCTGCAGAAAAATGTAAACAGGACTTGCTGCAGAAAAATGTAAACGGAACAGGCTGTAGCAAAATGTAAAAGGCATAAGCTGCAGAAAAATGTAAACGGGACTTGCTGCAGAAAAATGTAAACGGGACTTGCTGCAGAGAAATGTAAACGGGACTTGCTGCAGAAAAATGTAAACAGGACAACTGCAGAAAAATGTAAACGGGACTTGCTGCAGAAAAATGTAAACGGGACATGCTGCAGCAGACAAATATAAACGGGACTTGCTGCAGAAAAATGTAAACGGGACTTGCTGCAGAAAAATATAAACAGGACTTGCTGCAGAAAAATGTAAACGGGACTTGCTGCAGAAAAATATAAACGGGACTTGCTGCAGAAAAATGTAAACGGGACTTGCTGCAGAAAAATGTAAACAGGACAACTGCAGAAAAATGTAAACGGGACATGCTGTAGAAAAATGTAAACGGGACATGCTGTAGAAAAATGTAAACGGGACTTGCTGCAGAAAAATGTAAACGGGACTTGCTGCAGAAAAATGTAAACAGGACAACTGCAGAAAAATGTAAACGGGACTTGCTGCAGAAAAATGTAAACGGGACATGCTGTAGAAAAATGTAAACAGGACTTGCTGCAGAAAAATGTAAACGGGACTTGCTGCAGAAAAATGTAAACGGGACTAGCTGCAGAAAAATGTAAACGGGACTTGCTGCAGAAAAATGTAAACAGGACTTGCTGCAGAAAAATGTAAACGGGACTTGCTGCAGAAAAATATAAACAGGACTTGCTGCAGAAAAATGTAAACGGGACTTGCTGCAGAAAAATGTAAACAGGACTTGCTGCAGAAAAACGTAAACGGGACAACTGCAGAAAAATGTAAACGGGACATGCTGTAGAAAAATGTAAACGGGACTTGCTGCAGAAAAATGTAAAAGGGACATGCTGCAGAAAAATGTAAACGGGACTTGCTGCAGAAAAATGTAAAAGGCATAAGCTGCAAAAAAAATGTAAACG
The DNA here is from genome assembly GCA_025594305.2 of Periplaneta americana. Lineage (NCBI taxonomy): Eukaryota > Metazoa > Arthropoda > Insecta > Blattodea > Blattidae > Periplaneta > Periplaneta americana. The sequence goes on along the minus strand of JAJSOF020000019.1, from coordinate 142,475,270 downwards.
GGACATGCTGTAGAAAAATGTAAACAAACTTCATCAAGACGAATCATTTGACTGTATCTCCCTTCGAGTTACAGCCAGAAGCGTCCCACGAAGACTGTATGATCGGGAATTGACAGCTCCAATGTTGTTGGTCTGGGTGTGCATAAATCATACCAATGATGATGATGATGATGATGATGTCACCGTGTTATTTGAACATATTCGACAAGATCTGCCGCCACGGTAACGCAGGGTGAGCTGTCTTCCAGCCTTCGTGCTGTTCTTCCCCTTTACTCAAGCCTCACAAAACAACTCATTAGCAGATCCTGGCGGGGGGCGCACATCACAAGCAAACCCCAACATCCGCAACTTCTGACGTAGGGGTGACGAGGGACACATTCCATTTGTTTCCGCGTGTAAAATTTGAATATACTTCCTGCGATACATAGCAAGAGCATCACTACGCATCTCAAACGCCACCTTTCAAGAACCGAAAGCTTTGTGCTGTACTCCAGGAGCGTCGGATTCTACGGCAAATACACAGCCAGGGCGTCAGGCGGGCAGATTTTCGTTTCCTCGTCTCGAATCCAACTTCGTTTACTTGATTCATTACCATGCTTGCAGTAGTATTCAACCATTAGGCCTACTTTGTGGGAATTATTTCAAACCATTTACGGAAGTGCGAATAACAGAAATGGTTCCATGAAGACAACGTATCCGATAACTCTAGCCTATATTCTTGGAAATGTTTCGGTAAAGAAAAACGTAATGTGTAGGGCTAGGAATTTGATGAAATTGCATCTTTTTTCTAGTAAGCTAGAAACATAGCTGCTTTAGTATTTATATGTTATGTGATAAACTGAGTATTTTAAGACATATTTGTTAGGGCAATTTTTTGCATTTTTTGCCTGTTTCAACTCATACGAACATCTTTTGTTTTATTCGGTCATATTTTAGGCATTTTCATTTAATTTTGGTCATAATCCCCATTATTAATGTAAGATAATGTTTATTTTCTTTGATATTTTCTTTACATATTTTGTCCATTAATACCCATTATTTTGTATAACATTTTAATCGTTTTTCTGCACAAATATTGCCATTTTAACGTAGTACACCCCATGTAGTCCCGCGCCGTGGCGTCGTAGTCTAAGGCATCTGCCTAGGACTCGCGTTACGGAATACGCGCTGGTTCGAATCCTCATGGGGGAAGAAATTTTCTCATGAAATTTCGGCCAGTGTATGGGACCTGTGCCCACCCAGCATCGTGATGCACTTGGGAAGCTACGATAGGTAGCGAAAATCCAGCTGATTGCTGACCTCACGTCCACATGCCGAAGCAAAGGTGAACGATCATACATGGAAACTACATCAGGTAAAATAATTAAAATGTAAGCCTACTACTTAGAAAAAATTATGTAAAATTTAATTGAATTACTAGTCTAAATATTAAGTAAGTAAGCCAGTTATATAAGATCAATTTTAGGGCATTTTTGAAAGATTTTTAGGTCATAAATGCATTGTTTTTAGGACATTTTTCATGATTTATAGGTCATCAAAATCCTAGCCCTAGTAATATATCATCATCGACAATAAAGAATACAAGACGGCACATGTTGTGTTTGCACACAATAATAGCCCTAATACTATAATTTACTATTACGAACTACCCTCAAGGGACAACCAGGCCTTTCAATTGATGCTGTCCAATAAGCCGACGCATTGATGACACAAAACAGGTAGGCTGGTTTCTGTAGCTCGTAGAATAGAATTCTGGCATGCTGCACTTTTCACTCAACTCTAATTTGCACTAAGCCCCGTACTGACGTCATTTCAAAAATAACAGCCAATCTGAGTCCACAGTTTGCACCTCGAACATCATGGAATCAGGAGAAAGTTTCAACTGGTAACTAAGTTAGAATGCATTTTTATGTATCGGCGACAACAATTCAACGACCAGGCGCTAGGACAAGGCTCACTGCAGGTCCTGGTGTTCCTGCCAGTGTTGCCAACTCAGAATTTCATTTACTGCTGCATAAGCTTAAAAAAGCGCTAAACTGTAGCTGAAAAACTCCAGATTTTTCTTAACACATCACTTCCAAATTTGAAATACAAACTATACAGTTTTAGGAATTAGAGAACTTTATAAAAATGTAGACTAAATTATGGGAAGTGTGTCTCACTTTGTACGTTCTATGTTCTATGTAAAATCGTATGGATAATTAAAGCTGAACATTACACCATTTAGGCCGAGCTTTCCAACTATCATCGGCAACTTCTTCCACCCAATCTTTGAACACATTATGTATTTTTCACACATCTCTAAACCTTTGTACGTATGGAGTTTTACGCGGCATATTTCTTCAAAATTGAATGAAGTAGATCAAGAATATACCGGACACTTCGGAAACAACCACATTCACAATCACATCAGTCGGTTCGTAATCTGATTTCACACTGAGCTGGAGACGTGTCTGCTAACAATGAGTCTGGTTTTAAGTTTTAAGTATGTCTGTGTTACATAAACTACAATGCGGAAAGATAAATTAAATAACATATCGTAACATAAGTTATCATAAATTAAAATAACAATTCAGTTCATTATCTAGTCTTTATGATTATATCAATTCATTTACAAAAACAATACATAGATAATAGACTAAGAGCTTAACAAATGTGACATACCTTATTTGTACAACAATGGATGAGGCAGGAAATGGACATGGTTGTACCAAATCGAGTTAACATAAAACGTTGATATTTTATACTTGCACAATGAAGAATTATTGTGATAACTTTACTTACTTCCTTATTATTGTGATAATACCATATTAAACTCTGGTTTATGATTAACTAATATTGTTGTCCGCAAGTACATATGAAAAGAATTATAAAGTCTTTACAGAAAAAAAAAAACTTTAAAATATCGTCTCCCTCTGCCGGAATCATCAAAAAACGCCAAATAGCTAGCCGCTGACGTAAAATTCTGTAGCTGACCATAGTCCTGAAAACACCAGATTTAGCTACAAAACCGCTGACTTGGCAACACTGGTTCCTGCTGAGTGTTCGATCTCATTTCTGCAGCTCAACAATGTTACTTTATCACAAACGTCAAGTAATGTAAACAACAATAAACAGTTCTATAATTTGAATTCATTTCGAATTTACTTTCGTGTGTAGGCAAAAGCAGTCACCCTAGACAAAGCCTCCTCCTTGCTTAACGTATCTGACTTCAAAACATTTTTTCGAACCCCGAACTCTGCTATGCATATTATTCCGACAGAATACAGTGAAGAGACAAGCATGTTCTTCGTCTCCTTCCACATTCTCTTTCAAGAATCTGAGACACTATGGAAATGACTTCTATTGTGTGCATCATTTTTAAAACAAGAAGTTCATCGACCTCGGACAGGACAGATGGAAGTCAACACTAGTTTTGTTTATCAGAAAAAAGTGCTTACGAGTTTCGTTCACCTGGCACCAGGTAAAGACACAGATGATCACTGTTATTGTGTAGCCTACCTAATATTTCATTAGATGGCACGTAGGCCTACTACTGCATTGAGCATAAGGCAGATCAAACTCCCGTTCAAAGTCTGTATAGGCCTAGTAGTGAATAAAACAAGTGACGTTAAAAATGCGAACTATGAGGTAGTGTACTTACAAATGGCTTTTAAAAACCCGGGGGTTCATTCCCGTCCTCACATAAACCCGCAATAGGTCCCTATTCTGAGCAAGATTAATCCAGTCTCTAGCATCATATGCCACCTCCCTCAAGATCATTTGTACAAGAAATATTTTAAAATGCAGTGTTGGATTTGAAGGAGGTGGGATATGACAGAGACTGGATTAATCTTGCTCAGGGCTTATGTGAGGGCGGGTTCCTTAAAAGCGTAAGTAAGTAAGTAAGTGTAACATATTTCATTCTACTGACAGTGAACAGACCAATGTTTACTCGCCATTAACAAAGAAAAGCTGGAAATGTTATAAGACCTACCTTACATCATGCATAGCGCGGCCCACCGAAGTGGTGTGTAACTTGAAAATGGGTCACAGTCCTGCCAGCTATCCGCAAAATGCGAAACCCGAATCTTGTAAGTGAAGTGGATAGGCATTGGATACACACACACACTTACAATCGAAGTTTAGCTAGACATCATTACGGCATTCTTTGATGACTAGTAAACTCCGGGATCTGTATCGGCAAGGCGGAAACACTGTGTGGGATCAGCGCATCGTTTCAAAGGATAGAAGAAATGAAGACAATATGAAGAGCTCGATTGAATTAACTCAAGTAACGCATGCTGACAGCCTGAAGCAACAGTAACAATTTAACGCTTTGTTTGTTTTATGTACTGCAGCAAGTTTTTAATTTATTACATTTTTTTTTACATTTATGGCATAAATTACGCACTTTACATGTAGTGTAAAATTTAATTTTTACGCGCAATTTCCCAACCCTGCGTCTGGTCTCGTAGGTATCTCTTTTAAAGTAGAGCAAATGTCACCGATTGTATGATAAGTAAGGAGCGGATTCCTATGTAATTAAATATTCTTTTTGCGTGTGACAAAACACAATTAACAAAGTTAAAAATTCCGAACATCAAGTTTCAAGTTTAAAACTCGAATTTTATTTCACATAAAAACACATATTTTCAGAAAAAAATTATGTAAATACATATTTTCAGGAAATTTATTATAAATACATAATCTTGGAGATTTTGTACTTAAATAATATTTTTACAAGAACTTTTAAATATTTTTAAACTAAATCAATTATATCCCTCAGAAGTACGTTATCTTTTTAAGAATTCTTGGTTGCTTCGTGTTTCTAAGCGCTTTGTGGTGTATCCGTGATCCATTTTCGTAATAGTATCGCCTCAAGTTCTGAGAACTGCTAGGCAGCATATCAGTGTTATTATTAGAGAATAAATTAACATGGACAAGAAGGAGAGATCTTGCAACACATAATAAGGAACGTTTATTGTCGCTGAAGATGATTTCATTGTTGGTGAAACACAATAGATAAGTGCTCGGGTATGAACATTATTTAATTTAAACAAATCTCTCGCCTCTCGCTCATGTCTATCAAGTAAGGCAAACTATCTTGTTGTGACTCCTTGTTATTGAGTTTCGTTAATCGATATCCTTCAAGATATACTGAAAGATGGTTGTTTAAAAAACGATTTGGCTTTCCTATTAGCAAATCTAAGCTTTTTGTGTGACACCATAAAAAAACTCGAAACATCCAAAAACCTGTAGTCTGTAGGTGCGTGCCGTGGAAATTAAACTAGACTCGCTACCAGGTTCAGAAGTACAAGTATTAAGGGACAAATTCCAGAATGTGTTTGGGAAAAACAGTGGATATGTAAAGTTGCTCAAGTATTGGAGGGTGTGCCTGTAGGTGAAATTGACGGTGTTTGTGTTTGTGACATTCCTCTCTTTAAATATGCACGTCTGACGTCCTGTGATGTGGAAAGATCGTTTTCACAGTATAAGTCGTTGTTCAGAGATAATCGGCATGCATTTGTGATGGAGAATTTGGAGATGACCTTTGTTGTTCACTGCAATTCTCGGCCAACTACTAGCACTCAAGTGTGGTTGGTGAGTACCTAGTAACACATTTTTTTCAAGCTAAGTAAGGTATTTTTGTCATATTAAAAAAAATATTTTTAGCAAATATTTTCGTACTTTTTAGCACATAAAAATAAATATATTTAAATTTTTTAGAACATAAAAATCCACTCCCTATTGATAAGTTTACAATGCATCTATTTTTGGGGCGGAGAGACTTGAACAACCGAAATTATATTGCCAATGGTAGAATTACAGTTAAATAATTACTGGAGAGGCAGATAGATAATGCAGCGACTGCAGAGTTATGTTATTTCGCTCCGTCCGCCGGTCATTTCAGACCGTGCATACACTAAGAGCGGGCCTCGCTGCTTCTGACTGATCACACTTTCCAATTACAAGTCTGTCTGTTGCAGCAGCTTATTAATAATAGAAGCAAGGAAGGAGGGGTCCGACTCCCTGGGAGCGGCGGGGGATTGTCACGCAGCATCCCTGTACAGTTTCTAATATCTCTTGTGCACTGTTATTGATTGCAACAAGATCGCGCGATTGTTTCTTAGTTACACATCTTGCACTCCTCGTGGTGGCTGATGCTGAAATTCAAATAATGAAATGCAGCTCGCCGGATTCAAGTGTAACTTCACGCCTGTGCTGCTGCTACACAAACTAGGCGTTCAAACTTAGTATGTCAAACTACTATAAATACATTTGGCCGCGTGATCGTCAAGCCTCCTCCTGTTCTTCATGCCTTAAAATGACGGAAAAGAAGAGTATGAAGAAATCAGATTATTAAGACTAGAAACAGGCCGTACGATACAGCTACAGGGACATCATTTTATTTTTACTTCAACTTTTATTGTACCTGAGTTTTTGAATGTACTTCACTCCCACCCCTTCTACTAACGAAGTTGCAACTCTCCTCCACACAGAACCAAGGCCGCAGTACTGAGTTAGTGATTATAGTTACTTACTTACTTATGGCTTTAAGGAACCCAGAGGTTCATTGCCGCCCTCACATAAGCCCGCCATCGGTCCCTATCCTGTGCAAGATTAATCCAGTCTCTATCACCATATCCCATCTCCCTCAAATCCATTTTAATATTATCTTCCCATCTACGTCTCGGCCTCCCTAAAGGTCTTTTTCCCCTCCGGTCTCCCAATTAACACTCTATATTCATTTCTGGATTCGCCCATACGTGCTACATGCCCTGCCCACCTCAAACGTCTGGATTTAATGTTTCTAATTATGTCAGGTGAAGAATACTGTACAATGCGTGCAGTTCTGCGTTGTGTAATTTTCTCCATTCTCCTGTAACTTCATCCCGCTTAGCTCCAAATATTTTCCTAAGCACCTTATTCTCAAACACCCTTAACCTATGTTCCTCTCTCAGAGTGAGAGTCCAAGTTTCACAACCATACAGAAGAACCGGTAATATAACTGTTTTATAAATTCTAACTTTCAGATTTTTGGACAGCAGACTGGATGATAAGAGCTTCTCAACCGAATAATAACACGCATTTCCCGTATTTATTCTGCGTTTAATTTCCTCCCTAGTGTCATTTATATTTGTTACTGTTGCTCCCAGATATTTGAATTTTTCCACCTCTTCGAAGGATTATAGTGATTATAGTACGTTTCAGAAATATGTTCGCGTTCTCCAGTGACGAAAACTTCCATATTGAATCATATTTTCGGACAGGTACTGTCGTCCGTTTGCCTACGTCGCATCCCGAATTCCCCCATCTGCTTCTGCTCGCTCCACTGTAAAAACTAGTGGCTGGGCTTTCTTAGCTCTTTTCTCAAAACATTAATTTCTGTTAGGAATTAATTGGACGTCTACGTAATATTATGCAACTGTTTAAAATAACTTAAATAAAAGGACCTCTTTAAGTAATTAAATATCACGTGATTCCCCCTCCCCTTTATACGACCCTGCGACATAAACACTTGGACGGACAGTAGATAGCATGTCTGAGTGATTTTATCTGTGCGGCTCGGGCAGAAGTGAAGATTGAATTTACAGTACGTAAGGTACTCTTTTATAGAGTAGATAGAGAATTATTTCAACATGAGTTACTAGTACGAAGAACGAAACTGGTAATTGGGATTAGGTACAGTAGTCTATAGTGCGATAATAGGCACAAAAGAACTGAAGCCTGTATCGAAATGAACGGCCACCATTTTCAAAAATGTGTTTAAATATCCATATTATGATTATTTTTCAATTTAACTTCATTCTCTATATTGTACGCTAATGTGCTGTAGACAGTATAATATACACTGCATAATGAATACGTCCGCATAGAAAGCTCAGTTCGTGAGTAAAAACACTTATTGTTAATACTGTACTGTATTTTGATTAAACAAAAACCTAATGAAAATTATCACACTCAAAGTCCTGATATTTCCTAGTTTACGTAAATGGATGAACTACTTTTCTTCCCTCCTATACCTAGTAAAGTGATTTGATTGTATATTACGCCAGTATCACCAAACTCCAATCGTGGAAGGGGGTAGCAAACGGCGTAGATCCAAAGGTATAGCCAGGTTAATATTAAAAATGTTACTAAAAATAAAATGATGTCCCTGTACAAGTAACACAGGTAGGCCTATTATTCATGTCAAAATTGGACTAGGTATAATGCATAATAGTACATTATGCAACGAGCCTATAATGAAGGTAATTAAGAAGTGAGTATGGATATGTATGAAACGAGCGCAAGCGAGTTTCATAATTTTCATACGAGCTTCTTAATTACCATTATAGGCGAGTTTCATACGACTTTTTATGCTCGACCATATTTCTAACTTGATATTATTAATTTTATTGTATCTGACCTGGAGCAATGTCCCGTATGTTGTGAGATGTGCGCAGACGCGAAAGTATTGATTTTTTCCGAGGAACAGATGTCCACATTGACCTTGCTAGGCCATAAGAACCTACAGAGATAACATTGAAATTAAATTAGACATTGAAAAACGAGATGACAAATTGAATTTATTTGAATATTATTTACAATTAACTCTAATTATTATAGTAACAGAACATAACCTTCTGCGACAGTATTGGATTTCCAGCCTCCGTGACTTTTCGCTAATTCTCTTTCGATTGCATATCCGAGAATAATCGATACTTGCGGTTTTATAACGGTAGAAAGCTGACCTGTCATTGGCTGAACAGTTGTAACCTGAGTCGTCATTGGCTGAAAGACCTGACCTTTAATGAGTAGGTGTACTTTAATGACATGCATTAAAGGTCTGCTACCAGGTGTATAATTACTACATTTCGGCATGATCGAGCATAAAGATATGAACAGCATCAGTTAGATATGGAGCTGCAACAGATCTAATTATGCAAGCGGCTTGCAAAGTTCTACACAAAACATGAAAGTGAATACAAACGAATAAGTTACCGAATGAACACTGTGCATGAAATATCAACTCAAAGAGTTCTTACTGTTAAGAATTTAAGTATAAAAATTGATGTATAGTTGTAAGTAGAACTCTAAACTAACGAATTTCTTTCCTTATGAAACGAAACGAAACGGTGTAGGCGGCGAGTCTGCACAAGCTTCACGCCCCATAAATTAATTAGGCCTATTATTTACATTATTGTGGGCCTACGTTCGAGCTACTGCAGAAAATAATGATGATGGGAATTGTGGCGATTCCACAGTACGATTTACTTTATTATTATTATTATTATTATTATTATTATTATTATTATTATTATTATTATTATTATTATTATTATTATAAAATGTATTGTGGGTCCCTATCACTACGGCATGGCGCGTCCTCAGGTTGCGGATAGAGGAGACGGCCTCCAGATATGGAGGGTAGCTGCGAATATATTGAATAAGCAGTCGTGGACAGCCGATAAGGGGTGGTCCTCCATCTTGGGGGTTGGGCGAAGGGCTAACAACCCATCACCGTAAAAAACAGCTTGTTACGTATCCCTATAATAAGCCTCGGAATAGGACTGATTCTCTGGCACGACCATAGAGTGTTAGTTGGGAGACCGGAGGGAAAAAGACCTTTAGGGAGGCCGAGACGTAGGTGGGAGGATAATATTAAAATGGATTTGAGGGAGGTGGGGTATGATGATAGAGACTGGATTAATCTTGGACAGGATAGGGACCAATGGCGGGCTTATGTGAGGGCGGCAATGAACCTTCGGGTTCCTTAAAAGCCATTTGTAAGTAAGTAAGTAAATTAAAAAGATTTGAAGATCCACATCATTAAACAAACAACATTTCCGGAATTATTATCAAGTTGAAGACGGCGTGTGAGTGTCTTTTCGTTTTTTACAGACAGATAAGCTTATGCTTGCGTAGTTGTTTAACAGTCGCCGATGGTCATGAAGTTCGTGGCACGTCACAGCTTGTAATAGCCCAACGTTTCTGTTTCACTTGATGGACGTGCCAAATTCTTCTTCGACTTCGTCTGCCGGAGTCTCGTAAGAACTGCCTTGTGTTCGTTCAATATACATACTGACCAGTGTTGCCAACAGCTGTTCGTATAATCCCGCTAGATGATTTTCGAAAACCCGCGATTTTCTAGCAAATATCTCTACATTTTAATGTATACTTATAATAATAATAATAATAATAATAATAATAATAATAATAATAATAATAATAATAATAATAACGGTCATGATAGAGCATCCACCCGCCAATGTAACGAATATTGCACACTTTTTTTCATTCCCAATGTGGCGTTATAAAGCAATTTTGAACACTTTTCTCACATACACAACATATTTAAATTCTTATTGGACTACCGTTAAAACCCAAAATCCGACAAAACCAGTTTCAACTAGTAAAAAGTAGTTTTAAAATATAGATAGATAGAAAGCGAATTTTCGTAAGGTCTAGAATCAATGACAGGTCAGGTTTGGTTCGTATTGGTTTTTTTAGGCTTTTACCAAACAAAAACCTAAACAAACCAGACTTAATCTGACCATGATTCTAGATTAGCCTATACGAAAACTCACTTTCTATCTTTATTTGCTTAAGGGAAGACTCCACTGAAAATCATAAAAATTTTTCCAAATTTTTTTAGCTATTTCACTCATTCAGAATTTATATTTTCATACCCCAAAAGGATTCAGCTCAATTCTGATTACAAATACTCGTATGTTTACACTTTTTCTTAAGAAAACTATTAATAAAATAAACTAGCAGCATTAAGAAAAATATTAATAAAATAAACTAGCAGCATTTCTCACAAAATAAATGCATAGAAACATGCAGCTACCTCATAAATACTTTCAGTAAAAATTTCATCCAGATTGATTAATATTTGGCATATGAAAGTTGGTGTTGAATCAACAAAAACGAACACAGAAAAATAGATTTGAAAATAAAATGAATATTTATGTAAATTAATATTCTCCTCCGCTACATTCATCTAGTAACTTCAGGGAGCCAACAAAAAGTTACTAGATTTGTAATCAGAAATTTTAAAAAAGAATTCTTCGATGAAAAACAATTTTGACAGCTCTTCAAATTGCACTCCGCCTTTCCAGCCTTAATTTAAAAGTGTAAACATACGAGTATTTGTAATCAGAATTGAGCTGAATCCATTTGGGGTATGAAAATATAAATTCTGAATAAGTGAAATAGCTAAAAAAAAATTTGGAAAAAATTTCATAATTTTCAGTGGAGTCTTCCCTTAAACTAGTTTTTACTAGCTGAAACTGGTTTTGACGGATTTCGGGTTTTAACGGTAGCATATATAATGTGGAATTATCACTACATTAACACATCCATTATTTCACAGAACACACACTGAACAAATTAAACGTAGGCCTAATTATGAAAGCCGCTTATAATGCTAATATGAATTTCATTTCAGATATTTTAAAGATTAAAAACCGCTAGTATTCGCGCTAAGCAGGGTAATATAATTTTACCCGTCGGAATGGTTATCCAAAAAAGCTAGATTTAGCGGGAAAACCGCTGAATTGGCAACACTGATACTGACTGGGCCTGTCTCATCAACGGAACTCTCGGACGATTGCTTTCGCTGAAGTTCCTCAAGCCACTCTTCCTTTCTCCTCATGATTTCCGTTATTGATGACGTGGATAATCTACAAGTTGCTACAAGTCGCGTGCTTCAGCCAACAATCAAAACCAGATGCTGGATGATCTGATTTATCAGGGGGCGCCCTCCCCCCGCTTCTTTGCCCCTCGGTGGCTGCGTGGGACGCCGAGTTATTAATTAGACAAGAACTGGACAGTCCAAGTTCAGCACCTGTCAAATAATACATCCATGACGGTAAAAAGAAATCTTTCTTGCGGAATAAATAGTCAAGTTCCATCAACAAATGTAACAAAATCGGGAGATTATTAACAACAATAAACACGTCTTATAATGAATAGCCTACTCCTGCAATGAATGGTCGCGACTGTCAGCGGCGATTTCTTGTATTATTGCAGTGTTTCACAAACTATGGTCCGCGGACCACCTGTGGTCCTCGAGGTATGCCCTTGTGGTCCTTCAAAAAAGACAGAAGAAAAAATAAAATTCAAACGAATTGCGTATCACACACTAGCTGAAAATCTCAGAGTTTGTAAATGACACATGAGAATCGCCTTTCACTTTTTCTCCCAGTACTGACATTTAATGAAATTTATTTGCCCTATCCGTCTACCGCCTTCCCACTCTACTCTCAGCAACAAAACAGGGATTTAAAGCACTATGAACGTGGTGTTTCTCGCCATATTTTCCCTGTACATCTGGCGCTGTGCCTGTTACCCAGCTAGGGACCACCCGAATTCATAACAGGACCAAAGTACCGAAACTTTTCATGTATTGATGACTTTCTTAATAGTTTTGCGGACACCCAGTCTGCACATTCAAATGGTCACGTACTGTACGTCGTACACCAATAATAGAACATGCAAAATTGCATCTTTGTTGTTGAAAATTGGGCATGTTTCTGCATTAAGTTTGTTTATTTCTGTTTTTGCAAATGACGATATAAAAATTTTCTTCTATTAACATTAACTAAACATTTAAGATGTAAAATCGTCATAGATAAAGAAATTATAGAACAGGTATCATCTTTTAAATACTTAGGCTGCACTATTACACACTTAAAAGAACAAGATGTGGATATAAAAATAAATAGATTTCAAAGAATGTGTGGAACAAGTATAAGAACACTAAAAAAATAAAACGTTACCTGAAACACAACTAAAATTTTATAAAACACTTGTAGTCCCATTACTCACCTATGGCTGCGAAAATTGGACACTAAACAGAAATAACAAGAGAAAATTAGAAAGCAGCGAAATGAAATTTCTTCGAAGTGTTGCAGGCCTCACATTATTAGACAAACAAAAAGTGAAGATATACGCAATAGATTACAGATATGTAATCTTTATGAGCGGGTACAAGCACAAAAACAAAACTGGTACGAACACATACAACGTATGGAATATTATAGACTTCCTAAAATCCTTCTCAATTACAAACCTACTGGTAGGAGAAGCGTTGGAAGACCTAGAACCTGCTGGATAGATGACATCATCCTTTGAAGTCGGAACAGGCCTTAAGGCCTATACCCTGAAGTTGAAGAAGAAGAAGAAGAAGAAGAAGAAGAAGAAGAAGAAGAAGAAGAAGAAGAAGAAGAAGAAGAAGATTACTGATGGTTTTTCTGTCGTAGGCTACATAAGAATGTTGAGGCACCATCAGTTGTTCAAGTTGTTTGCCCTTCTACCCACTTCACCGTAAAACAGGTTCAGAGAAAGCTGCATCGTCGAGCCGGTACAAGAAGTGCTACTTGCTCTTCGAGCAGGAAGAAATTCGGCTCTGTGTACACTGGCCCCGAGCGCGGGGGGTCCCGTCGCATTGTCAAAATGAAATTACACAAAATTGTGAATAATTGATGGCGTTTAATTTTAATTGAGTGATGGTTTGTAATTGGGAGCAGAGGGGGAGGTTCAATGGGAAGTCCTTTTGTTGCACTCCGAGGGGATGAAACTTGACTGCCTGCGTGTTCATCCCGCCCCCTTTCCTGTCTCGCTTCCCTTCAATCAGTTCAACGAACCCAAAAACCAGAGCTTAGCTTAGCTCACTGATTTGCGGCGAAAACATCCCGCCCTCGTGACGCTCCGCTATCTAATCCTTTAATTGAAGGCGATTCTCTCCCGCTCACATCGCCTTCAATTAATTATTCTGAATGATCCACAGAAAAATTTTGATGAAAGATAGCGCAGGCGTAGGAGTTCATTTTCAATTTCCAATTAAATTCAGCCAGGAAGTCTGAAAGTACTCACACAGGACTGATTCAGGAGAAATGTCTGAAAGGCTTCGTGGGAATACTAAATACTGTGCCGCAAAAAATGATCAACTAAACTTTCACCCCAAGACTTCACGGCAGCCTGTTTTCTGTATTGTATTATATTGTATTTATTAACATTCCATGGTATTCATAAATGCTTACAGCTAGAATATGGAATAAGTCAAAAAACTTAATACTATTATAAAGTCTTAATTTATAGTCACAGTCTAGATGAAATATATACAGACGAGATTTACAATATAGTCTACTAGTACAACACAAAGTTTTAGTATCAATTTCATGAAGTGTTATTGAATGTAATGAATTCACCTACAGAATAGAAGGTGTGAGAAATTAGGTACTTCTTTAATTTGGCCCTAAATAATATTATGTTTTGAGTTTCATTTTTTATATAGATAGGGAGGCTATTAAAAATTGTTACTGCCATATAACGCACTCCTTTTTGATAGCACGATAGACTTGCCGATGGAGTATGAAAGTCATTTTTTGACGTGTATTTATGCTATGAACTGTTGAATTAGTTACAAAGTTTTCACGATTACATACGAGGAAGATTATTAATGAAAAGATATACTGACAAGGCATGGGCATTATTTGTAGTTGTTTCAAATAGTCCTACACGATTCCCTAGATTTGGCACCTACTATTATTCTAATTACTTTTTTTGTAATAGATATATACTGTTACTATCTGTGGAATTTCCGCAGAATATTATTCCAAAACTCATTACCGAGTGGAAGTATGCAAAGTATATTGTTTTTAAGGTATTGATATTTACTATCTTTTGCATAGATCTAATAGCAAAACAAGCTGAATTTAGTTTGGGGTAATTTCTTTAATATGATTTTTCCAATTTAACACATTATCGATTTTTAAGCCAAGAAATTTGGTTGTTGTTGTTTCTAATATGGATCTATTATTAATTATTGCGCTAGAAATTTGCGAGGTTGAATTCGGACAGGATTTAAATTGAATTATGTTAGTTTTGTTACAATTTAATACCAATTTATTGACTGAGAACCAGTCACATATTTTGAAGAGAATTTCCTCTGTTGCAGGTAATAGATGAAATGAGGGGGAGGTGGAGAGTGTTGGTGGGATTATAGAGGGAAACGGGAGCACCCCGAGAAAAACATTCAACAACTTCTGCTGTGTCCACCACAAATTCCATCACGACCTGGCTGGGGTAGAATCCGGGTCGCCTGGATGGAAGACTAGCGCTCTAGCACTTGAGCAGGGACAGTAACAGCGTTTCCTGGGGAGCTGAGTGTC
Source organism: Periplaneta americana (assembly GCA_025594305.2). NCBI lineage: Eukaryota > Metazoa > Arthropoda > Insecta > Blattodea > Blattidae > Periplaneta > Periplaneta americana. The sequence goes on along the minus strand of JAJSOF020000019.1, from coordinate 142,460,127 downwards.
TATCGACATGTTGACCACATGGCCATCGAGTCCCGCTGTTTGTGAATATCTTACACAGGTACAGATACGGAATTAAAATTGGGCCGAGTCCTCCTCTATGTAGGCAGCAAGCCTCGCAAGGCTGTCCACGAGTAGCATACATTTAGGCGCCCTTGTTTACTGCACATGGGCAAATGCATTGTATCTAGAACTTGGTAAAATTAGGTGTCCCAAATTTTGTTTCTGTGTCTGTAAAAAATTCCTACAAAAATTCTTGATTATTCTTAAAACGTAGGCCTATTTATCTTTTCCACCTTCCTTTTAACAAGGAACAAAGCATCTTACAATTAACTTACAGTAATAAGTAATAGTTAAGTTATAGTAATAATAACAGCGATTTATCAGCGAAAAGTGCGTTACATACACACAAAAATTAAACGCACTTTTTAAATACTCAAAACACGTCAGTCGATTATCTATCAATTATCGTCCACTCGTTTCGATAAATTAAGAAATAACAAATTCAATAATTGATATACATACCGAAATATCGATTATCAACTTCGATATTCGATATGGGTTCGGCTATAATGCGTCGAGTCGGTTTACTCGGCCATTTGCTTTTGAGATCGCAGCAAAGTTGGGTAGATATTCTAGTTAACTGATATTGGCAGGGTTGGTTAAATTTGTCAGTCACGAGCTCCTTCGCAACTGTGACTGCTCATGAAAGAGTCCATTCAGGGATTCTATGCTTCAAACGCTAAGACAGTTTTGTAAAAAATTCTGTAATTGCCGCATTGGATGAGAAAAGAAAAACAGCATTGATATAGTAATACACGTTACAAGAGCGGTATGTTGACGTTTTCATGTTCGAGGAAAAGATTGAAAAAGCGAAACGTAGTTGAGCTTTTTTAATTTCCGAGAACATGAAAACAAACATACCGCTCGTGTATCGTACATGATTTTGTGCGAAGATCGTTTATTACATACCTGAAAGAGGAATTTCTAATTAGTTGCAATGAAATCTCCATGTTGGTTTCTGTTTAATGACGGCAACTTCGGAAGTCCAAAATATCTTTCTTCAACATTGTTGCTATAAAATGTTTTCTGTGTTTACTATACTCCAGCAGGCCGTGATATACGTCTGTCTTTTTTTCCCCCCACTCTATAAATGCGAACTTAAAACAAACGGTAAGGTTATGTAATGATTTATTTTTCATTTTAATATTTTAACAATATTATTGCAGTAATAACATCAGCATCTGGAATCTTGTTCATTTTTCACGGCTTCCTTAATGTTACTTGTATCAGGAATGCAATAAGTTTCGTGGAGTAGTAGACTTTACTTAATTTTTGCAAATATTTAAAAACAATAATTAACATTGCAATTTAGGTGAAATTGTAGTGGTAAGTTTCCAATTTATAATTATTACTATGTTAAACGTCTCTAAAAATTATATGTTAAAAGCCTAAAGCAGTAAAATGAATGTAGCGCTTAAGCGGTAAGAAGAGGGAAATTCTTATGTGTGTTACGTTGGGAATACTGAATGTGGTATTTCACACTTACCGCGTATTGGTTCTGTGCGGAAAACAAGCAAATACGCACAATCTCGCACAAAAGATGTTATGTGAGAGAAGCGCTTGGCAAGACGACGGGACAGCACTAAATCCTCAACATCATCAAAACAAGATTGCAATGTTCCACGGTGCCGAGCGCAGAAAGTTTGGAAAGGATTATTATTCCAAGCCTACGGTACAAGTTTTTCAAAGGCGAATACTCCGCTGGAAAAGCTGCAAAATGAAACACTGAGGGGATGAATAAATAGCTGCTAATATTGAAGAAAACAGATGCCAAAAATTCAGATCCCTAGCTATAGATACTGTACAGTAAAACGTTTTTTATTGAAGTCCTGGCTTTGTAAAACACTCCTGGTTGTATTTGAAATATTCAGGGTTTAAAATGTCCATATTGACACGTTAATGACAGACGGCTAGGCAGGCTATCCAGCCCAGACTCACTGCCCGGTAAGGAACTGCAAACGAAGCTTCTGGTGGGCCACGACACTACCGGGCACTCGGACAGGAATAATAAAAATAATACTTACTTACTGCCTTTTAAGGAACCCGGAGGTTCATTGCCGCCCGCCATTGGTCCTATTACGTCTCGGCCTCCCTAAAGGTCTTTTTCCCTCCGGCCTCCCAACTAACACTCTATATGCATTTCTGGATTCGCCCATACGTGTTACATGCCCTGCCCATCTCAAACGTCTGGATTTAATGTTCCTAATTATGTCAGGTGATGAATACAATGCGTGCAGTTCTGCGTTGTGTAACTTTCTCCATTCTCCTGTAACTTCAACCCTCTTAGCCCCAAATATTTTCCTAAGCACCTTATTCTCAAACACCCTTAACCTATGTTCCTCTCTGAAAATGAGAGTCCAAGTTTCACAACCATACAGAACAACCGGTAATATAACTGTTTTATAAATTATAACTTTCAGATTTTCTGACAGCAGACTGGATGATAAAAGCTTCTCAACCGAATAATAACAGGCATTTCCCATATTTATTCTGTGTTTAATTTCCTCCGGAGTGTCATTTATATTTGTTACTGTTGCTCCTAGATATTTGAATTTTTCCACCTCTTCGAAGGATAAATCTCCAATTTTTATATTTCCATTTCGTAGAATATTCCCGTCACGAGTCATAATCATATACTTTTTCTTTTCGGGATTTACTTCCTAACTTGCTTCAAGTAAAATTTCCGTGTTTTCCCTAATCGTTTGTGGATTTTCTCCCAACATATTCACGTCATCCGCATAGAAAAGAAGCTGATGTAACCCGTTCAATTCCAAACCCTGCCTGTTATCCTGAACTTTCCTACTGGCATACTCTAGAGCGAAGTTAAAAAATAAAGGTGATAGTGCATCTCCTTGCTTTAGCCCGCAGTGAATTCGAAAAGAATCAGTTAGAAACTGACCTATACCTCCCGAGAATCATTTATATGTGTTACTGTTGCTAATAATAATAATAATAATAATAATAATAATAATAATAATAATAATAATAATAATAATAATAATAATAATAATAATAACAATAATAATAATAATAATAATAATAATAATAATAATAATAATAATAATAATAATAATAATAATAAGTATATCCCTATACTTAGGGTTCTTTCACGGTTTAATATAAGAAAACAGCAAATGATGGATATATGAAGCAGCATGTGCCAATGTCTTCAAACAACAGACTGATATGGTCCGCTTCTTGATAAATGAAATGTCTTCGCCGCACAGCGAAGTGGAGAGGGGAGCTAAATATCAAAATGCTCCCCCGGGCGACGGATGAAAGGGTGGTGGGCTCATATAACTAACACCAATAAATCCATAGTAACAGGCGCTCCCCCGGGCATCGCGCGAATATTGTCAACCATAAATATAACTCGCGGTCTTCCGTAGGAACGACACGGTTGTAAATGTCACCGTGACTACCGCATGGCGCACGGCGCTGTTGATTGTACGCATTCCCCTGCCTGCATTGTTCGTATTTGTTATGCGCCAGGCCAGGGAATCATATCTCATGGCGGAGATATTTTTGTCTTCCATAGCATCCACAGGTGTAAACACCCGCGGGTGCTGAGAGTCCCCAAATATTGGAGCAGCGTGACGTCAATAGCATGCAGGCCACTTCTGTAATTATGCTGATTCGAATTTGTAAACAGAACTTGAAGAGTCCAACTTCGGCCGTGCCCACAGACCAGGACGGTAAAGCGAAACAGTTATGAGTTGACGTTAATGCGCCTCATAGACTGACAGCTGGCCTGCTTCTTTCAATAATCTCTCCTGTAAACTAGCGTCGCGATTAAGCCGAGAGGTCGAGAGTTCGATTTCCAATGGGGTCGTGGATTTTCTCCACTGATCCCTCCCTTTCGGGCACACTAAGGCTTTGGAGTTTATCTTACTGTCCATCCTGTGAGGCTGCAAATAGGGATCACTTTACTTTTAAAATTCAGGAACGCATTTCTCAGGAAGATTAGAATTCCTGCAATAACATAGCAGTCCTTATGACACATTATGGACTTAAGATAACCAATAGCAACCTCTTTTCATGATCAACCTGATGAGCTTGGTTTAGATCTATCTGAAAGTGCAAAATTACTACAATCAGGAATGAACGTGAGACTATTCATTTGAACGTAACCTGTTCAGTGACTCGGAAACTTTCGCAAAACTTTTATTTCTCGCCCACTTTTTAAAAATATAATTACAAAAAAAAAAACTTTTTTGTTTGTCCTCCAGCTTCATAAACAAACAGTCTTTATTGTTAGCGAAAATCTTGCATAATATGTCACATTATTTTACCAGAGCAGTAAAATATTACCATGACAACTAAAACGTCATGACTTCTATTATGACGGCATAACTTGTGCTATAAAGTTAATATTATGAAACGATTTGCCGTGCTGCAATATTTAATACATCATTGTTGTCATAGCAACCCCTTTTTTCATAGACCATGATATCAAACTACCCACTATTACAAATTTGACGTTATTTCTTTATTAATAGTTTGATAATGATGTCATAAAAATAACGCATGAAACATATTTATAACTAGCCGTACCCGTGCGCTCCGCTGCACCCGTTAGAAATAAATATAAAGTAATTATATAATTAAAATAGGACATTTGATCCAGGGAACATTCGTGTTTGATAGAAGGATAAATCGTTTATTATGTTACTTAATTTAAATTGAATTAAAAAATTAAAATGCGATCATTTTGATCCAGAGACCACTCATTTGGTCATAAAAATTAGTTTAGGAAATACAGGAAACGAATATACAGAATAGCCTATCAAGTTTTCTGTGCATAAGAAGCTATTTTAATCTTACCTGTCCTCGATTCACTCAGAAGTTACTGTGATAACATTATACCATTATGTCCATCTAGAGAAACTACACTTTCCAATGGTGAAATAATAATTAATTATACAAATCGGTTAATTTAGCTTCCGATATTACTTCATAGAAACGCAGAAACATTATCTGTAGGCTATCTTTCATAGCTTTCGATTGTTGCTCTCCAAGGCCCCTTATAGACGAAGTCATTTGTTTTTTAATTCATTACACGGCCTTTGATGGCAGTCATTTTAATTTTAAAACTCATTTATCTCATTAAATATCAGTCCTATCAAAATTTTTCAAGGAATAAAACTTGTCGAAAATTAGTTTTAAAGAAACTTTTGTTATGTAACATTTTTCACAGAAATCAATAGTAAGAGAGATATTTCGATTTATTTAATTCAGGTCCCCTTATAACCCCCCTTTTAAATAATGTATTTTGAATGCCATATAGCCTAAAATATAAGTTACAACGAACTTAATTTATATTCCAATTTTCATCGAAATCCGTTCAGTCATTATCGCGTGAAAAGGCAACAAACATACAAACAGACAGACAGATAGACAGACAGACATACAAACAAAAATTTCAAAAAAGCGATTTTCGGTTTCAGGGTGGTTAATTATATATGTTAGGACCAATTATTTTTGGAAAATCGAAAATTACCAGAAAAATTTCGGCTACAGATTTATTATTAGTATAGATGTTATACAGTTATTGCTTGGCTCGTCCCTTAAACACTGACTAGTGCCATATAGTGTAGGCTAACATTATAAACTTTTTCATAATATGCAATAATGGAAATGGGTGGGGACACATGGAAGTAGCTAATAAATTACATAAAAGTTATTTATAGACGAAGTACGAAAATTTAATTAGCCCTACTTAGAATGTGAAAATTGTGATGTAAATAAGAAATAAAACACTGACATGCCATGTAGTGACGAAGGAAATCCAATCACAATTTTAATGAAACTTCGGCAAGTTCAACATTAGTGTATGATTCGGTGTTAAATAAACAGGAACGAAATAAAATCACTTCCACAAGGATGAAATTAATTCTCTCAGCATAAGGTGACATTGAAGCACGAACAGATTCAATAACCTAATCCATACAAGTGATGGTGATGATGATGATGATGATGATGGCGAAGATGAGGCCTGGCTCGGAATCTGCTATGATCTATGATTAATCGCCAACTACAAAAGCGCATTCTGCAAATATAGGCCTACATGGGCCAGTCGAAAATTAGTAGCAACATTTTAATGAAGACTATTACACTTTTACTACGTCACACTACTTTTGACCAATGAAACGGTATGAAAGGACGTCTTTCAACCAATCATGGCTGCTTATCGCACAATTTTATCGCGTCCCTAGCATTTGTTTAATTTTATCGCGTCCCTAGCATTTGTTTATTTTTATCACTACCCTAGCATTTGTTTCTTTGTTTGCCAACATTTCAAACTGCACTGGTCTGGACGTCAAAAACAGAAAATTACAAACCATTCCAGTCGATGCACAGCACTTTCAAATATGACTCGCATTGGCATTCAAGAACAAGATTTAATAAAGATCACTGGTCATAGCTATGCATCTTCCTGAAACCCTATTCACAAATAAATGAAGAGCACCATTCGGAAATCCTGAATAAGTTGAGGGATACACCATGTACATCAACGAGTTCACTTCTTTTACGCACACGTCCAATATAACATCAACTGAACCACCAACCACTAAAACATTCAAATTTGAAAATTGTACTTTCAATAATTGTTTCTTTTAAAATTATTCATGTTTATTTTTATTTCATCATCGTTAATTAAAACTTTTCAAACACTTGTTTATATTATTTAGGTTATGTTTGTTATAGCGTCTGCTATATGATATTATGAATAGTCACGTATCAGAGATTGTTTAATACTAAGATTTATTGAAAATCATCTGTCAAGTGACGTTGATTACTTGGATCGGGATGATTGAAGTGGAATGCAAATGTTTTAATAAAAATGAAACTGAATCAACAAAGCCTTCTTGACTAGTAACCGTCCACAGAGTTCAATGAAGATTCCATAGTTGGCACAACTGATAACAAGAAAACAGCTAATCATAACACACTACTGCCATCTAGCGTAATGTTGAGATGGTACAAGAATACATTTGAAGACAGTTGTATTTTCGTAAGTCAATTAATATTTTATTGCACTGGAGTACTTCGTTACTTCTAATCTTCATATACTTTCTTCAAATCGTGTAATAGTCAATTAAATCCCACTCGAGTTTTGATTTTCTCTAGATAAATCAAAACCTCTAGTGAGATAATATTGACTATTACACTCTTACTACGTCATACTACTTTTGACCAATAAAATGGTACGAAAGGACGTATTTCAACCAATCATGGCTGCTATTCGCACAATTTTATCGCGTCCCTAGCATTTGTTTAATTTTATCGCGTCCCTAGCATTTGTTTCTTTGTTTGCCAACGTTTGAAACTGCGCTGGTCTGGACGTCAAAAATACATATAAAATTACAAACCACTCCAGCAGTTTCAAATATGACTCGCATTGGCATTCAAGAACAAGAATTAATAAAAATCACTGAACATAGCTATGCATCTTCTGAAATCCTATTTACAAATAAATGAAGAGCACCATTCGGAAATCCTGAATAAGTTGAATACACTATGTAGGCCTAAATCAACGAGTTCCACTTCTATTACGCACACGTCCAATATAACGTCAATTGAACCACCAACCACATTCAAATTTGAAAATTGTACATTCAATAATTATTCCTTTTAAAATTATTCATTCGGAAATCCTGAATAAGTTGAATACACCATGTAGGCCTAAATCAACGAGTTCCACTTCTATTACGCACACGTCCAATATAACGTCAATTGAACCAACAACCACATTCAAATTTGAAAATTGTACATTCAATAATTATTCCTTTTAAAATTATTCATGTTTATTTTTTATGTCATCGTCGTTAATTAAAACTTTTCTAACACTTGTGTACAGTATATTAGTTAGGTTATGTTATAGCTTCTTCTATATGATATTATGGATAGTCACGTATCAGAGATTGTTTAATATTAAGATTTATTGAAAATCATCTGTCAAGTGACGTTGATTACTGGGATTCGGATAATTGAAGTGGAATGTTGCCTTTTAATAAAAATGAAACTGAATCAACAATGCCTTCTTGACTAGTAACAGTCCACAGAGTTCAATGATGATTCCATAGTTGGCACAACTGATACCGGTAACAAGAAAACATAATCACAAAACACTACTGCCAACTAGCGTAATGTTGAGATGGTATAATAATAATAATAATAATAATAATAATAATAATAATAATAATAATAATAATAATAATAATAATAATAATAATACTTAATTTGTCAGAAACCAGTGTACAAGGCCTGGATATGACATCGTCAGGTTCGATAGTTGATACATTTGAAGACAGTTGTATTTTCGTAAGCCAATTAATATTTCATTGTATTGGAGTACTTTGTTACTTCTAATCTTTATATACTTTCTTCTAATCATGTAATAGTCAATTAAATCCCACTCGAGTTTTGATTTTCTCTAGATAAATTTGCTCGTGTTCCACTCGCAGATTTATCGATAAAATCAAAACCTTTAGTGAGATTACTGTTGATAAAAAATGTATTCACACTATTAACATACTTACAGTTCTTCCTCCAGTATCACATACCTCTGGAAGGCGACGGATGTCATTCACAAAGTCGCTACTGTAAGCTCCTGACTGACTGCTCTACAGCTGTTATAATGATCTGCCTGTTTATAAAGCTATCATCTTAGAGAAAAGGTCGTAATTATAGAACTCATAGGCCTATACGGAAAATACGGAAGATGCTGTAGAATTTCCCAGTTCCACCTGTTAAGTAAATTAACCACTTGGGCAGACACGTGACAACGAGCACTACAGTAGAGCACAATATGGTGGATAGTCAAGAGATTTAGGTGCTTCTCGCGCATTGTTGGTCGTACACAGTGTTCCAAAAAGTGACTGCAATATGCAGCATCCACGAGCATTGCAATTGCAACAGAATGATTGATTACTAATTCCACCTTCAAAATCTTAAACATAACTTTGAGTGGTGCTGCTCTTGTCTGCATTTGCTTGGCATTAAGACGTTACAGATAAATCTTACTACTACAATCACTGCATATAGGGTGTCAATGAGCATTGCCTTGTAATTTACGTATCAGACACCATTCCATCTCATACTACCAGACTGCATTAAACACCGCTAGGGCAGCTGAATACTATGACATTTTTTTAGTAGGTTATTTTACGACGCTTTATAACACCATAGGTTATTTAGCGTCTGAATGAGATGAAGGTGATAATGCCGGTGAAATGAGTCCGGGGTCCAGCACCGAAAGTTACCCAGCATTTGCTCATATTGGGTTGAGGGAAAACCCCGGAAAAAACCTCAACCAGGTAACTTGCCCCGACCGGGAATCGAACCCGGGCCACCTGGTTTCGCGGCCAGACGCGCTAACCGTTACTCCACAGGTGTGGACTACTATGATATTAAGTCATGTAATAAAAGGAAACTGATAAGAATTTTAATATATCATTATCACTAGGACTCGGATTTCTATGACCTGAAAACTCTGGAAATATGCGTGCACTTATACCAAAATATTGCGAAAAAAACTCTAAAATATGACGCAAAACAAATTAAATGTTACCTAAAAATTACTTACAAAACTTTTTCACCATTCTACAAAAGAGTTTTTGTGAATATCAACTCCTTGCATTGACTGTTCAGCATATAAAAAAATGGAAGGGGCAAAAGAGGGGCCAAAACGTCCATGTCCTGTGAGGCATAATGCTTTTACAGCTACGTTAACAGGGTCACACACTGGCTATAGCAGAGTTGGAAACGCTGAAGTTTCACATGTTTGGGAGCAGTGAAAGGGTGAAGCTGAGACCGACCCACAACAATCTCACCATATTCCTAACATCTTTTGGCAACTTACTACTGACGAATCAGTTACTTTCAAATTTCATTTAACCATAAAATATTTCTAAGGAAAGGAAATAAAAAATAAACAACCAAACACAAACAAAATGTCTTGTCATTATTGACAAAAACATGTTAATACTTGGAGATCTGTTAAAACAATAATTATAATATCACCAAAAATATGTTTTTATACTATTTTTGGTCAAATATGACCTAATGCTAAAATATGGTAAAACATGCATTTATATGGTCAATAATCGTGTTTAGAAAAGGTAGAAATGTGTTTAATTTAACTTAAGTTTGTGAAAAGAGACCAGAATAAAAATATGACGTGTGACAGAAATCCGAGCTCTCATTGGTCTATCACTATCAGATTAACGCAGTAGAAAAGATGGATCAGAAGCAAATTTTACATCTAACTATCTGCCTCACACCATCGCATGCTGCGTGCAAATTAGATAACTTACGGGAAGACACCACAACCGCACAGACAGCTACTCGTATCAGCTACCTGCAGCTCGGCGCAGCTACTGTGCACCACTGAGCTGCATAATTCCATTTCCTGCACTTTTTCCGATAGCAGCTCATCCATCACGAGGCACCATGGGATCCGCTCACAGCCCAATCAGCCATTCCGCATAATCAGCTTCTATGCCTCAATGTAGACATTATTCGGCAAAATGCCAACAATTTTATTGTGTATTTTTTATTATTAATAAACAAAATCGTTTTCGTTCATATGAATCGCAGAAATATGAAATGATATTGAATTTATTGAAAAATGTAAATAAAAATGTATGAGTTATTTAAAAATGACAATGCGAATTGTACGTCACGAGGGACGGGGGTGGGCTAAACTGCAAGCTTGTTTATATTGTTAGTTTGTTATTACCAGCGTTGGCCGCTCGCTGTGTGCTTCCATTTGCGTGCGTGCGTGCGAATGAATATGTTATGAATGCACTGCATTTAGTAACGAAAGTGCCCTATCTCCGCTGCGTTGCGCGAATTTACAAGTCTGATATGAAGAGAACAGGCCCGACCGCAGCTTCCAGGTCTGCATGCCATCCCATCCAAGTTTGAAAACTCGTTTTCCTCACAATATATGAAACGTTTCAAACACTTTAACGAGTAACTTTACATAGTCGAGTAAATCCCTAATCACAAGTTAAGAGGATAGTAAGCATAATTCGCTTAACAGTAAGTTTATTTCCTGAACGACTCGTTTTAATAATAATAATAATAATAATAATAATAATAATAATAATAATAATAATAATAATAATAATAATAATGAGCATCCTAAATTAAATGAAGTTAAGAGGACAGTAAACATAATTCGCTTAACAGTAAGTTTATTTCCTGAACGACACGTTTTTTAATAATAATAATAATAATAATAATAATAATAATAATAATAATAATAATAATAATAATAATAATAATAATAATAATGAGCATCCTAAATTAAATGAAGTTAAGAGGACAGTAAACATAATTCGCTTAACAGTAAGTTTATTTCCTGAACGACACGTTTTTATAATAATAATAATAATAATAATAATAATAATAATAATAATAATCCTGAACGACTTGTTTTAATAATAATAATAATAATAATAATAATAATAATAATAATAATAATAATAATAATAATGAGCATCCTAAATTAAATGAAGTTAAGAGGACAGTAAACATAATTCGCTTAACAGTAAGTTTATTTCCTGAACGACGTTTTTTGTTTTAATAATAATAATAATAATAATAATAATAATAATAATAATAATAATAATGAGCATCCTAAATTAAATGAATAAGAGGAATAAAATAAACAGTAAATGAACGATAATAATAATAATAATAATAATAATAATAATAATAATAATAATGAGCATCCTAAATTAAATGAAGTTAAGAGGACAGTAAACATAATTCGCTTAACAGTAAGTTTATGTCCTGAACGACTTGTTTTTAATAATAATAATAATAATAATAATAATAATAATAATAATAATAATAATGAGCATCCTAAATTAAATGAAGTTAAGAGGACAGTAAACATAATTCGCTTAACAGTAAGTTTATGTCCTGAACGACTTGTTTTAATAATAATAATTTTAATAATAATAATAATAATAATAATAATAATAATAATAATAATAATGCTTAACAGCATCGACTAAAATTAAATGCATCCTAAATTAAAAGTTAAGAGGACAGTAAACATAATTCGCTTAACAGTAAGTTTATGTCCTGAACGACTTGTTTTAACTTGTTTTAATAATAATAATAATAATAATAATAATAATAATAATAATAATAATAATAAGAGGACATAAACATAATTCGCTTAACAGTAAGTTTATGTCCTGAACGACTTGTTTAATAATAATAATAAAATAATAATAATAAAGTTAATAAGGAGCATCCTAAAAAATAATAAGAGGACAGTAAACATAATTCTTAACAGTAAGTTTATGTCCTGAACGACTTGTTTTTTAATAATAATAATAATAATAATAATAATAATAATAATAATAATGAGCATCCTAAATTAAATGAAGTTAAGAGGACAGTAAACATAATTCGCTTAACAGTAAGTTTATGTCCTGAACGACTTGTTTTAATAATTTAATAATAATAATAATAATAATAATAATAATAATAATAATAATAATAATAATAATGAGCATCCTAAATTAAATGAAGTTAAGAGGACAGTAAACATAATTCGCTTAACAGTAAGTTTATGTCCTGAACGACTTGTTTTAATAATAATAATAATAATAATAATAATAATAATAATAATAATGAGCATCCTAAATTAAATGAAGTTAAGAGGACAGTAAACATAATTCGCTTAACAGTAAGTTTATGTCCTGAACGACTTGTTTTTTTAATAATAATAATAATAATAATAATAATAATAATAATAATAATGAGCATCCTAAATTAAATGAAGTTAAGAGGACAGTAAACATAATTCGCTTAACAGTAAGTTTATGTCCTGAACGACTTGTTTTTTAATAATAATAATAATAATAATAATAATAATAATAATAATAATAATAAATTAATAAGTTAAGAGGACAGTAAACATAAGCATGTCCTAAATTAAATGAAGTTAAGAGGACAGTAAACATAATTCGCTTAACAGTAAGTTTATGTCCTGAACGACTTGTTTTAATAATAATAATAATAATAATAATAATAATAATAATAATAATAATGAGCATCCTAAATTAAATGAAGTTAAGAGGACAGTAAACATAATTCGCTTAACAGTAAGTTTATGTCCTGAACGACTTGTTTTAATAATAATAATAATAATAATAATAATGAGCAATAATAATAATAATAATAATGTCCTGAAATGAGCATCCTAAATTAAATGAAGTTAAGAGGACAGTAAACATAATTCGCTTAACAGTAAGTTTATGTCCTGAACGACTTGTTTTAATAATAATAATAATAATAATAATAATAATAATAATAATAATAATAATAATAATAATAATAATAATGTCCTGAAACTTGTTTTAATAATAATAATAATAATAATAATAATAATGAGCATCCTAAATTAAATGAAGTTAAGAGGATAGTAAACATAATTCGCTTAACAGTAAGTTTATGTCCTGAACGACTTGTTTTAATAATAATAATAATAATAATAATGAGCATCCTAAATTAAATGAAGTTAAGAGGAGTAAACATAATTCGCTTAACAGTAATGTCCTGAAACTTGTTTTAATAATAATAATAATAATAATTCATCCTAAATTAAAGTAAGTTTATGTCCTGAACGACTTGTTTTAATAATAATAATAATAATAATAATAATAATAATGAGCATCCTAAATTAAATGAAGTTAAGAGGATAGTAAACATAATTCGCTTAACAGTAAGTTTAGTCCTGAACGACTTGTTTTTAATAATAATAATAATAATAATAATAATGAGCATCTAAATTAAATGAAGTTAAGAGGATAGTAAACATAATTCGCTTAACAGTAAGTTTATGTCCTGAACGACTTGTTTTAATAATAATAATAATAATAATAATGAGCATCCTAAATTAAATGAAGTTAAGAGGATAGTAAACATAATTCGCTTAACAGTAAGTTTATGTCCTGAACGACTTGTTTTAATAATAATAATAATAATAATAATAATAATAATAATGAGCATCCTAAATTAAATGAAGTTAAGAGGACAGTAAACATAATTCGCTTAACAGTAAGTTTATGTCCTGAACGACTTGTTTTAATAATAATAATAATAATAATAATAATAATAATAATAATAATAATAATAATGTCAAATTTAAGAAATCGACAATAAAATTATTACACTACAAGAAGCCAAGCCGCTCATCACATAAAAATTCTCTTAAAAATGTGTTCTAAACTCAATGAATTATTATAACGTTTAACTTTGATGCAAGAAGGTGTCATCCCTCAATACTATTTTAATGATGAGAAATTAAATTAATCCTCACCTCTTCCGATGTGCCTTCATTTCCAGTCAGATATAATATAATCTGGGTCGTCGATCAGTGTAGTTACGTCATCATTTCAATTAACTTATTTTTTTAGAAACTGTTCATTTGACTCTCCTTCCAACTTGGTATAGGTTGGCGCCTTATTGCTCAAAACAAATGACTCTTAACAGTGATTAGAAAAAGGTTATGCATTTACTGCTGCGAAATTTATACTCATACCAAAGCCATCTTTTGACAGAAAGTGCACAATATTATTCCACTCATGTTTGTGTATAAATCTCAATTTTCACAAAAGTGAGGGTTAGCACCTTATTGCACCGAGCCCTTCATTTCTGTCACGATTATTTTATTATTATTATTATTATTATTATTATTATTATTATTATATTACTATTATTTCTATCATCAGCATTATTATTGATCTCTGTAAAATTTATGTAGACTACTGGGCTGTACCCGAGCACGAGCATATGCTCATTTCGGGTATCTATTCATATGTATTCATTTCAAATGTAAATTGTAAATAAATTTGAATTTGAATATAAAATATTGAAGACACATTATATTGAAGATAGTCGATTTGAAATAATATTCCTATCTAGACTTATTTGTTACTCTTCAATTTCAATTTTTAAATTAAAAAAAATTCATAATATTTATAACTAGGGCCATCTCTTTTTTCATTTATATTTAGGCCTACATCTGTATTTTCCATTTTCCATGTTTATTCATTCTATGGCATAAATAATTTTATTTTGTGTACTGTCTATTGTAGACTATTGCGCGTTAGCCCTGTTAGACAAATAAATGAAATAAATATAATTAATTATCTATAGGCTAGTAATGTCACAAGAGTCTGAGATTTGCCGATAAATCGACGGCGAAGTCATTTCAGAGTGCTATAGTAATAATAATAATAATAATAATAATAATAATAATAATAATAATAATAATAATAATAATAATGGTTTTATTTAACCTGGCAGAATTAGGTCTAAGGCGATAGGGTATTTTCAACCAGGAGTAAAACTTCCGACACAAAGAACATTACAAATAGACCTATGTCAAATATAGGGCTAGTACACAAAGAATTGAAATATGTAATAATCTTAATACAAGTAAAAAATAAGACAATGGAAATGAGACATACAGCCTATAGCTAATAATATAATATACAGAAAGAAAGAAAAAAAACATACGCTACAGTGTATTAATTATGGAATATTGCTAATAACTCTTTAGACCTATATATTCGGTTTATGAAAAAATATTAACAAAAAAGTTGTTTGAAATATCTAACTAAAACTTTTGGCTGTGGTCTCAAAAAAGTATTCATTCATGTACAGGGTGTGGCAAAATAAAACATTTTTTTAATGGCACCCTACATTAAATTTTACATAATTTTTATTTGAAATCTCCATTCAATTTTACATACAAACAGAAGTTTGACTCAGCATAAAATGATGAATACTCTCTTGTAAAGGTTATGGTTATTTCAAATACTTTGCTGATGTAACACAAATTAATGTGTGTATTCATATGGAACGCTAAGGAATTCCTGCGTCTACAGTCCGCCAACATGCAGGAAGTATAGGCTATAGGACTGCCTCCAGGTGATAATACTGTCAGAAAGATGTAAGCGTCTGTAGTTCAGTCATTAGCAGATAGAAGTCAACAGAGTCAAAGGCTTTACTATAATCCAATAAAGTTAGTATAGATCTAGTAGCCTGTCGTTTATTCACGCCTGCGCTATTCACTGTCCATATTTTGCCTTTAATAATGAATAGAGATTCACGCAAGACGTATTAAGACTTCTTTAGTGGCAGTACTTTTTTTCTACACACTAGGGTATAAGTATATTATTCAAAATTCATGTAGGCCAATCTTGTCGTAAAGTAGGCCTACCTACCCCACTGTTTTCAAATTTACCATACAGAGGGTTTCGGAAATAACCACCGAATTTTATGGGATAATTGGTTTCGTCTGGGGAACTATTTTATCAAATAATCTACGTAATTTCGGCACTATGCAATTGAAGCAATGACTTTCAAAACAGCACAAAAACATGATTTTCAATTATCTAGAACAAATTTATAAACAAACATTGCTGATTTACTTCCATAAAAACTACAATAAATTTAAATTTGATCCTCACGAATACCATACGAGACAAAACTACAGTTTCTTTCTAAATACTGCCAAATGCCACACAACTGCTGGATTAAAACACAGCAGAAGTTTTGGACCCAAAATATATAATACATTAATTAGAGCTTATCCTGAGCTAAGTACACTTAACACACACAGATTTGAGAAACAAATCAGATTAATAATTTAAATTGTTTAAGCTAATTGAGTTAAAAATTGATACTCTAATATTTATGTACTTTTGTATTTTCTATTTGTATGTAGACCCTATTATTACATGCTGTATTATTTTACCATTTATTAATGTTATTGTGCTCAATGAACTCTCTTAATTCTGTGATATATTTTGTATAACTGATCTGAACTGCGCCCGAGCACGAGCTTCTGCTCTTTCGGGCTGCAATGCCTAATGGAGCTCAAGTGTAAAGTATTAAATAAATAAAAATAAAATAATAAATAAATTGAGTAAAAATATGGGAAATTTGACTTTATATAAGTTAACTTTCTGACACTGATTCTGGTTTAAAATATTCTGATATACAGTTATGAAAAAAAAAAATAGTTTAGTATCTGTAGTAATTTCAGAGATACACACAAAAAAAGATTATCTCAAAACTTTAATAATAATAATAATAATAATAATAATAATAATAATAATAATAATAATAGTAATGATAATAATAGGCCTAATGATTTATTTTAGCTGGCAGAGTTAAGGCCGTAAGGCCTTCTCTTCCACTCAACCAGCAAAAAGAGTATATACATATGCATGAACTTACAAAGAATTCAACAATTTGATTTAGATGTATAGTCAGTGCACTTTTGTCGTTCTGCATGTCATGGCTTCAATTCCAAACTACTGGTTATCCGCCTACAGGTTAGGCAGCCGGCGGATCACTTCACGTTGTTTCACTTCCCTGTCTTCTCTTCGTTGCTTAGGATCCCAAACCACTACGAAGAGCATCTTAAAATTACTCTGCAGTATTACCTCTTTCACCCCACTGTCACATACGCAATGATGACTTTTGCATTACGTATCATCAAAATTACTCATCGAAAACACCATGTTCCTGTCTTAAAAATGATCGTCTAAATCCAACCTATAAGTTCTAGAAAGTTCTGTACTTATTTCTGAAACAGCCTGTTTTTCACAAATTGGTTTATTAGGGACGAAATTAATAAGTTTATACGTTTTCAAGTAACAAAAAGGATAACATATAGGCTACAGCAGTGATGTCAACTGATGCCCATAGGAGCAAGAGCGCGCTTAAGAGCCCAGGAGAGCCTGAGCGCTTTACAACGGAAAGAGACAGACGACTGAGGTAGTATATGCCGCTTGGTCGAGCTATAACTAATTAAAACTGTATCCATGTTAATTTTTAGATTTGTCTGAGAAGTATAAGTGCATTATAAGAATGCAAGCTTTAATTTTAATGTTCAATTTTCACAAACTTGCTTTTTTATTCAAAAGGAATATGTTCTCAACTTTTTTACAAAAAAATGAAATTTTCAGATATGTTTGTTTAGTAGCCTTACAGGTACTAAAACAATGTTTTCGTAAATCTAATATGTCGTAAATACGTATTACTGAAGATAGTGTATTAAAATGTTTGAAAATATTCGCATGGAAAATGTTTGTAAGGAAATGAATTAACAAAGCAAATACTGTTACATCACAAACAAACGATATGTGCTTATGTGTTGGTAAAACGTCAGCTCTATAGCTTCAGCAGATTTCGAGATAATTTAATATTCTGATAACAGAAAGTTGCGCACCAATATCACCTAAAAGCATAATGCGATAAGAGTTTTTTTTATGTAATATTAGTTACACTTAAAACATATACCTAGACAAATTTGCTTTGTACTATAATATTGTTTTGATTACTTTTATAAGGCAATTTCAACTTATGTCATATTCAGTGCCTTTGTTTAGGGTAACACTTTCTTTATGAATGATGTGTTTAATTTACTTAGTACAGTATAGTTGTAGTTATTATGTTATTAACGTTTAAAACACAACTGCAATATTAGGCTAAGAAATAGGTGTTAGTACTTTTGTTTTACAGAGAATATAGAAAATAACAAACAGAAAGAAGCCATATAAAAATAACGACATAAAATTTCACGTTCCGTTTGAAGTTTGTGCACCACTGTTTTCTTAATCCAACAGGCTGCTTATTCCTCCTAGCATACCTAGCGCTTAATGCCCGCGCACGACGTCAAGGTCAGAAAAATGCGCTTGCTTTGACATCACTGGGCTACAGGGTTCGCTACGAAAACGGTGGATTTTAAACGATACATAAGTATAGCAACAGAAGATGCTTCTATCTATCGTTACACATATCGCTGAAACTATATCATTTACGCAGCACCAAACTATTAGTCACTATGGAGCAGTGGAACTGTGCACAGCGCATATTTGCAGTCAAGGTGCAACGAGGCTGCTAGACATTCAATGATCACGTGTCTATGCTCATGCTATCAACAGTTGAAGCCACAAGATGGGCTATGAAAGGAAAGCCACCGGGTGGAGGAATAACTGTTGTTGAATTATTGGAGCTTATAGTAAATCCCGAAAAGACAAAGTATATGATTATGTCTCGTGACCAGAATATTGTACGAAATGGAAATATAAAAATTGGAGATTTATCCTTCGAAGAGGTGGAAAAATTCAAATATCTTGGAGCAACAGTAACAAATATAAATGACACTCGGGAGGAAATTAAACGCAGAATAAATATGGGAAATGCGTGTTATTATTCGGTTGAGAAGCTCTTATCATCCAGTCTGCTGTCGAAAAATCTGAAAGTTAGAATTTATAAAACAGTTATATTACCGGTTCTTCTGTATGGTTCTGAAACTTGGACTCTCACTCTGAGAGAGGAACATAGGTTCAGGGTGTTTGAGAATAAGGTGCTAAGGAAAATATTTGGGGCTAAGCGGGATGAAGTTACAGGAGAATGGAGAAAGTTACACAACACAGAACTGCACGCATTGTATTCTTCACCTGACATAATTAGGAACATTAAATCCAGACGTTTGAGATGGGCAGGACATGTAGCACGTATGGGCGAATCCAGAAATGCATATAGAGTGTTAGTTGGGAGACCGGAGGAAAAAAAGACCTTTAGGGAGGCCGAGACGTAGATGGGAGGATAATATTAAAATGGATTTGAGGGAGGTGGGGTATGATGATAGAGACTGGATTAATCTTGCACAGGATAGGGACCGCTGGCGGGCTTATGTGAGGGCGGCAATGAACCTTCGGGTTCCTTAAAAGCCATTTGTAAGTAAGTAAGTAAGTAAGTCCTGATCTCAGGTTGTTTAGTGCGGGTGCTGAAGCTGCTAAGAATTATTATTTCCAACACTGATTCAAATCTCATTAAACCGAAATGAGGACAACGTATGCTCCAATTAAGTGAAAATTTGACAAAATGGTGTGCGCCTACAAAACAAGGCATACAGCAGGTGACTGGAGATAGAACAGTGACATCGGCCGCTTTGTGGTGCGTACAACACGCGGAAGAGCTCTGGTTGGTTATTCGCTCCAACTGACAAACCTTCGCTGTACGTCCGACCAACAGGCCGTCCATACAAAGGACTACCCTCCCGTCCCGCAACCCACCCCACGACCCCTTTGTGGGGGTAAAACTGCGATGTTGATTGATAAAAGGCCGGCATAGTTTGTTTAATACTCCGTTTTGCCTCTCACTCACCCACTCGCCTAACTGATGTGTTTGACAAAGTTTTGATTGACGCATGTTATTATGTGTGCATATTTGATGTATGTAAACGCAGCAAGCAATTTTGATTGGCAGATACAATGCTATGCAGTCAACGCAGTCATCCGTCCAGGAGCCGGTGAGCAAGGACTGCTAAAAAAGTCAACCTGCAAATTTTCATCATTTCAATCTCTGTATGGAGTTTTTATGCATGTGTGTGAATGGAAATGCTTTGGTTATCTACGATAGGTATGTTGAAAAAACAACTATTATTACAAGGCCGGAATAACGTGGAAACCAAAGAACAGAATTGATAGATTCCAATACCAATTGATTATCCATTGCATCCAAACAAAAGAGACCTTGTTGGCGAGGCTTTGAAAGCGGCCGCAGACACGAGGAGGGTTGGGGGAGGGGCTGGCCTCGGCTCGTACCAATCCAGATGTTTTTTTAATTCAATTCCTCTCCGTTCTTTTGGAACAAGATAAAAAACAACATGTAAATCACATCATGTTGATCAAACGGTGTTTGATTGTAATAAAATACAGATACGGGCTGGCATGCAGTTTTCATGTGATTTCTCATTACCCGCCACGCACTTATTTATAGGTCAGCTTTATTCGTGTTCCCGTGTACGGTTTTAAAACACGGTTCAATAATTTCAAATAGAATACTTCAGGCGATCTGTGCTCCACACAGTTCTTAGACATCTGTGTTCATGTTACAACAGTAAACTCTATTTATTAATATTTTACGTAAGCAACTTATCGGATTGTTACCAAGATGATCATAAGATTTGTAAACTCTCGACAAAAACATAGGCTTACTATAGGCCTATTATCATATTTTCCTGTAATTACACTCCCGACTAGACAAAATTGATGCAACTAATGGCAAAATTAATCATGACTTGAATCAAGTTTCTTCATGGGCGGAAAAGTTCGGACTTAGGTTAAATGCTAGTAAGTCGCAAGCTATAATAATTGGACATAAGAGACTACTGAACACAATGAACGACAGACATATCCCAATTATTACAGTAAATAATGCCACTATTCCGTACCATTCCGTCGTCAGAAACCTCGGCATTTTCTTGAACGAAAATTTAAATTGGGAATACCAAATAAAGGAAATATCCAAGAGAGTGTGCTATACCATACATTCTCTTAACCCATTCAGAAACTTTCTCCCGCCAGAATTAAAACAGACTTTAGTGCAAACCCTCGTACGACCACTGTTTGACTATTGCGACGTAATACTTACAGACTTGACAACTGACCTTTCGAACAAGCTGCAGCGTGTGCACAATATGAGTGTCAGATTCGTCAGCAATGCTCACAAATTTGACCACATTACACCCTCGTTCAAATCTTTATCCTGGCTGCAACTTAGTAACCGTAGAACACTTCATTCGCTGTTTCGAGTTCTCCACACTTCTACTCCAAATTATCTTCGTTCCCGGTTTAACTACTTATCCTCCAATCACAATCTAAACGCCAGGTCACAGGAGAGCCAAATCCTAGCAATTCCTGCCCATAGAACATCCCACTAGTCATCCTCTTTTACTATCTCAGTCCCCCGTGAATGGAATTCTCTACCTCAGAAGATTAGGGGCTGCCAGACAATAACCACTTTCAAGAAAAGGCTAAACGATTTTTACGGGCGCAGTCAAATTGAAGTTATAATTGCGATCGAGTTTAATAATGCCTAATTTAATTTAGGTATGACTATCATTACTATTACTATTATTATTATTAACTATGTAAACACGTATTATTCGTAAGCACACAGCCATGTCGATATTACTTGCAGCAGTTCAGTGGGACCGGCTTCGGATCTCTCCCTCGGCACAACGTGAACAGGCTAGCTCGCCCGTCACGCAAATCACAGAAATTATAATTCCAATTTCAACTTTCTGAACTGCAAAATAATGACGTTGAATTTATTAATCTTTCTTCAAACTAATTCTCACAGTTTGTCTAAATTGCAAGATAATGGTTCCGGATTAATATCACTAAGTTACAGCTCTATATCAAAAGTTCCTAATCTAATTCTTGGAATAGCAATGTGGTTTTGGTTTATTCCTATGTCACGAATACTTCAAACCAAACTAATTTCAATAATGTTAGGTTGTCAACTTCCACAGGGCTACTGATGTCAGTTCTTTGCACATGTCTCACATTCACGATTATTTCTCCTGCTACAGAAGACTAGGCTATAAAGGATAGCCTATTCCATTTACATTTATTTCTCGAATGATGATGGTAATAATAATAATAATAATGAATTATGTAAAATGACAACGAAGCAAGGAAACAAACGAGTTGATAATGTAAACTGCAATAATGATCAATTATAATAAAATAAACATGACAGCATTTTTACATACGTAGGCTAATCAGTAAGAGATAGGTTTGGAAGTAAATCCCGAAAAGACAAAATATATGATTATGACTCGTGACGGGAATATTGTACGAAATGGAAATATAAAAATTGGAAATTTATCTTTTGAAGAGGTGGAGAAGTTCAAATATCTTGGAGCAACAGTAACAAATATAAATGATACTCGGGAGGAAATTAAACACAGAATAAATATGGGAAATGCCTGTTATTATTCGGTTGAGAAACTTTTATCATCAAGTCTGCTGTCAAAAAATCTGAAAGTTAGAATTTATAAAACAGTTATATTACCGGTTGTTCTTTGTGGTTGTGAAACTTGGACTCTCACTTTGAGAGAGGAACATAGGTTAAGGGTGTTTGAGAATAAGGTGCTTAGGAAAATATTTGGGGCTAAGAGGGATGAAGTTACAGGAGAATGGAGAAAGTTACACAACACAGAACTGCACGCATTGTATTTTTCACCTGATATAATTAGAAACATTAAATCCAGACGTTTGAGATGGGCAGGACATGTAGCACATATGGGCGAATCCAGAAATGCATATAGAGTGTTAGTTGGGAGGCCGGAGGAAAAAGACCTTTAGGGAGGCCGAGACGTAGAGGGAAGATAATATTAAAATTGATTTGAGGGAGGTGGGATATGATGATAGAGAATGGATTAATCTTGCTCAGGATAGGGACCAATGGCGGGCTTATGTGAGACGGCAATGAACCTCCGGGTTCCTTAAAAGCCAGTAAGTAAGTAGGCCTAAAACTAATCAGTAAGATGCGTACACCTTGAGAAAACCCTAGTGGTAAGCGTACCAAAGATTTAAATTCACCGATTTATCATGTATTCCCATGTTACAATTAGTTTTATGTAGCTACAACCCTAGTTAATGTATTTCAACAAAATTTAAGACTTAAGTTAATATTAATCTAAGTACACATTCTGTACGCAACGACGACGGACAGGCTGCAGATCTCGTCTGGAGGGCTTTGGCCACGGGCAGGAAGACAGCAACATGATTATTTTTAACATGTTTCATTATTCAGACATTTTTCTTGTGAGAGCAACAGTTTGTTCTCCTTTTGAGGAAGTTTCAGTATCGAAGGGTGGTTGCATTTACAACCAAATAACATCTTAGAATGTTCCATCAATTTGAAAGAAGTCCAGAGGAAGTTTGTTTGGTGGCAGATGGATGAGGCATGAGCTATCTTGCTAGCATCGTCACCACAGAGGTGCGCGAAACAGACGATGAAAGCCATAAAGAAAAAAAAAACTCCAAGATCTCATTTGTGGAAGACGAGTCTTGTCCGTCCAGAGTGGAGGAAGAGGAGGGCTGCCTTCCCTTGCTCTCTTAGGTCTTATTTTTATATACAAAAAGACCCTCACGGCCTATTCGCATCTGAGGCGACTTTGTGCCTCAACAGCGGTCGCAAGTCGATGCCGCAAACTTTAAACCACATAGAGGCCGACAAACTTTGGGATCGGATAGATAACCTTTCTTAAAACATTTTTTCTAAACAAACAACAGGCTGTATCGTATTGGGTTCAAACTACTAATTTAATACTTTTTTGTTTTTCTGTTTTCATATGAATACGTGCATAACTATATTTATTAACTAATTTTCACATAACGGTTCGTCTCAATCTAGTCCTATAAGATCGCCCGATTAATGACACAGAACCTTGCACTCTAACGAAACTTTGCAGCCCATTTTGCTCCCAAAGTGTGTCGGTATAATTTAAAGACACTCAGTATAGTCAGAGACTGTCGGACATTGTCTAGTTTCAAAAATAAATTAAAATTGCACTTTTCCAATTCAGATTCCTTTCAGTTATAAGCCCTTTTCTCTGCGATAGTTTTGTAAAAATATAGGCTATATATTTCTTTCCTTCCTTTCCCCTTTTTGTTCTCTTTATCAGCCGATGAATTTATTATCATAGCCATTTTATTGTGAATTTTATTTATTATTCGTATTTATTTTCTTTTTTATTATTATTTTATTACATTCCATTTTGTTATATTCTACCTTACGTTTCCCATATTAACCATTTGTACTAAATGAGTTGCTTTCACTATATTCCAATGTATTTTACTTTCTTTTTTATATTATGGTATTATTTTCATGTTGTTTAGTGTCGATTTTATTATGCTATTATTATTATTTTTTTGTAATATGTTAGTATTCTGTTCTTTAACTTTTTGTTGAATTTTAACTCCTTGTATACTGTATTTTGTGACCTGGTAGAGTGTAAGAGAAGGCCCGATGGCTTAACTCTGCCAGTATAAATAAAGAATTATTATTATTATTATAGTCACTGCCTTCTAGAGGAGGTAGTAAGATCTCTGAACCTTCCATATGTTTTCTCAACGATACTGAGTTCGGTGGTCAGCGGAATCCTTGGTGGCAGAAGTTTGCTCTCTTTGTCTTCAGCAGGAAAACCAGAGCGAACCAGGTTTCCGTCGAAGATATCCTATCCGGTACATCGCTCTCTTTGAGGGCAAACGTTTTTTCCCCCCAGGCACTCCCGTTTACCTCCAGTCCTATTACTATTAGCTAGACTATTAGTATATAATATATTAGCCAGTGAAGGTGACTAAAGTTTAATTAAGAACATGTTCGCATTTCTTCATCGCCGCATCAATTCCCCCACCCCCAAAGCTTCGACCCTCCTCCATCTCCCACTCTCGTCCACCTCGGCACCAGAGGGATGGCTGGTTGTGAATCGCTTACACTGAAGTGTTGCAGAATCAGATCTCGAGGTTTTCGCGCAGTAGGCCTAGCCCACACGTAGCTACCTCTGATACAGAAAAGTGGTTTGGCATGTTGTCTATGTACATGACTAAATTGACACAGCAGACACATAATTTAGCATCCAAGGAAAATATTTCGGGTAAGAGAAAGCCTACTTCTTATTGAGAATTCAGACTAAGATTCCAAACTTTGAAAACAGAACACATGGGAAACAGGCTAAAGCAGGCTCACTGTCCAACAAATTGTTATCCCTTGCAAATAGGCTTATACAGGGTGTTAAAAGATTAAGTATTTTGAGTGGTGATAGTATTCAACAAAAGACGGGAAAAAGTATAATAGACACGATCCTAAAATTAATATTTTCCGAAATATGAGTAGACCTACTTGTTCATTAACACATTAGGGAGATACTCAATGAGATTTCCATTGAAATATTCTCAAAGATGGTAGCATTCATCAAAACAAGACAAAAAAAGTCTAATAAACATGGTCCTAAACATGTTGGGCCGTATTCATAGACATTCTTAGCGCGGGCTTCCGGTGGATGATCAGCGAACTTACGTTTTTCGTATTCATAAACAGGTGTTAGCGATATGATATAAATCCCGTACAAGTAACCAGTCGATAGCCGGGGCTAGTTTAGCACGCTCATAGCGCG
The DNA here is from genome assembly GCA_025594305.2 of Periplaneta americana. Taxonomy (NCBI): domain Eukaryota; kingdom Metazoa; phylum Arthropoda; class Insecta; order Blattodea; family Blattidae; genus Periplaneta; species Periplaneta americana. The sequence goes on along the minus strand of JAJSOF020000019.1, from coordinate 142,434,041 downwards.
GGTTACTGAAATGTCTATGAATAGCACCCTTATATATATATGAGTAAGCTTACTTGTTCATCAACATCATAGGAGATTTCCATTCGTTGTAACGCATCCTTTTGCCCTACACCAGTGATGTCAAAGCAAGCGCATTTTTCTGAACTTGACGTCGTGCGCAGCCAGCAACCGCTAATTATGGAAAGAGGAAGGGTTGTGTATATGAATAAGCAACCTGTTGGATTAAGAAAACAGTGGTGCACAAACTTCAAGCGAAACGTGAAATTTTATGTCGTTATTTTTATATGACTTCTTTCTGTTTAATATTATCTATATTGTCTGTAAAACAAAAGTACTAACACTGATTTCTTAATATTGCAGTTGTGTCTTAAATCTTAATAACATAATAGAGAGTTAAGAAAGAATATTCACTTAAATTCCATAATAGTACAAATATACTGTACTAAATGGATGAGACACATCATTCATAAAGAAAGTGATATTCCAAAGAAAGGGATTGAGTATGACATGATAAGTTGGAATTTATATTGATGGTATCTTTAGCCTTACAAAAGTAATCAATAAACTAATCAAAACAATATTACAGTACAAAGCAAAGTTACCTAGGTACTGTATCTGTTTTAAGTGTAACTAATATTACATAACAAAACTCTTATCGCATTATGCTTTTAAGGTGATATTTGTGAGCAACTTCCTATCATCACAATATTAAATTATTTTCTCGAAATCTGCTGAAGCTATAGAGCTGACATTTTTACAACACATGGGCACGTATGTTTCGCTTATGATGTAACAGTAGTTGCTTTGTTAATTCATTTCCTTACAAACAATTTCCATGCGAATATTTTCAAAATTTTCAACACACTATCTTCAGTAATAAGTACGTAGGCTAATATACGGATCTCACCTCATCTCACTACATCTCGCCAAAATATTGTAAAAAATTGCACATAATTGTAAAAATTGTAGAAAAATACTAAATTGTGAAACTATAAAAACGTGTAAAAATTGTAATTGTAATATTGTAAAATTTTGATTTGTTCCACATCTTAAAGCTTCGTTTCTCATGTGAGATCTATGGAATAAAATAAATGAATGAATGAGATTTTCGAAAAAATTCTGTGACTACTAAATAAATAGGCCTATACCTGAAAATTTCACTTTTCTATACGAAAAATTGAGAAAATATTTCTTTTGAATAAAAAAATCAAACTTGTGAAAAATGAGCATTAAAATTAAAACTTACATTCTTATAATGCACTTACACTTCTCAGGCAAATCTAAAAATTAACATGGATACAGTTTTAATAAGTTCTCTTCCCTTTATCTATTGAATCAGTGCTGGCCATCCCTGAATATAGCTCGACCAAGCGGCATATACCACCTCTTTCGTCTGTGTCTTTCCTTTCCGCTGTAAAGCGCTCAGGCTCTCCTGGACTCTAAAGCGCGTGCTTGCTCCTGTGGGCATCAATTGACATGCCTGCCCTACGTCTTAGAGAATCACGCTTGTCACCCTTTTCTTTACTGTACGCCTAGGTATAGCCTAACCAATAAGATATGAGCATAGAGCTCACATTACAGGATATGCCGTTCTTACGCTACCAATTTCAATGTCTACAAAATGTAATTTTATGAACCATGTTTATTATAATTTTTCTTGTTTTAATGCATACTACCACTTCTCAAAATATTTAAAGCCTTTTTTTTTACACTTTATAGGATAATAAATAAGTTATGTTAAACGCGGATGAACCAGTAAAGTAAGATCTCAAAGATTTTGAATTTAAAGAAAGGAGAATCCAATGCCAGGATAGCCTACATTTCAACATTTGACTTTTAAACGCCGATTTTCGTAATTTGAAAAATTATATTAAAATTAATTACAGAAAATATTTATTCGTATAAACAGATTTGACAAAAATTAATTTTTTATATACGGAACAGTCATGCCTAGGAGGAATAGGCTGGATAACCGGACTACTAAAAGAATAGGAAGTGGAAATGAACACTTATCAGTTATTATCAGGGACGCTGTGCACACTGTGCTTGCTACCTGTTCCATTACAGTGCGCAAGCGCGTCTGGGTGTAGAGCACGGCTGTTACGAGGGGATGAGATCACATGATTCAAAACATTAACCAGCCCTCTTTTCATACCCCGGATGTTTAATTTTCGATCACCGTCGTGCTATCTGTCTTGTTGTGACACCCCCTCTCGAGCCCGTAGCTCACAACAGAAGTTACTGCCAATAACTGGGTGCTTTCAATATTACATTTTCTGTGTACGTCGATACTTTAACATTTCTTTCTATAATTTCCCACTTACTTTGTCCTTATAAATTTAATCTTTCATGTAAACCCTCTAAAAATAATAACTTTAAAAACTGATGTTCCCAAGGACTGAGCTCTATGTCTTCTCAACAGCAAAATGTCGCACTTACAATCGCGCGTGTGCAAATCTGGATAAAAATTGTAAAATAAGATGAATGATCCAAAGAAAGCAATACGTGTAATCGAGAACAAGTCGCCCTTCCTCAACAAAGCCCGGTTCAGTTTGCGTCACGTCCTCTACACTGTTAGGCCTAGGTGCCACCGCACTCGTAACTGCTGCAGACCTACATGTCATATGACGATTTCGGATTTCAGACTACTCCCGATTGTTGTGGATTTCAGACTACTCCCGATTGTTGTGGATTTCAGACTACTCCCGATTGTTGTGGATTTCAGACTACTCCCGATTGTTGTGGATTTCAGGCTACTTCCTATTGTTGATTTCAGGCTACTAGCGATTGTTGTGGTTTTCAGACTACTTCCTATTGTTATGGATTTCAGACTACTCCCGATTGTTGTGGATTTCAGACTACTCCCGATTTTTGTGGATTACAGACTACTCCCGATTGCTGTGGGTTTCAGATTACCACTGATTGTTGTGGATTTAACATTACATCTGACTCTTCTGTATCTAAGGCTACAGTGATCAGCATTATCATCCTCCTCTTGTTATTCTTCTCGAGAGCTTTTCCCTCCGTCTCAGATATGGTTTTCTTCCTGATTTTGCTTTATGTCCTCTTCCTTTTTCATGGAGCAGCTATTTGTTTCAATGTCAAAAATGTTTTTGTTCATTGTTTAAACCGTTTAACAAGATATCTTCACCAATTCATATTTTATTTCTTAGACATCTTCACTAATTTCGTTACGTTAAAGGATAGAACTGTGGACCGAGAATTAAGACTTGGTGTGGTCCTCGAGTCGCTCGGCTGCTCGAGGTCTCCAAGTTGATTCCAGATCAAGCATCAAGCTCAGATACGGTTCTTGAGACAACGTCCGCATCTTCTGGACATGTTTCGCAAGCTCTCCTCTCTGATAAGCTACATAGGCTATCATACCCTCGGAACATAATTACCCTTCCCCTCCCTCCCTAACACCAACCCCTTAGTAACAAACGTACTCTGAGGAAGTTCTACCCCCCGGCACGTGACCGCATATTAGCCAAATGACACGAGGGGAGAGCGAGACCTGGGTTTGCTTTTATCTCAACGATGCCACAACATTTCCCATCCTCCCCACTCCGACCCTTATTGTACACTCCGTTTGATAAGATTAGAGCAGAACAGAAATTCGTGGCCCAAAAGTTTCGGTTTTCGAGTTCATCAAAAGATACTCGAAGCCAAAGTACGGTTCAGGCTTCGAGACTTAGATCGGCATGATCAAATGGGATTACGAACAACAAAGGGTTTATAAGTAGGTTTAACGGTCAAACACAATGACCAAGGACTTTAAACTCCTTGAGAATGACAAACAAGATATACAACGGTCAACAAACAATAACGAACAAGATACATGACAGAATGACCAAACAGAGCACATGACAGAATAAAGAACAAGATACATGCCAGTCAGAATGAAGAACAAGATACGTGCCAGTCAGAATGAAGAATAAAAAATGTTATGTTTTGTTATGTTTTATTTAACGACGCTCGCAACTGCAGAGGTTATATCAGCGTCGCCGGATGTGCCGGAATTTTGTCCCGCAGGAGTTCTTTTACATGCCAGTAAATCTATTGACATGAGCCTGTCGCATTTAAGCACACTTAAATGCCATCGACCTGGCCCGGGATTGAACCCGCAACCTTGGGCATAGAAGGCCAGCGCTATACCAAATCGCCAAACATGTCGACAAATGAAGAATAAGATACGTGCCAGTCAGAATGAAGAACAAGATAAATGCCAGTCAGAATGAAGAACAAGATACGTGCCAGTCAGAATGAAGAACAAGATAAATGCCAGTCAGAATGAAGAACAAGATACGTGCCAGTCAGAATGAAGAATAAGATTCGTGCCAGTCAGAATGAATAAGATACGTGCCAGTCAGAATGAAGAACAAGATAAATTCCAGTCAGAATGAAGAACAAGATACGTGCCAGTCAGAATGAAGAACAAGATAAATGCCAGTCAGAATGAAGAACAAGATACGTGCCAGTCAGAATGAAGAACAAGATAAATGCCAGTCAGAATGAAGAACAAGATACGTGCCAGTTAGAATGAAGAACAAGATAAATGCCAGTCAGAATGAAGAACAAGCTACGTGCCAGTCAGAATGAAGAACAAGATACGTGCCAGTCAGAATGAAGAATAAGATACGTGCCACTCAGAATGAAGAATAAGATACGTGCCAGTCAGAATGAAGAATTAGATACATGCCAGTCAGAATGAAGAATTAGATACGTGCCAGTCAGAATGAAGAATAAGATACGTGCCAGTCAGAACGAAGAATTAGATACATGCCAGTCAGAATGAAGAACAAGATACATGCCAGTCAGAATGAAGAATAAGGTACATGCCAGTCAGAATGAAGAACAAGATACACGCCAGTCAGAATGAAGAATAAGATACGTGCCAGTCAGAATGAAGAATAAGATACGTGCCAAGCAGAATGAAGAATAAGATACGTGCCAGTCAGAATGAAGAACAAGATACATGCCAGTCAGAATGAAGAATAAGATACGTGCCAGTCAGAATGAAGAATAAGATACGTGCCAGTCAGAATGAAGAATAAGATACATGCCAGTCAGAACGAAGAATGAGATACGTGCCAGTCAGAATGAAGAATAAGATACATGCCAGTCAGAATGAAGAATAAGATACGTGCCAGTCAGAATGAATAAGATACGTGCCAGTCAGAATGAAGAATAAGATAAATGCCAGTCAGAATGAAGAAAAGATACATGTCTGTCAGAATGATGAACAAGATACAAGACAGTTAGAATGAAGAATAAGATACGTGCCAGTCAGAATGAAGAACAAGATACGTGCCAGTCAGAATGAAGAATAAGATACGTGCCAAGCAGAATGAAGAATAAGATACATGCCAGTCAGAATGAAGAATAAGATACATGCCAGTCAGAATGAAGAATAAGATACATGCCAGTCAGAATGAAGAATAAGATACGTGCCAGTCAGAATGAAGAACAAGATACATGCCAGTCAGAATGAAGAATAAGATACATGCCAGTCAGAATGAAGAATAAGATACGTGCCAGTCAGAATGAAGAACAAGATACATGCCAGTCAGAATGAAGAATAAGATACGTGCCAAGCAGAATGAAGAATAAGATACATGCCAGTCAGAATGAAGAATAAGATACATGCCAGTCAGAATGAAGAATAAGATACATAACAGTCAGAATGAAGAACAAGATACATGCCAGTCAGAATGAAGAATAAGATACATAACAGTCAGAATGAAGAACAAGATACATGCCAGTCAGAATGAAGTATAAGATACGTGCCAAGCAGAATGAAGAATAAGATACGTGCCAGTCAGAATGGAGAATAATATACATGCCAGTCAGAATGAAGAATAAGATACATGCCAGTCAGAATGAAGAACAAGATACATGCCAGTCAGAATGAAGAATAAGATACGTGCCAAGCAGAATGAAGAATAAGATACGTGCCAGTCAGAATGAAGAATAAGATACATGCCAGTCAGAATGAAGAACAAGATACATGATAGTCAGAATGAAGAATAAGATACATAACAGTCAGAATAGCGATCAACATAGGCCTACATAACTTTCATATAGAGTAAAGAAGAAAATGCGCTACTGTCAAGTAAAAGTAAAAGACAAATGTAAGGATTAAATAAAATGAAAGACAAGATACTTATCGGTCAAAAAGTGTTTAGACTAGCTGTTGAATTCGGTTGAAGCTGTTCTACAATTAATTTTCGTTAGCGATATTGTCTGTCTGCAGCTCCAGAATTTGGTCCGTTTTGTTCCCAGGAGGGGCCTTCTTCCTTACAAAGTCACAAGTGACAGAAAAGAGACACGAACCAAGTCCCTCTGGAAGTCAGTCTTTCGGGATTCAATTACAAATCTCAAGCATTGAGCGAGATACCAAAATCCAAGCTTGAAATGATGTGTGACGTAGAAATGCGATCGCACGAAATCATTTTTCATATTCCTCCCTTCTGACACATGAGATCTACGTGAACTGCGTCCGTAAACATGGCCTTCACACGCAAACATACGGCAGGCTGTAATGGAATAAGTGTGTGACATTTGTTGGACTGACATCAACATACACGCCGACTGCACGAGCTGTCAAAAACTTTCAACGGAAAGAAATCGCTTTCCTACTTCAGATGCACTTAAGGAGATAGGGCATCGTGTAATAAGTGGAGCGAAGACGAAGCTTCAGCCAACCTGGTCCTCCTCATTGGGGGCTGTCTCACTTGGCTTGGTTTGATCCATGTGCGTCCTACATTCCATTCCCAAGCGAGTAGGCCTGTCTAAGGAACTCCGCGGTCCTTACACTCTAGCTACGTCAGCAGAAAAAATGCGTGCTAACTACAACATTTCACCGCGGTTTTTTTTTTATTGTAGAAGTGAATGGAAGCTGGAGAATAGAGCACATCAAAAATAACCTTCTAGAACAGAGCTGGGCACATTACGTGATTCTGAGAAATGAGCGCTGTGTGCTTTAAAGAGCGGGTCTTGCGAGTGCTGTGACGTATGCATAGTGTACGTCATTCAGTGTCGGTGCAGTGGTGATTCTGCAGTATGATGGCGAAATTTGAAGACGGAGCTTCCGCTCATACACCAAAGCGGCCCGCTACTCCCAATGCTTTTAATGTATCATGGGAGGAGGAGTTCTTTTTGGTAGAGAGGAGTGGATTAGCAAAGTGTTTAATTTGGCATAAAACACTCCAACTGATTAAGAAGTTCAATATCCAACGACATTATTCTTTACAACATGCTACTGAATATGACAAATATGTTGGTAATGAACGCCATAAATTAATACAACTTAAAGAAAATGTTTCTCAGGTAGCCTACAATTTATTAGAGTATGTATTTGATATTTAAATTGCATTATAAGTTATTATGCATTTAGTAATTTATAATTTTAAATTATGCAAGTATTATGATATATCCTAGTACGGTATAGTATATTCCAGTTCATGATATATCATATTATATATCATGAACTGTAATGTACTGTACTATGGTATATGATAATATTTGTATAATTTAAAATTATATATTACTAAATGTACGGTACTACAATAACTTATAATGCAATGTAAATATCGAATAGATACTGAATATAATGTAACCTGAGAAACATTTTCTTCAAGTTGTATTAATTTATGGTATTATATTATATTATATTATACAATAATGCACTTAGTGAATCGGCTATGAGAATTAGCTACAAAATTTGCCACGAAATTGCGAAGGAATTGAAAACATTCAACGAAGGTGAATTCATCAAGCGATGTTTAATTATATTGGCAGATGAACTCTGTCCACAGCAAGTAGGGGAAGTGGAAGCCATACGCCTGTCTCGTAGAACCGTGGTGAGGAGATTGCAGTATGTGCGTATGGGTTATGTAAATAAGCCTAATGATTTGTGTGTGTGCATAGAGTGAAGTTTATTCCATTAAATTAATAAGAGTGTTATAAAGTCTGTACTGTACAATGGATTGATGTAATATCATTATAAACTGTTATGTACTGACAGACTGAATGACTAGAACAACCGTGGCTCTTGTTATATTAATGCAGGGAAGGTAGCTGTAATGCGAGTCCGCCACTGCGTGAGCGTTCTGCTCCGGCTTGAAATTGAAGTGCCTTGCGGAGCGAGACAACTCTGGCCGACTAAATGGAGCCGCTCTCATGCCCGGCCCCGCTCTAGAACATCATCTTTTCCAACTACAAGACCATGGTGCGGACCGAACCCGGGCTGTCTGGACAGAATACCGGCGCGCTGTGCTGAACCCCACTCTGCCTACAATCTGCTCCCACGTCGCTTGTGAAAAATGGAGGATAGGTCACAGAAAACGCTCTGTGCCTGAAGAGGCATCATCGTCATGAACGAAGTTAGGTTCAGAGTCAGCAAAGCTTGTTCCCATGGTTACCAGACGCCGCCATTCATTTTACCAACGCTGCCTCATATCTCGGCGGCCTCTTCGTTAATACGAAAACAACGATCTTCGTTCATCCTGCAGACGTGGTTGCTCCAGTTTTGTGATATGTACACTCACGGAAACAAGTAATGATCGGCCGTGTTTTTTTAATTGACCGCCAAACTGTACATTATCGGCATCAATTCAACATGCATAAATCAAGATTTACTCGTACAATGTTGAGAGGCTGCATTATTATGTGTAAATGCTTGTTGACTGAAACATGCATAGACCTATTAGAGGTAATATTACTATATGCCAATTAACTACAACGTTATAGGTCCTTGATAGCCTATTGAAAGGGAAGCACATTAGCCAGAAAAAATGCTCTCGGCCGTGACTGATTTTTTATTACATTTTGGGAACATTATATAGCCTGAAAAGGCTTGTTTTTGGATGTCTATTCTATATGCACATCAGTAATCTTAGTTGTCGCCGACTGCTTAAAGTCGAGTAGGAAAGCATACACTTATTGCTAAAACTGGCGGAAGCGTATCAGGCCTAGAAGTCTGAAACAGACAGAACAATATAGCTATGACCAGCGCTATCACAGTAGCATTACACTGTATACTGAATGACGGATGACAAAACGAACAAATATTTAAATTAGTGTTGTGGGATTTAATCGATTAATCTAATCAATTAATCGATCAATTTTTGTTGTAAGATTAATCGGTCAATATATTTAATCGAATAATCGAGTCGATTAAAATTAATCGGTTGTGTTGTTATTACAAACTCATACTAAAAATTCCGACAATATTTCTCGCTCGGAAATTGCTTACTTAAAAGCACGAGAGTACTGTAATTTTCTAACTGTAAACCAGGTAGAGTAGGGAAAATCTTTGCACAAACACTTCAGAAAGAGATGGAAATATGAGGACTGACCTAGTCTACCTCTATTGAAAGTTGAAACACAATGCGAAACCCTTATTAAGTTTTATGGTTTTCCAAGAAAACTTCCACCTTGTTGTCAGCTCATCTTCCTAGCATATGAAATTCATACTTTTCTGGGATTCGTCCCCCTCATCCCTTTTAAAATAGCCATGTCTACACTGTGTGCAAGTGAGAGCGTAACTACCTTCTCCTCTTTTCAAAATCTGGTAATTCGATTACAATACGGGCCAGTCTTCTGTTTCGACCGCTGTACTTTTGCAGTTTCCGTACTAGTTTGTATATGAAGGTTGTGTGTTTAGTTTGATAATGAAAACAAATCAGTTTTCTTTGGTTTGTGAAAGGTGTAAACTCCCTTATGTCATATGAGAATTTGAGAGGTAAACTCGGTGAAACGTTTGGATTTAAATTGAACGATCGTGGAGAAGTGCTTGACAGAAAAAAAGTTTTTTCGTGTTTAGTGATGCAGGAAACACTGTTGCTAAATGTAGAGCGGCACTTAATTCGGAGCATGTGAATGCACTCACATGTTTAAAATCATGGATGAAGCAGTATTAACTAGGTGAGTCTTCATACTTTTTGTTATTTATGTTTGTTTAAAAAATTCCCGGAGAAATTGACACAATAAATTATAAGCCTTATAATAAATATGTTAGTAAGTAATAAAATTAATTGTTTTGTAATATAACGATACAATATATACAGATATACAACATTAATTTAATACTTATGCTTATCACCGAACACAAGTTAAATTTAACAGAACTTGTGTATTACAGTATATTAAAACATTTTTTCAACTCGATCAAAACTCGATTAATCTATCGATTAATCGATTAAATTCAAATAGTTAATCGATTAAATATTTTGATCGATCAACAGCACTAATTTAAAACGTTCCAATTAAATGAAATCGTTATAAATTCAACAATGATTTAAAGAGTCTAGAATTTAGTCTAGCTATAATTTGTTTTTTTTTAATGAAACCCATAGGCTAGTCTATTTCGTATTTTTCACATCTGGAATGATGGCATACGTTAGTTAATATTATAAAAATGTTAACGATGGAATATAAAATAAACTGCATTAAAATAAAATGTGTATAATTAGTTTAGGCTTGTAAACTTAATAATTGAAATTTTGAAATAATTTTTATAACTTTTTGAACTAAAGACAAAATAGACCTATAACTCATTAACATTTTTTCTTCATGGCGTTTGAGGGTATAGGCTACTATAAACAGTAACATGAGCTGCTGCCAGGAAGTCAAAAGGAGGATAGCAATGACAAAGGAAGCTTTTAATAGAAAAAGGAGCATCTTCTGTGGATCCCTGGAAAAAGAGCTTAGAAGAGATTAGTAAAGTGCTTTCTCTGGAATGTGGCATTGTATGGGGCAGAAACATGAACATTACGACGAAGTGAAGAGAAGCGAGCAGAAGCATTTGAAATGTGGATATGGAGAAGAATGGAACGTGTGAATGGACAGACAGAGTAAGAAACGAAGCTGTGTTGGAAAGAGTGGGTGAAGAAAGAATGATACTGAAACTGATCAGGAAAAGAAAAAGGAATTGGTTGGGTTTTCCAATGCGAATGTCAGGTAACCCCATAACGATTCATTTAGGCAATTTCTAATTCGCCATCACCGATTTCACCCACGCACACACCTAGTTAAATAACCAATCAACAAGCACATGTTGCTGGGGATTGTGGACACAGTTTGCACTGCTTGAGACAACACGGCACGAGCACAAGTACAGTGGGGCTGACGTAAGATGAAGCTTATTTCGTAAAAACTAATATGGACGTAATATTAACCTTCATCCATTAGCATACCAGATATCATCAAAACTGCGGGTAAAATCACAATTCTATGTACTGAAAAAATAAACCTATTTAATTATTTGTCTAATAAAATGCATTTTGTGAGTAACATGCAATTCTTCAGTTTGACTAAACAGTTTATAATCCACGAGCCTAGCTATTTGTCTGATCACATGAAATGATTAGTACGAACACAGAAAGTCGAGTACCAGTTTAAAATGAATGCTGTCAACTTATTAGGCCTAATTATTACTGTATTATTTATTATAGCCTATATTACTTATTAATAATATCATTAATTACGTTCAAATTTCCGCTCGGGCGCAGGTTCGATTCCCGCTTGGGCTGATTACCTGGTTGGATTTTTCCGAGCTTTTCCTCAACCGTAAAGCAAATGTCAGGTAATCTACGGGGAATCCTCGGCTTCATCTCGCCAAATATCATCACGCTATCACCAATCCCATCGACGCTAAATAACCTCGTAGTTGATAGAACGTCGTTAAATAAGCAAGTAAAATGGACTTCGTACACAATGAATGTGAATACGGTTTTGGTTTTGTACCCATTGTGATATTAATACAGAACCAGAATAGTAATATACGTTACAAGAGCGGTATGTTGACGTTTTGATGTTCGAGGAAAAGACTGAAAAGGCGAAACGTAGTTGAGCTTTTTTAATTTCCGAGAACATGAAAACAAACATACCGCTCGTGTATCGTACATTATTTTGTGCGAAGATCGTTTATTACATACCTGAAAGACGAATTTCTAATTAGCTGCAATGAAATCTCCATGTTGATTTCTGTTTAATGACGCCAACTTCGGAACACCAAAATATCTTTCTTCAACATTGTTGCTGTAAAACGTTTTCTGTGTTTACTATACCAGCAGGCCGTGATATACGTCTGTCTTTTTTTCCCCAGTCTATAAATGCGAACTTAAAACAAACGGTAAGGTTATGTAATGATTTATTTTTCATTTTAATATTTTAACAATATTATTTATATAACATATTGCAGTAATAACATCGGCATCTGGAATCTCGTTGATTTCTTCACGGCTTCCTTAATGTTACTTGTATCAGGAATGCAATAAGTTTCGTGGAGTAGTAGACTTTACTTAATTTTTGCAAATATTTAAAAACAATAATTAACATTGCAATTTAGGTGAAATTGCAGTGGTAAGTTTCCAATTTATAATTATTACTATGTTAAAAGTCTCTAAAAATGATATGTTAAAAGCCTAAAGCAGTAAAATGAATGTCGCGCTTAAGCGGTAAGAAGAGGGAAATTGTTATGTGTGTTACGTTGGGAATACTGAATGTGGTATTTCACACTTACCGCGTATTGGTTCTGTGCGGAAAACAAGCAAATACGCACGATCTCGCACAAATTTATTTACTTCCATTATGTGTGAAGTATTAAACTTATGCAGGGAAAAAATGGAATAAATGCCCGTTTCCAAAAATTCCTGAACGTATAAAATAAGAAGACTCGGGCTGCAAAATGACAGACTCGGCCCTAACAAATCCTCTCTATTACAACGAATGAAGATGAAAAGCATCAATGCATTAGAGTTCATTCTTTGAAGGCCCACGACAGAAAGGCTTTGTTTTAACATTGAAATAATTTCGATAAAGATCGATCATCGTACAAAGGCTAACAATAAACCACACGCGGGGTCACATGTGCCGTGTTTCCATCCGAGCGGACTGCTAATTAATTGGAAAGCTCGTGATTACAACTGCCGGCCGGGCCGTGAAGTGGTGCATTGAGCACGGGCGCTTCGTTCTCAAGGAGCCGCTACTGTACAACAGAACAATTAGCAAGACACAAAGTGGCGGGCGTTTAACCCGCTCGCTCTCGACGGCTCTCAAAGCCCCAGCGTTTAGGAACCGCCGGGCGTCGATCAGTTTCATTGTGTGGAAACAGTTGGCGATCACTGGGCTGCATGCGCATTTAGCAGACACTCCAGAGGACAGGACAAATGAAAACCGTTTTCAGTTTTGAATGCAGATGCAGCCGGCGATCGCTGCAGCCAGCCTTTTTAAAGGTTTGCCTGGGCTCACACATTATTTTGTGCGAGATCATACTATTTGCTTGGTTTCCGCACAAAATCAATCCGCGGAAAGTCTAAAATTCCACATTCAGTATTCCCAACCTAACACACATAACAATGTCCCTCTTCTTACCGCTTAAGCGCGACATTCAATTTACTGCTTTAGGCTTTTAACATATTATTTTTAGAGACATCTAGCATAGTAATAATTATAAATTGGACACTTACCACTGCAATTTCACCTAAATTGCAATGTTAATTATTGTTTTTAAATATTTGCAAAAATTAAGTAAAGTCTACTACTCCACGAAACTTATTGCATTCCTGATACAAGTAACATTAAGGAAGCCGTGAAAAAATCAACAAGATTCCAGATGCCGATGTTATTACTGCAATATGTTATATAAATAATATTGTTAAAATATTAAAATGAAAAATAAATCATTACATAACCTTACCGTTTGTTTTAAGTTCGCATTTATAGACTGGGGTGAAAAAAGACAGACGTATATCACGGCCTGCTGGAGTAGTCTATAGTAAACACAGAAAACATTTTACAGCAACAATGTTGAAGAAAGATATTTTGGTGTTCCGAAGTTGGCGTCATTAAACAGAAACCAACATGGAGATTTCATTGCAACTAATTAGAAATTCGTCTTTCAGGTATGTAATAAACGATATTCGCACAAAATAATGTACGATACACGAGCGGTATGTTTCTTTCATGTTCTCGGAAATTAAAAAAGCTCAACTACGTTTCGATTTTTCAATCTTTTCCACGAACATGAAAACGTCAACATACCGCTCTTGTAACGTATATTACTATTGTGCGAGATCGCGTATTTGTTGGTTTCCGCACAAAACCAATCCGCGGAAAGTCTAAAATTCCACATTCAGTATTCCCAACCTAACACACATAACAATTTCCCTCTTCTTACCGCTTAAGTGACATATTGATTTTACTGCTTTAGGCTTTTAACATATTATTTTTAGAGACGTTCAATATAGTAATAATTATGAATTGAAACTTACCACTGCAATTTCACCTAAATTGCACTGTTAATTATTGTTTTTAAATATTTGCAAAAATTAACTAAACTCTACAACTCCACTAAAGTTACTGCATTCGTGATGCAAGTAACATTAAGGAATGTATGTAATAAACGATCTTCGCACAATAGTAATATGCGTTACAAGAGCGGTATGTTGACGTTTTCATGTTCGAGGAAAAGATTGAAAAAGCGAAACGTATCGTACATTATTTTGTACGAAGGTCGTTTATTACATACCTGAAAGAGGAATTTCTAATTAGTTGCAATGAAATCTCCATCTTGGTTTCTGTTCAATGACGGCAACTTTGGAAAACAAATATATCTATCTTCAACATTGTTCCAATAAAATATTTTCTGTGTTTACTATACTGCAGCAGGCCGTGATATACGTCTGTCTTTCCCCCAGTCTATGATGAGTCTGGAATCTTGTTGATTTTTTCACGGCTTCCTTAATGTTACTTGCATTACAAATGCAGTAACTTTAGTGGAGTTGTAGAGTTTAGTTAATTTTTGCAAATATTTAAAAACAATAATTAACAGTGAAATTTAGGTGAAATTGCAGTGGTAAGTTTCCAATTTATAATTATTACTATATTGAACGTCTTTAAAAATAATATGTTAAAAGTCTAAAGCAGTAAAATGAATATGACGCTTAATCGGTAAGAATAGGGAATACTGAATGTGGAATTTCACACTTACCGCGTATTGGTTTTGTGCGGAAAGCAAGCAAATACGCACGATATCGCACAAAATAATGTACGATACACGAGCGGTATGTTTTCTTTCAATTCTCGGAAATTAAAAAAGCTCAACTACGTTTCGCTCTTTCAAACTTTTCCTCGAACATGAAAACTTCAACATACCGCTCTTGTAACGCATATTACTATTGTCTCTAGCAGCTCTGATGCTGAAAATCTTTCACACTGTAGCGGAAGCTTCTGCCTTTTCAGGAATCTTAAACCACGCCTTGAACTTGACAGTGGATGATAATCCAGGTCACAGCAATGCAACCACGAGTACTACACCACAGAGTTGATTAAACTATGGCTAATATCACAAGATTTACGTAAACATATATTCACTCTCTTCAATTTCAGAGTTCTTATAGGCTATGTTAGATTTTTTCGGCGTTCTTAATGTAAAGTTCTGAACGCAAGACAGTAATTTCAATCAGTTGACTTCATTTCAATAACCGATTACAATAGTTGGCGCGAGATTTTGCACCGTGTCTTTAGAGCAGTGATGTCAACTGATGCCCATAGGAGCAAGCGCGCGCTTTAGAGCCCAGGAGAGCCTGAGCGCTTTACAGCGGAAAGGAAAGAGACAGACGAAAGAGGTGGTATATGCCGCTTGGTCGAGCTATATTCAGAGATGGCCAGCACTGAGTCAATAAATAAAGGGAAGAGAACTTATTAAAACTGTATCCATGTTAATTTTTAGATTTGCCTGAGAAGTGTAAGTGCATTATAAGAATGTAAGTTTTAATTTTAATGCTCATTTTTCACAAGTTTGATTTTTTTTATTCAAAAGCAATATTTTCTCAACTTTTCGTATAGAAAAGTGAAATTTTCAGATGTTTGTTTAGTAGCCTTAGAGGTACTAAAACAATGTTTTCGCAAATCTATTATAGGCCTATCGTAAATACGTATTACTGAAGAAAGTGTATTAAAAGTTTGAAAATATTCGCATGGAAAATATTTGTAAGGAAATGAATTAACAAAGCCAATACTGTTACATCACAAACAAAAGATATGTGCCTATGTGTTGGAAGCTCTATAGCTTCAGCAGATTTCGAGATAATTTAATATTCTGATAACAGAAAGTTGCGCACCAATATCACCTAAAAGCATAATGCGATAAGAGTTTTATTATGTAATATTAGTTACAGTTAAAACATATACCTAGACAACTTTGCTTTGTACTATAATATTGTTTATGCTCGACCATGCCGAAATGTAGTAATTATACACCTGGTAGCAGTCCTTTAATGCATGTTATTAAAGTACACCTACTCATTAAAGTTCAGGTGTTTTCAGCCAATGACAACTCAGCTTACAGGTGTTCAGCCAATAACGAGTCAGCTTTGTACCGTTATAAAACCGCAAGTATCGATTATTCTCGGATATGCAATCGAAAGAGAATAGCGAAAATTCACGGAGGCTGGAAATCCAATACTGTCGCAGAAGGTTATGTTCTGTTACTATAATAATTAGCCTTAATTGTAAATAATATTCAAATAAATTCAATTTGTCATCTCGTTTTTCTATGTCGAATTCAATAATCAAAGTTATACCAAGTTTAACGAATTACACAAGGTCAAAAACATTATTGTCCCTCGAAAAAAATCAATACTTTCGCGTCTGCGCACATCTCACAATTCACGACGTAGAACAAGGTCACTTCCGATCTTGTCAGATACAAATAAAATGTATATATCTGAATCCTGTAATTTCAAGTTAGAAATATGGTCGAGCATAAAAAGTCGTATGAAACTCGCCTATAATGGTAATTAAGAAGCTCGTTTCATAAACATCCATACTCGCTTCTTAATTACTATCATTATAGGCTCGTTGCATAATGTACTATTTGATTACTTTTATAAGGCTAAAGATACCATCAATATCAATTTCAACTTATCATGTCATATTCAATGTCTTTCTTTGGGATAACACTTTCTTTATGAATGATGTGTTTAGTTCACTTAGTACAGTATAGTTGTAGTTATTATGGAATTTGAGTAAATATTCCTTCTTTACTCTTTATTATGTTATTAACGTTTAAAACACAACTGCAATATTAGGCTAAGAAATAGGTGTTAGTACTTTTGTTTTAAAGAGAATATAGAAAATATCAAATAGACGCCATATAAAAATAACGACTTAAAATTTCACGTTCCGTTTGAAGTTTGTGCACCACTGTTTTCTTAATCCAACAGGCTGCTTATTCCTCCTAGCATGCCTAGAGCTTGATGCCCGCGCACGACGTCAAGGTCAGAAAAATGCGCTTGCTTTGACATCACTGCTTTAGAGCGACGTGAAGGCTCTATCATCACGGAATGTGATACTTCGGTGCGTACAGAAGGGCACATCCTGCACTGGACTTGCCGTCTGTCAGTCCTGGATAACCACACTGAACCTCCTCCATCAGCGAGGCTCGCGGTGAAAGCACGGCGTTGCTGCAGGATTGAAAAGTGGAGCCATTCACTGACGCAATGGAGGCAAGACCTGCTGTTAACTACAGCATTTACAAACACGCCTCATGAATATTCTTGATACAGCATTAAATATTAAATATTGTGGCTGCCTGCCGTTACAAGTTATGTGAAGGCAGCGGCAGTTTGATCTAATTTAAAACTTGATGTTAGTTTGCATCATTATTGTTAAAGGCCCCGACGTCATAAAGGTGGCTGTTTATTTTGCGGGCCGGCGAGCTGTACACAGCGGCTGATGTGTAAAGTAGACCGCTAATCATGCACCTCGTGCCTGTGTATTTTATTTAGAGATTGTGAAAGGTGGAAAATATGTTTGGACTCTATAAATGTCCCACCGAGACCCTCATCAAAAATTAATAAATCACGCAGATGAGATAATGCAGCAGTGTACAGGACAAACACAATGCTGTAAACATAATTACTGTACACGCGAGCTTCAAAAAGTAATCACGGTTTCATCACGGCGATTCTTTTTTATCGGTTAATGTAATAGAGGGTCGTGGACAAGAAACTGCACAGCTCGCTAATTCGTTTATGTAGATAGCAGTCTCAACCTATTTATATTCGCATTTAATAATAACAATAATAATAATAATAATAATAATAATAATAATAATAATAATAGTAATAATAAATGCCCTTATATAAATCTCCAATGTTTTTATTTTTATTATTTGTTTCTACCTGATTCAGTTTCCTCTCTTTTAGTCCTAACTATACGATTTGCTTCCCGTCTTTCATTGAAATAATTATATCTATTCGCCTCAACTGGATCTTGTAAGAATTTCAATTTTGCCTGTTTCCTTCTTTCTACTACCATGCAACAATCTTCATCAAACCACGGTTTCTTTTTCTTAGTTTCATAATAACCTATGCTCTGCTCAGCTGCAATTTTGATATTATCTCGGATGTTTTCCCACACATTTAACCCTTTCTCAACTTCGTCGGAACTTGCTAATGCGGCAAACCTATTTGAAATTTCAACCTGATAATGTTGCTTAGTTTCCTCGTCCTTTAATTTCGGAATATTGAATCTTCTAATATTAACTTGTTGCTCTACTCGCTTGGCTACTGATAGTCTTTCTCTTAGTTCTCCAATTACCAAATAACGGTCAGAATTACAGTCTGCACCCCTAAAGGTTCGAATGTCTACTATACTAGTATGTCTTCTTTTATCTATCAAGATGTGATCTATTTGGTTGTGTGTCAATCCATCTGGAGAAGTCCAAGTATATTTATGTATATCCTTATGGGGGAATGTTGTACTTTTGACTTTTTATTATCCAGTCTGATGTCAAAATATCTGAAAGTTAGATTTATAAAACAGTTATATTACCGGTTGTTTTATATGGTTGTGAAACTCGGACTCTCACTTTGAGAGAGGAACATAGGTTAAGGGTATTTGAGAATAAGGTGCTTAGGAAAATACAGTATTTGGGGCTAAAAGGGACGAATTTACAGCAGAATGGAGAAAGTTGCAGAACACAGAACTGCACGCATTTCATTCTTCACCTGACATAATTAGGAACATTAAATCCAGACGTTTGAGATGGGCAGGGCATGTAGCACGTATGGGCGAATCCAGAAATGCATATAGAGTGCTAGTTGGGAGGCTGGAGGGAAAAAGACCTTTAGAGAGGCCGAGACGTAGATGGGAAGATAATATTAAAATGGATTTGAGGGAGGTGGGATATGATGATAGAGAATGGATTAATCTTGCTCAGGATAGGGACCGATGGTGGGCTTATGTGAGGGCGGCAATGAACCTCCGGGTTCCTTAAAAGCCAGTAAGTAAGTAAGTAATGATAATAATAGATATAAAAACCTACAGATATATACAAAATGTTTTATAAGCACGCAAATTTTAAATTTAGACGGTACATGAATTACATTTATTGCTGTGCAAGTCGGCAGTTTTAATAGATCTGAAGACGAGAGAAATGCTTCAAGTTTGTGTTGTAGGCCTAAGCGAGATTTTACTTCCTATCCCTTTCATATGAACACGAAGGCTAACGTTCTTTATGAAATATTCCCAGGTTGTATGTATTACGTATATCTCTAAGGATCTTGAATAAAAACAGGGCGTCAAGATCTCGTCGTCGGATAGTAAACTATCCTCGCAACCCCTGCGGTGGCTGAGCGGTCAGACCTGCAGCCTAACACGCAGGCGGCCCGGGTTTGAGTCCCGGTCGGGTCTGACACTTAGCGAACAAGGTTGCAGTTGGGGTTTTTCTCGGGGTTCTCCCGTTTTTCCCTTATTAAGCATCTACATCATTTCGTCAACATTTCTCTTTTCCGTCATCATTTCATAGCATTCCACGACCGCCGACTGACGAGTCACGGAGGGGGCAAGGGGGGGTTGCTTGCTCGAAAACTGGGTACGCGGCGAACCTTAGTGTGTGGGTTCGGGAATGCGCCTAGCTTGAGGGTTAGCGCAATAGATCGTAACAGGTCGCAGTGCGGGCCATAGTGCCCCCTCCACTAAATTCCATTCCATTCCATTCCATTCCAAGCTACTGTCGCAGTTATTCAGCATTTGTAACGATATCAATGTGCGTTCAATAGCTGTCAGTTTCAATAAAATTCCAGACTACAGATGCATATTGGATTGACTGACGTATTGGTCATTCGTAAAATCAAATACGTCGTAGCTCGTAGTAAGAACCTTACGGTAGGAGTGAGTTAGCTAGCTTGCAAGTCGAAGCGTAGCAAGAAAGGGAAGCTTCTCAGTCCATTTTTTCTTTCCCCTCACGCGCAGGGACATTTCTTCAGATACCGAATGGCCTATAAGGTATTCAAAGGCAATGAGGCGTAGAAAAGAGTGAAGTACTGATCGTACTAGTAACATTCTGATTTCATGATTAGACTATTATTAAATCTACATTCATGTGAAAATAAAGTGCGCTGTCAGAGAATGCACCAAGATCTTGACAATCTGTTCTATTAATTTGGGTCATAACTGATAAATTTAAGTTATAGTTCAACTTAAAAGAGGCAGTTTCCCTCGAGAATGTTGTTATATCAGTCTTAGAAAGCACAATTTTCACGTAGGCCTAATTGTCTTCATAGCATTTTGCGATTACGTCAATATCAATTCAATTCAATGCAATTTATTAAGCCATTAAACATACAGTGATAGGCTTCGTCACAAAAAAAAACATTTCAAAATACACATAATTGAAAACAGTAAAGTCCACACCTGTGGAGTAACGGTTAGCGCGTCTGGCCGCGAAACCAGGTGGCCCGGGTTCGATTCCCGGTCGGTGCAAGTTACCTGGTTGAGGTTTTTTCCGGGGTTTTCCCTCAACTCAATATGAGCAAATGCTGGGTAACTTTCGGTGTTGGACCCCGGACTCATTTCACCGGCATTATCACCTTCATCTCATTCAGACGCTAAATAACCTAAGATGTTGATAAAGCGTCGTAAAATAACCTACTAAAATAAAAAAAAATTGAAAACAGTAAAGTTTAATTAGAATGAAAACACAAAACATTTTGAAACTCTAAAATTAATGAAAACACTTCACTCTTAATGTAATATTTGTAACTAAATGTAAATAACTTTATTTATTAAAAAAATTTCGTATGAATTTATGTTAAGAAACTCATCTACAGAGTAGAAAGGATTATTCAATTACGTGCCTCTACTTAGAGTGTGGGATTAAGAAATTAAATTAGGCATCTTCACGCAATTATGAAAATAATTTTGCGTTCAAAGTGTGCAATAACGGTTTAAGATGACGTATGCATGTTTTTTAAATATAATTTAGGAAAATAAACCGCTAACCTAACCTAACCATCGGTAACATGATAAAAAATCTGAATCGTTACAAAATTCGTGAGAAAAAGCGCCATCTTCAAAACACAACTTTCATATGGAAAAATTAAGATGTGAATTTCCAGAAACTTCTACAAATCGATTCTTATCGTATAAAATTCTCTACACAAACTTGCCACCATTGGAAGCGGTATAATTAAATGCAGTCATCACAAATTAACGTGAACTTTTCTTACATAACTTAATAGATTCTGCAACCTTCATTTTCTGTACAATAATTTTCCCTTAATTCTTTAAGTTTTTCACTACCAATAGCACCTGCATGTCGTCCATGCTTCTCTTTACCACATCGCTGCATATCATATTAGGGTAATAACAAATTGGACGTACTGTCATATATAGTCCCGTCGCTCTTATTTCCGGCAGCCAATCACGTTGCAGGTCGGCTACATTTAAACGTGCGCGTCTTGTCATTCGCTACTGATGATGTAATGCATTTCCTAAGATTCGATAAATACTTAATATAATCGCCCGCCAATTTGGCTCTTTCGTTGGCGTTCGCAGAAATCACACAGGACGTTATTTTCCGCTCAATTATTTGTTGAATTACAGTGCGTTTGATTTATTATCTTTGGAGCTGCGACATGATAATGTTTAACGGTGAAGCAAATAGATTCCTCATCTGGTAGCTCGACAACGAAAGAACAAAAATGGCGAACGATACTACCTACCTAGACTTTATAGAGCCTTCACTTCCTAAGACGTAAGCAAAGGGGAAGAGTCCTACCGGAAATAACAGCGACACGACTATAGTTATGAATAGGCCTATAACGTGGATAGGTTTCCGACGTGAACGTATGATTTTTCCATTTGCAGACGAACGACGCTTGAAAATTATTGCGATATTTTGAAGTTTACGTAATTTTGACATTACAGAATAATTTCCACCAGACAACAAAAAGCAGCCGAAAACAAGATACGTCAGTTCTTACACAAGTATCTGCACAACGGCAGTGCACGGTACAGAAAATTCTGTATTTGCTTTAACGTACAAACATAAATCTGTTCTAGTCGCAAATAGACACAAAGCATAGGGCGCCGAGACAACTGCATGTGATCAAACCAGAGACTTCTTTGTGAAAATAATGGGAACGGCAGGGAGTTCACGAAAACAATAACACTGCCTTATGGATGTTCCTCATTTCATTGTCGCATTAAGTTATTTTAAGCACCGGATGCTCACTCACATTATCCGAGGAACAAAGAGAATGCCTTGCGATGTGCACAAAGATGAGATTTCAGCACTCCAAAAGTGGTTTTCGGCATTACCGTCTGTCTGACTGCGATTGTGGATGGATTTTGTTCGTGCAAATCAATTCATGTTGGAATGATGCATTCAGCAATGACTGCTTACATGGAAAGAAAGTATAACATACAGCAGTGATGTCAAAGCAAGCGCATTTTTCTGACCTTGACGTCGTGCGCGGGCAGCAAGCGCTAAGTATGGAAAGAGGAAGGGTTGTGTATATGAATAAGCAGCCTGTTGGATTAAGAAAACAGTGGTGCACAAACTTCAGACGGAACGTGAAATTTTATGTCGTTATTTTTATATGGCTTCTTTCTGTTTAATATTACATATATTGTCTGTAAAACAAAAGTACTAACACTGATTACTTAATATTGCACTTGTGTTTTAAATCTTAATAACATAATAGAGAGTTAAGAAGGAATATTCACTTAAATTCCATAGTAGTATAATATTATACTGTATTAAGTGGATGAAACACATCATTCATAAAGAAAGTGATAGTCCAAAGAAAGAGATTGAGTATGACATGATAAGTTGGAATTTTTATTGATGGTATCTTTAGCCTTACAAAAGTAATCAATAAACTAATCAAAACAATATTACAGTACAAAGCAAAGTTACCTAGGTACTGTATCTGTTTTAAGTGTAACTAATATTACATAACAAAACTCTTATCGCATTATGCTTTTAAGGTGATATTTGTGAGCAACTACCTATCATCAGAATATTAAATTATTTTCTCGAAATCTGCTGAAGCTATAGAGCTGACATTTTTACAACACATGGGCATGTATCTTTTGCTTATGATGTAACAGTAGTTGCTTTGTTAATTCATTTCCTTACAAACAATTTCCATGCGAATATTTTCAATACACTATCCTCAGTAATACGTATATGCGGTATATTACATTTACGAAAATGTTCTGTAAGGCTACTAAATAAATAGGCCTATATCTGAAAATTTCACTTTTCTATACGAAAAGTTGAGAAAATATTTCTTTTGAATAAAAAATCAAACTTGTGAAAAATGAGCATTAAAATTAAAACTTAGTCTACATTCTTATAATGCACTTATACTTCTCAGGCAAATCTAAAAATTAACATGGATACAGTTTTAATAAGTTCTCTTCCCTTTATCTATTGAATCAGTGCTGGCCATCCCTGAATATAGCTCGACCAAGCGGCATATAACACCTCTTTCGTCTGTCTCTTTCCTTTCCTCTGTAAAGCGCTCAGGCTCTCCTGGGCTCTAAAGCGCGCGCTTGCTCCTGTGGGCATCAATTGACATGCCTGAGATATAGCCTACATCGTACGACGCCAACGACCCCATTCCGATCCTACATGCTAACCATCATAAACATTTTCTTCAACAGAAAACATGTGGAAATGACTTCCAGGTTAACGTATTGCAGACCTTTACGGAAATGCAGCAAATGGGCCTCTCATAATTATTATGCTTCATTTAAAGGATTAAGCTCCAGTTAAGCGCAGCAGGCTTTCCATCCGCTACGAGTACAACAGGAAGGGGCAATGTTGTGAGAGACGATGCTAACTGCTCACAGAAAATTCAACAAGAAATAAAAAATTGCATTAACAGCGGAACAATAGTGAGATCTGTGACGCACTTCCATGTGATGCTAGGCTACATAGTCATAATAAAAACAAAGTTATAAATGTTTCTATAGAAGAGACTCGCATCGAAGGTTGACACACACAATTCAGTTCCTTTACCACAGCGGTGGCGAAAATGTGATCGTGCGCCGAGTCACTGTGTAACCTGCAACGTGCATAGCACCTATGGAGGGAGGCGGACAACGGAAGGGGAAGTGAAGCAACTCTCTGACTTATTAAATGATTTTCATTTTCCTTAAGTCAAGCACTTAAATATAATTTTATACAGTACAAGGCTACAAACTAATGTTTAGTACGTGTAACGAAGAAAGAAATGAACAATAAATGAACAATATCACAACCTAAAATTAACTGTCTTCAGAATGTCTCTGCGACAAAGTTTCAATATCAGGAATTATGTCACTTACTGCCAGTCGTAGTTGATCACGAAGGTATTTGTCTGTCAGTCGTGATCTAAATTTGGTTTTTACTATTTTCATTGTTGAAAATAATTTTTCACAAACGTAAGTTGTAGCGAACATGGCTTCAACACAGCAAGCGAAAAACGAAGCTTCGGATATTTATTTTTGGCAAAGCTTTGAAAGTTCAACATTTGTCAAGTCCTTACATCTAGCTTTCATTTGACATCACATAGTAAACAAGTGAGTTCAAATTGAAGAGCTAACCGCATTATTCGTACATCTGCTGAAAAAGGGTCGAAGTACAGAGATGATGATTATGATAACAACAATAACACTTAACCTTTTAATGTTTCATCAGTAACATGTAGTATAATGCCGTTTTATGTTATACAACCGTTTTCCTCGTAATACTTGTGAACAAATCATACATTTAATATTGTCATCATATTGACAGCAAAAAAATGCGTCCTCCCATCCTACTTGGAACTTTCGTACATGGTTTCGAGAGAGACATATGCCACTCGTAGTTCAGAGACAAATACAAATGGAACGGAGTTTGACTCCAGTGAGTGAGAGGGTGGGGGTTGGCGGAGGTTAGAAGCAAGCGAAATGCACAGCTATCACTGCGAGCCACATTGTGTCGCGAGTCACGTTCTCGCCACGGCTGCTTTACCATGTCGCGCAACGTAACTTATTTCACTGTCTTCAGATGTTATACGGAAGCTAGCCTATGCAGAAATCTACTTAAAACAGCTGAAGATCTAGGCACAGCAAATATCTCTTGTGCGTCCCCATTTAGCACACCACATAAAATTGTTCTAATGCCTGCAGGCAGTTTTACTTACGGCGATATTACATTCAGGTCTATAACATGGCGTTTTCTTTCATTATAGACCTATAGGTGTTTTCCCATGTTAAGGTTTCATTACGCCAATTTAGATTACGAATAAAGGAACCATTACAATCGAAGTTCAACGTGTAGTTACTCAGTAAGTGCGATCATAAACGTACAAATACACGGACGGACGGACGGACGGACAGACAGTGTTGCCAAAACTTCTTCGAAAGCGGACATTTCCGCGAAAATCCTGAAATAAGACTTCGGCAGGCAAAATACATGGCGTAATTGGCAAATGGAAAGAAATAAAAGAAAAGCAGAAAAATGAAGAGAGGCGGGAGAAGAGCAGAGAGGAAGATGCCGAGAAGGGAAGGGAACAAAAAGAAGCGGACAAGGAGCGAGGAATAAAGGGAAGGACTCGTAAAACAGATTTAGTTGT
This sequence comes from Periplaneta americana, assembly GCA_025594305.2. NCBI lineage: Eukaryota > Metazoa > Arthropoda > Insecta > Blattodea > Blattidae > Periplaneta > Periplaneta americana. The sequence continues at coordinate 142,408,137 of JAJSOF020000019.1, read as the reverse complement.
GAATGTTTCTGCCTCACACACTCGATACAGTTCACAGAAATAACTCGCTGTGAGATACAAATAGCGCAGGTTAACGCCATTCCGGCACGATTCCCATGGCTGTCGTCATTGTTTTGATGGTGCTGCGCTTCCGGCCGTCCTCCGAGTTCTGGATCACTTCCCAACGAGACTCGCACGTCAATATTTCAGCCGAGATATTGTGAAAGAGGATTGTCTAAGAAGCTGCGTGGACCAGCTACTTACATCAAGCGACGCTTCGTCTTGTGTTTGTGACATGGCGAAATAAATACAGAACTCTACAACAGTCCAGTAACTACTATCTAGTCCATTATCAAACATCCGGTGCCTACCACATTATTAGCTTAATCTTTGAGGAAATCACATTTCTTTAAATACGGAAATAAAACAATTGTACAATATTAACTTTCTAAAACAAAAACTCTTTTCAAAAATAGTAGTGTGGGAAATTACTTACTTACTGGCTTTTAAGGAACCCGGAGGTTCATTCCCGCCCTCACATAAGCCCGCCATCGGTCCCTATCCTGAGCAAAATTAATCCAGTCTCTACCATCATATCCCACCTCCTCAAATCCATTTTAATATTATCTTCCCATCTACGTCTCGGCCTCCCCAAAGGTCTTTTTCCCTCTGGCCTCCCAACTAACACTCTATATGCATTTCTGGATTCGCCCATACGTGCTACATGCCCTGCCCATCTCAAACTTCTGGATTAATGTTCCTAATTATGTGAGGTGAAGGATACAATGCGTGCAGCTCTGCATTGTGTAACTTTCTCCATTCTCCTGTAACTTCATCCCTCTTAGCCCCAAATATTTTCCTAAGAACTTTATTCTCAAACACCCTTACCTATGTTCCTCTCTCAAAGTGAGAGTCCAAGTTTCACAAACATAAAGAACAACCGGTAATATAACTGTTTTATAAATTCTAACTTTCAGATTTTTTGACAGCAGACTGGATGACAAAAGCTTCTCAACCAAATAACAACAGGCATTTCCCATATTTATTCTGTGTTTAATTTCCTCCCGAGTATCATTTATATTTGTTACTGTTGCTCCAAGATATTTGAATTTCTCCACGTCTTCAAAAGGTAAATTTCCAATTTTTATAATATTTGGCCATCTAGTTTACAAAACTGAGTGGTCAGTTAACTGGAAAGATAAAATCTAACGACCCAGACAAGAAGGGTCCGTTCTCCTCGCAACATATTCAACCAGGACTCGTTCTCATTTAGCACTTTATATTTCTAGTACTTTGAAAAGTTCAAGATGTCTATACAAAAATAGCTTGTCTCTTATTTTATTATTTAAGGACAGTCCTCGTTTCCTCGCACATGAGCTGCGAACGTGCCCCGGGCCGCATTCCTCAGCGGACCTCCCACCCCGTCGGATGTCTCATCTCGTAAAAGCCACAACCGAATTGTTTCAGCTTTATTGATGGCTCCGACTGTCCAATAAACAGGGCCTCGCTCCGCGTCCAACTCGTGGCCACCGTTACTGTCAGCTCGTCTGCACAGACTGACTCATTATTGCGCCGCGCGTTTCAGTCTGCCCATTTGCCATTGCCTCCGAGGTTTCCATTCCCACTGATATAGGCTACAGTTTCAAATATTATTCCACTCTTCATCTACATGTAAGACTAAGACACTGTCCTCGATTCGAATGAGGCCTGCAGTCTGTTGCCATAATGCACAGGCATCAGATTCCTGGTGTGTAACAAGTAAAAAATTACACATATAAATATGATACCTAATTATTAATACACAGCAAGGGTGCTATGCATAGACATTTCGCTAGCCCGCGCTACAAGCGTGCTAAACTAGCCCCGGCTATCGACTGGTTACTTGTACAAGATTCATATGGTATCATATCGCTAACCCTGGTTTATGAATACGAAAACGGTAGTTCGCTGATCATCCACCGGAAGCCTGCGCTAAGAATGTATATGAGTATGGCCCTAAGTGACTAATTTAATTTACAACCATAAACAATTGCTCAGTTTAGCTGTAAGCGTGAGTATGGAAAAATGCAGTTAATTATATTTGAAGCCCTTTCTCTTGGCCTTTCAAAGCGTTAATAATAATAATAATAATAATAATAATAATAATAATAATAATAATAATAATAATAATAATAATCCGTGGCGCTACAGCCCATGAAGGGCCTAGACCGACCAGCCGGCTGCTGGCCTCACGCCCACATGCCGAAGCAGAGGTGGACGATCATCCAACCAGAATGGAGGTATCGTGTGGTTAGCACGATGATCCCCCAGCCTTTATAGCTGGTATTCGCAACCGGATTTCGCTACTTATCGTACTGTAGCTCCCCAAGTGCATCACGATGCTGGGTGGGCACCGGTCCCATACACTGGCCGAAATTTCATGAGAAAATTTCTTCCCCCGTGAGGACTGGAATCAGCGCGCATTCCGTAACGCGAGTCCTAGGCGGGATGCCTTAGAGTTGTTTTTAATGATTGGTTAAACATTTTTATTTTATTAATTTCTGGTTTAACAATGTTTATAGCCGGTTTGGGAGCAAATTTTGAATATGATTTGAAGAAAATTATTGCTTTATCTACTTTAAGACAGGTTTAATGGCGGGACAAGTAATTACATACTGATACAATTTAGGTACATAATGAGATCAAAAGAGGTAGTTACATAAAAATTTACCTCATAAAATGAAAACAACATATTAATGTTGTTAGAATCAAATACGAATCACATAAAAACAGAAGCCAATAATTCAATAAAAAAATTTACACAGTAAAAATAAAAATAAACACATTAGTATACATATTAGTATTAGATTACAATTAAGTAGAATTTACATAATTAAACCAGAAACCGACAATTGAATAAAATGTACACAAGAAATAGATTAATAATAAAAAAACAACACAGTGGGATACATATTGGCGTTAAGTGATAAATAAACACGATTTAGATAATAAAAATAAGAAACAAAAATAAATTAAAATAACTACAGTGAAACAGATTCCATTAAATGTTTGCAACGCGTTAGGTCTGGCAACTCATCATAAGATATTTTTCTAATTTACATTTAAAGGAAATTTAAGTTCGGCAGCCCTTGACTTCAGGCGGCAGAGAATTCCAGTGACGAGAAGTAGCAACAGTGAAAGATGAAGAATAAAGAGATGATGTGTGCAGTGGTATTTCTAGCGTGTTACCATATTGTGACCGAGTATTTAAGTTATGATACCGAGAAATACTGTGGAATCGGACAGATAAGTAAGAGGGAGTAGAGGTGTGCAAAATTCGGTATAAGAGAGAAAGGGAATGTAACTTTCTCCTCTCATTTAGCCTGAGCCACAATAATTTATCGAAAGAAGGCGAAATGTTTTATTAGTGAGCACACTGTAGAGTGCTTACATCCGTACTGTCATTGCTGTACAGATGGAGGCCTTAACTGTCCGTTTCTCTGTGGTGCATTTATTTTTATTTTATTGGGTTATTTTACGACGCTGTATCAACATCTCAGGTTATTTAGCGTCTGAATGAAATGAAGGTGATAATGCCGGTGAAATGAGTCCGGGGTCCAGCACCGAAAATTACCCAGCATTTGCTCGTATTGGGTTGAGGGAAAACGCAGGAAAAACCTCAACCAGGTAACTTGCCCCGACCGGGATTCGAACCCTGAATTTCCACGAGAAGCTGACATCGGCTAGCACGTCAGCTACGAACCCTATAACACGCAAGTCTTTGTGATATCTTAATGAAGTGCAGTCACCGACTGCGATGAACCTCCAGCACAGAAAGTTTTAAATGGAGAAACTTCTTGGTGATGAAGCACCCGTCTTATAAATAGCTAATTACTGTTCTCACAAGTTGGTGGATATGAGCGAAGAGACCACATCCGTCCGATGCAGGAAGGGATCTGTTCCTGCTAAGCAATTACAGTGATAGCGCAAAGGAACCAAATTTTGTTCATCTCACCGTTATTATTCACCTCACATTGTGATTACGTCACACATTCAAAGCTGTGAAGATTTGAGAATGTCTTACAAAATTAGACTTCGGATAACGAAAAGATAGTAAATATCAATACCTTAAAAACAATATACTTTGCATACTTCCACTCGATAATGAGTTTTGGAATAATATTCTGGGGAAATTCCACAGATAGTAACAGTAGGCTATATTTCTATTACAAAGAAGAGTAATTTGAACAGTGGTAGGTGCCAAATCTAGGAATCGTGTAGGACTATTTTCAAAAACTACAAATAATGCCCATGGCTTGTCAGTATATCTTTTCATTAATAATCTTCCTCGTATGTAATCGTGAAAACTTTGTAACTAATTCAACAGTTCATAGCATAAATACGCGTCAAAAATTGACTTTCATACTCCATCGGCAAGTCTATCGTGCTATCAAAAAGGAGTGCGTTATATGGCAGTAAAAATTTTTAATAGCCTCCCTATCGATATAAAAAAATGAAACTCAAAACATAAGATTATTTAGGGCCAAATTAAAGAAGTACCTAATTTCTCACGCCTTCTATTCTGTAGGTGAATTCATGACATTCAGTAACACTTCCTGAAATTGGTACTAAAACTTTGTGTTGTACTAGTAGACTATATTGTAAATCTCGTCTGTATATATTTCATCTAGACTGTGACTATAAATTAAGACTTTATAATAGTATTAAGTTTTTTGACTTGTTCCATATTCTAGCTGTAAAGCAATGTATGAATACCATGGAATGTTAATAAATAAAATACAATACAATACAATACAAGAGTGTCCGTGCATTAGTAACAAACACCATGGTAACAGGTTGTTCAGAATTAGACTTAATTACATTCAAAGTCGAGGGAGATTAAAAAAAAAGATGGGAATTCTATAACATGTAAACAAAAGATGAACGGGATGGAATGTATCGGGAAGGCAACATTGTGAAAAACAGCGTGAAAAGCGGTAGTAAAATACGAGAAGCTGAAAGCTAGCCAAAAAAGAAGTGGAATTTTCCACTTTTGGTACAATAACTTAGAGACTACTTGTTCTACACTTCATAAACTAACAAGAGAGGTCATGTAACACAAAATTCGCATTTATAGTTGAAGTGGCCAAGCTCCCAACCGGACGATTGCAAGTAACTTAATTAATATTTATATTTTATTATTGCATTTTATGTTTTTATTAACTTCATTTTATTCGTAAAATAATCATAATAAATGTGGCTCGAAATTTTGAGTTTATTGATACATTCACGACGAACTTAACCCCAAAACCTTAAGGGTGCTATTCATAGACATTTCGCAGCACGCGCTACGAGCGTACTAAGCTAGCCCCGGCTATCCACTGGTTACTAGTACAGAACTCAAATCATATCCTATCGCTAACACTGGTTTATGAATACGAAAAACGCTGATCATCCACCGGAAACCCGCGCTAAAAATGTCTATGAATACGGCCCTAAACTTCTAAATTTCGACTATCAGATGTGACGGAGGGTTCATGAGTCTGACCTCCTTCCTGATGGCTCGTTGTGCCCCGCCTAACGTGACCTCAGTCCACCTCAATACGCGAAGAAGAGTTGGCACAGCCGTCATCATACTCTGTCCGCAAAGGTGAGTAGTAAATACGTCACATGCAACCCCTTGTGAATGCATTACGTAACATGCAGACTAATATCAAGATCTAAACTTGGATATGTGATTAAGACATATGTCCCTTGTGTTTAAACTAGTAAAACTTGCTTCATATTTTTATTTGAGCAAACATTTAAAATGCAAAAAATCGTTCTTTCTTCAGTGTCAGCTATATTGTTTGGCATGAGACGACAGCGTTGAGAACTCACAAGTGACAGCTTACATCTAACTTCCCAAAATGCACCTGAAACGAACAAACTCAGAACTTCGGAAAATCAGAATCTGAATCTGTGAATGACGGAAAATATCTAAAATCCATTTGTCTTTGCTGTTCACTTTATTAAAAATATTAAAACTTTTAAAAATTAAGCTTTAAAAGTGTTAAAATACTAAACAAAAGAGTTAATATACTTAATGACAGACAGTGCCGATGTAGTGCAACTTGTCTCTCTGAAACTACTGAGACATTGAAGGTGACACTATAGGCCTATCGGTATCGAAACGGTACCATCTGTCATTAAGGTACATTAACTTTTTTTATATTCTAACACTTTTAAAGTTTTAATTTAAGAAAGTTTTAATATTCTTTATGCTCCACCATGCCGAAATGTAGTAATTATACATCTGGTAGCAGCCCTTTAATGGACCTCATTAAAGTACACCTATTCATTAAAGTTCAGGTGTTCCACCAATCAGAAAATACCATTGTAGCAATATGAAAGCGCAAGTATCGATTATTCTCGGATATGCAATCGAAAGACAACTAGCGAAACGTCACGGAGGCTGGAAATCCAATACTGTTGCAGAAGGTTATGTTCTGTTACTATAATAATTAGCGTTAATTATAAATAATATTCAAATAAATTCAATTTGTCATCTCGTTTTTCAATGTCTAATTCAATTTCAAGGTTATATCAAGATTAATGTTTATTTTACTCTCTAGATTATATCAAGGTCAATGTCGACATTTGTTTTTCGGAAAAAATCAATACTTTCGCGTCTGCGCACATCTTCCAAATTACGAGGTATTGCACAAGGTCAGTTCCGCTCCCCAGTCAGATAAGAATAACATGAATACTTATGAATAATTTCAAGTTACAAATATGGTCGAGCCTAAAAAACCGTATGAAACGTGACTATAATGGTAATTAAGACGCTGGTATGAAAATTATGAAACGAGCGCAAGCGAGTTTCATAAACATACTCGCGTCTTAATTACTACCATTATAGGCTCGTTGCATAATGTACTAATCTAAAATCCATCAGCAACGATAATCATGCGATGTGTGACGAACGCATTTGAATGAAGGAAGCCACGGCCACGTGTCAAGTAATCAGATAATATGGACTCGTATCACGTGATTCTGTACAGGTGGAGCGATGGGTTTACATTGGAGAATGGATTAAATTACGGCAGGGGAAGACGAACTTCAATCACGTTTCTGCTTGCCACAAAATTCGCGTGCACTCACCTGGAATCGAGTCTTGGTCTCCGACACTTAATGCACTTTCCCTGGCTGCAGTTCCAACTTTTAGTGTCATAGCTTAGCAGCTGTTAACACTTGCAACGCTGACTTCACGTTCCTTGAACTGGGCGGGAAGACGGATCGGAGCGTCTGCCCTATCTAGAGGACATGACACATTATGTTTTCACAATCTCCTCTTACTAAGTAAGACACATCCTTCAGCATAAGTGATGTCTTCCTTACCCCGTTTCAAAACAAGGTGATGTGTCACCAGCAGATGTCCTCTTAAGGTAGCAGTCTAGCATCGGCACAATAATAAGAAACACTACACCGTCTCATGTGTAAAATATCACTGAAATAACGTACGAATTCAATTGTTTAGAAATAAAAAAATGTGATACGCCTAATTGTTACGGAGCCATGAATAGAAAGAGTTTGTAATAAGGTAAATGGTCCGAAATGCTAGACTAATAATGTATTATAAGTGGCCTAAGCGATGGAATTGTGATGTAAAGGCTTCGAAACGATGGAGATTCTGTTCGTCTAGATCAGCGGTTCCCAACCTGTGGCGCTAGTGATCTGAAAGGGTCCGCGGCAACAAGGTAATGGTACGTTTTCAAATGGTGTTTTAATCCAATTTCACTTCATCACGTTCTCTGACTTTTCTCATCTTGTTTTGCTTGTGCCAGATTTCAAGAGGAATGAGATCGCCTGAGGGACTTCTGGTGGCTTGCAAGTCTTGTCTGCCTATCTGATACAGTACATGATCATGAGATTAGAAATAGTGAAGAAATTAATATTCCATACTGTAGATTACACAAGAGCAACACAAACTTTTTAATTATGGGGATGAAATTATATAATAAGCTCCCCAGTCAATATTATAAATTACCAATCAATAGCTTCAAAACTAGATTTTACAATTGGTTATTAAATAACCCTTTTTATTCTGTTGCTGAGTTTTTCAACACAAATTTGTGTGAAATTGTATTTTAATAAATAAGTTTAATTGCAATTTAGTTAGTTTGCTTTAATTTAAAAGTTTCAAATTATTTCATGTTTTCATTGTATTATTTAAATTTTACTGTTTCTGTTATTAGTGTTTTTAAAAATGTATTTATATGTTTTTCAATGTATTCTGACGAAGCCTAAAACTGTATGTCTAATGGCTAAATAAACTGAATTGAATTGATATTTTTTGTTTCTCAAATTCTCTAAAACCAATTTTCGGAGTCTAACTTTACCCTCAGAAAGACACATAGGGCCGTATTCATAGACATTCTTAGCGCGGGCTTCCGGTGGATGATCGTATTCATAAACCAGTGTTAGCGATAGGATATGATTTGAATTCTGTACTAGTAACCAGTGGATAGCCGGGGCTAGCTTAGTACGCTCGTAGCGCGTGCTGCGAAATGTCTATCAATAGCATCCTTAAGTGAAGACAAAAATATTGAATTTGTGATGTCAGCCGAGAAGTTGATTAATTTCAGACTCTATTATTGTCTAGAACAAATGATGGATCCTTGTCAACATCGTTGGCAGTATAAATAGCATTCTGACTCAGTGGCATTACAATTAAAGGAAATATTTATCTTCTGATTCGAGCTTAAATTCGTGTTTCCTAGAAAGAATCTGTTAATCCTGGTTGCATCCGGATGTTTTCCGAATTGTAATACAACACTTCAATGTCATTTGCACAAACATACTTCTGTCCAGTCTACATTTTCTGCTTTGGTCATTGGGGAATAACAAATATATAGGAATAAGTTTAATGTTGAGCTGAATTTGCAACCTACAGTGTCTACAGTGGAACTGGCAGTTGCACGATATCACATTCACAATCTTACGTTAAGTCCAAAAGAAGCTAATGTCAGAAAAACGTGCTACAATGTAATGTATTTATGTATTGTCAGACTATGTTCAAAAATTAAATTAAAATTTAATAAGTCTATCGGTCTATCGCTATCAATTTATTAAGGATATTTTAATTCGCTACATTATGCAAGTATTAAGTGAGCAGAACATACTTATTGGCCTAGATTATGCAAAATATTTTACAGAGTACTAACTCTTTTTATTGTTATTATTAACATTAACACAATTATTATTATTATTATTATTATTATTATTATTATTATTATTATTATTATTATTATTATTATTATTGATATTGTATGAATGGAAATATAAAAATTGAAAATTTATTTTTAAGGAAGTGAAAAAATTCAAATATCACACTCGGGAAAAAAACTGAACACAGAACGAGTAGGATATGGAAAATGCCTGTTATTCAGTTGAGAAGGTTTTGTCATCCAGTCTGCTCTCAAAAAGCTGAAAATTAAAATTTATAAAAAGTTATGTTACCGGTTATTCTGTATGGTTGTGAAACTTGGACTCTCACTTTGAGAGAGGAACAGAGGTTAAGGGTGTTTGAGAATAAGGTGCTTCGGAAAATATTTTGGGCTAAGAGGGATAAAGTTACAGGATAATGGAGAAAGTTACACAACGCAGAACTGCACGCATTGTATTCTTCACCTGACATAATTAGGAACATTAAATCCAGACGTTTGAGATGGGCAGGGCATGTAGCACGTATGGGCGAATCCAGAAATGCGTATAGAGTGTTAGTTGGGAGGCCGGAGAGAAAAATACCTTTGGGGAGGCCGAGACGTAGATGGGAGGATGATATAAAAATGGATTTGAGGAAGGTGGGATATGATGGTACAGACTGGATTAACCTTGCACAGGATAGGGACCGATGGCGGGCTTATGTGAGGACTGTAATGAACCTCCTGGTTCTTTAAAAGCCATTTTTAATCAAATAAGTAGGTTATACATTTATTGAGGTGGGTGAAACTGCAAAATTGAAAGTGTTAACAACGCACATACATTGTCAAAATCTTGAATTCTATTTAAATTACGAATTTGCTGTAATCAGTGTATTACGTTTTATAAGAACTTTAAAAAAGTGGAAAAAATAATCTTTATGACAGACTATTTATTATATTTTTATTAGTATTTTATCGCGAATTATCCACAAGATGAGAACTCTTATAATATTGCCAATGATAAATCTGGAACTTCTTACAAACTGTTAACCTGAAACACCTTCCGAAGCAAGTGAATATTTTGCTGAAGTAAATGAGTAGTGTGTACACCAAAGGTCAGCACGGGCTCGGGTTTATATTCACTATGTTTGCCGGTCTCGGGCCTTAAAGAAACGCAAATCATTTTTTCCGCGAATTATGGCAATGATTAAAAGATTTTAATGCTTGCACAATATTAGATGTCAACCCATCATGACAGTCGGTGTCGTAAGTTATTGTTCAGTTCGTAGCGGCATTTGTCTCGTCTCCACTCTGTGACAGACGCAGAGCTTTCATTCATTATTTGTTTTACCTGGGAGATTACTCTCTTTCATGCTCCTGCTGGATGATAATCTCGATTTCTGACCCCTGCGGCCTCTGGTTAAGTAACTCATTTTGTTTTTATGCCCACTGCTTTGATTCTTTGCTTCTCCGTGTCTTTCTAAGTCTAACAAGCAAACGTTCTGATGGGGGCAGATAAAAAAGTTAATTTTTTTCTTCCACCATGTTAATAATGTCAAAAGAAGTGCTTATACAAATTTTGGCCACTCGACCGCAATTACAAGGGCCGTAAAAATAAGTTCGCCAGGGGCCGTTAACATAAAAAAACACAATTTCATTGGACAAATTTATTGGAACAGACACAGCAATTTTTTAGCTATTTTTCAACATATTTTCCACCGGAATTGAGACATTTGTCATATCATGGGATCGACAGAGAGAGGTGCAGACGCTGTCAAACGCTGGTTCCGATCTGAGGCGGCTGACTTCTACGACACAAAAATTGATCCCATGGTATGACAAATGTCTCAATTCCAGTGGGGGATATGTTGACAAATAGTGCAACAATTACTGTATCTGTTTCAATAAATATTTCCATACAATTGTGCTTTTTTCTATAAACGGCCCCAGGGAAAATCACTTTCTGGACAACCTCGTAATTGCAGTCGAGTGGCCAAAATTTGTATAAGCACTTCTTTTGACATTATTAACATGGTGCAAGAAAAAATTTTAACTTTTTTATCTGCCCCCATCAGAACGTTTGCTTGTAAGCAAATATCGGGTTTCGGGTTGGGTTTGCGTCTGGTTCAGATCTAACCGAACAGGGCCTAAGAATTTAGGCCTAGTGCACACACGGGCTAATTCTCCCAGTGTTGTGTGAGATGCTATAGTCGTGTCGCTGTTATTTCCGGCGTGACTCCTCCCCTTTGCTTACGTCTTAGGAAGTGAAGGCTCTATAAAGTCTAGGTAGGTAGTATCGTTCGCCATTTTTGTTCTTTCGTTGCCGAGCTACCATACGAGGGATCTATTTGCCACACCGTTAAACATGATCATGTCGTAGCTCCTATGATAATAAATCAAACGCACTGTAATTCAGCAAATAATTGAGCGGCAAATAACGTCTTCGTGTGCTTTCTGCGAACGCCAACGAAAGAGCCAAAATGGCGGGCGATTATATTAAGTATTTACCGAGCCACATGAAATTCATTACATCATCAATAGCGAATGACAAGACGCACACGTTTAAATGTAGCCGACCTGCAACGTGATTGGCTGCCGGAAATAAGAGCGACGGGACTATAGATCTGTGATCCACCTTCTTGCTCATTTCGAACCGACATTACACATTCAAAACTAGAGGACTGTCCGGTGAGCAAAATCCGCACGTCCTGTAGTTGTTATTGCGGCAGCGAGAAACTAAACCTCAGTAAACCCACATCTCTCTCTGTCTCTCACGCTAATTAGCCCACCAATCTTCCCTCTTTATTTTTACACAGGAAACATGCGGTTGCAGCCATGGTCTGTGCTAGCAATACATTGTAATAAATGTGCCACACACTCCACGGCAGTGAGTCTGAAGAGCAAGCCAGCCTACCAGCGCGATGACGAATATACCGGACACCCCCCTCGCCACTCACAGATTTCCAGAAAGTGAAGGAAAATTCAGTGGAATCTGATTGCAAGAATTGCTATAACCGACACGTAGGCCTAATTGTCAAACCTTTCTATAAATGTAGTATGTCCTGCAGTGCTTTCGAGAACAGACTTTATTTGATGGCAAAAATTCAAAGTGGGGAAGAAATGACAGAAGTCCTCTCCGAGGGCAGGGTTCAGGCAAGTACGACTGCATGTGACGTGCCAGCGATTAGATCCGACGTTTGCGGGTTCGTATACTGACGAGCATATAGCCAAAAGAATCGGAGTCCCGTGTCCTAGTTTCCAATGTTCTTTCCTTGCCAATAAGAAACTTATTTAGGCTACCTAGTAACTTACTATTTAATTCCAATTTGTTTCAATAAAAAAGATTAAGTGGAAATATGGCCTTTTCCAATGCAATGAAGATATATTTCACAATAAAATTATAGTGTAACAAATTATTTTAATGGCAGGTTTCCACAATGGGAACTATCTTTTAGTCGTACAATTACATGCACATGCATCAGGCAATAGTGAAGTTTATGAGCAGGTTTCCACAATGGGAACTATCTTTTAGTCGTACAATTACATGCACATGCATCTGGCAACAGTGAAGTTTATGTGCAGGTTTCCACAATGGGAACTATCTTTTAGTCGTACAATTACAGGCACATGCATCAGGCAATAGTGAAGTTTATGTGCAGGTTTCCACAATGGGAACTATCTTTTAGTCGTACAATTACAGGCACATGCATCAGGCAATAGTGAAGTTTATGTGCAGGTTTCCACAATGGGAACTATCTTTTAGTCGTACAATTACATGCACATGCATCTGGCAACAGTGAAGTTTATGTGCAGGTTTCCACAATGGGAACTATCTTTTAGTCGTACAATTACATGCACATGCATCAGGCAATAGTGAAGTTTATGTGCAGGTTTCCACAATGGGAACTACCTTATACATAATATGTTACAATATTAACCCTTATCATTTTATTAAACAATCAGTTATGTACGAACGCTGTTGAACTCATTCCAGTACACAGGATGGAAGTAATAGAACTGTGCACTTTTTAACTGCTTATTAGGTAGAGTAAGACATAAAATAATTCCATATTGGTCCCAAATGAATACCTTTCCCACAACAGCATAATTTTTTCCTAACTGTTAACAGTGTTTTATTCGATAAGTACAATCATTATTCTGAATTTTCCTCTAAACTTTAGAGAAACTGATAAGTAATCATTTATCCCTCTTGCAGTTTTTCAATAAAATGGACAGTTTTCTTGAAAATTAAATAAAAATTATTTGCTGGCAACCGTGCTGCAATCACAAAGGGTCGGAATGCTGCTGTTCAGATCCGAGTTCGTAGGTAAGCCGGCCATGCTATCCTAACTAACCGTGCTTGCTTTATCTACTTTAAGACAGTTGGGTTTAATAATAAGTATTTTGTCTATGGGATTTTCTGTTTTAGCTTTTTTCATTTATTAACACATGCATTATTTAAGGCATTATTATTTATATGTGCTGGTATAATAATTCATGTTATAAAGGATTCTCAAGATATTCGTTTTATAGGTAATTTATCCTTTCAAATACCTCTTAATTATAAAACATATAATAGTTTTTATTTATTTTAATGCATATGCCCAGTCACATCACTTCCCCTCTATGTAGCTACACTGTGCACTGGATGGAATTATAGTTCTGACAGTGATTCAGAACTGTAAATTCTATAGGCCTAGTGCACATCCTCGCTCATCACAAGAGATACGGTTTGCTCAATGGCGATATCTGAGACAATCGGTCGATAATGCAACTGACTGAAGCCTGGAAGGTCGCTGGTTCAATCTCGGGTTGTAGCGGTATTTTCTCGTTGCCGTAACTTCCAGAACGACCCAGGATCCACAGATCATCCTGGAACGTTCAGCACCAGATCTTTTCTAAACATGCACCTATCACACTACCTCATTGTAGTGCCGACAATATAAAACCACGGAGTTCTACCTCCATGTCTCCATACGCCTCCAAAGTGTCACCCCATCTGAATCTATGATCCGAAGTGTCGGCAGTGATGAACTCAGTGCCGCGATTGAGTTTCGCGTTTGCTATGAAAACGCTGCATTGCAAACAGCTGAGCTCGGTCTGATTCTGAGAGTAAGCTGCTTCCTTTACTTTCTTCTATCATTTCTGTTTTGCCACTGCTCCAGTCGCGCCATATTTTACGAGCTGCTGGAGTGCTAAACGATTGCCTTGCCTTATTCCGTTGTTCATTGATTTCACAAATGTTATTTCCAAGGTGTCCGCGAACACGCCGTTAAGGGCAGGGATAATACAGCTTCCATGAACTCTTAGCCTCGGCACGAAGATAGTACTACGCCCCGTCCGTATTTACCCCACATGCGATGCTGTAGGGTCGTTGTGGGCTATTTCAGACGTACCAAGCCGTCTCTGTGTGCGCCACAACTCATTGTTCTTAAGCAAAGATGGGCATCGTGCCTCACTGACCTTCACAGATCTTATCGCTCTGAGTGACAAATTCACAGTCCCCGTTCCTCCCTCACGTAGCTCCTAGGCGTGGGCAGGTTCTATATCAGTTTCATAAGCAATATCAGTGGTGGCATAATGGCATTATCAAAGCAGTGTGTACGCGTTAGAAAACGATTATTTCATGAGAAATGGGAGGAAGAGTTTTTTTGCTGTTTGAAGGGGAGAACATACGATGTATGTTATGCTCGAAAATCCTATTAGGCATTAATAAATTTAATATACAACGACATTACTCCTTATGTCATAAAGAACATGCTGAATTAGAAGGTAAGACAAATTAAATGTTATTTTTCGTACTATTCCGAAGAAAATTTATGATCTTAACATTTGCATAACTTAGTATACTAAATACGACATTATACCTTAAACACGCTACATTAAAAGGCACGAGGAATTAAATGATGTTTGTACGTATTATTTCCAAAAGACATTTATATAAAAATACCAAATGTGCGTAGAAAACGAAATATGATTTTCTGAAATTATTTTAGGTCGAGAACGTGCAAATCTATTAAGTAATCTTGATAAACGCCAGAATATTCAAGAAAATAAACGTAGACAACGTGATGGAATATTATTGGCTAGTTACGCAATTTCTCGCCTGTGATTTAAATCAATTCAGCTACGGAGAAACAGTAAAGAGGTTTATGATTAAAGCTGCCGAATTAATTTGCCAAATTGAATAAAAGTTTTCGAGTTTCTCACGTTAACCAAGCGCTTTCCTAATAATTCGCCTCACGTAACCGAAAATTGTGCCCATGTATCTGCTTAAGCAATGTATTAAATAACAGTTAAGAAAGAGATTTCATTACCTTTGCAGGTGGCTCATAAATGATCGGATGGATTGGAGTCAGCCCGGTGCGCCGATGTAAACTGAACACATTCACTTGCACGGAACTCATTAAGCAAGCACTGGCGCGGACGACCACCGAAGGGGTTCGCTCCCAAGTCCTGCACGGCTAATATTGGACAGACAGTGCGGGCGTGTTTCCCCAAGGATGTGGGTTTATCTCTCACTTCCAGCGTGAGTGACAGCCAGTGGCTTAGTGCTTCTCATATCTTCACCAAAGCGGAGGGGCGGTATCGACATCACACAGCAGACCGAAAGCTGGAGTTTCACCGTGGAGACGGTTCAGTAAAAGTAGGTGGTCAGATGTGATACACAATACGCCTATGTGCTAATATAATCATGAAGTCGCCGAAATTTCAACCCAGATTTCTTAACTCGGAAGGGCGCTGTTAGCAAATTTAATACAAGTCTCATATCTGAAAGGAATACTTACTTACTTACTTACTTACTGGCTTCTAAGGAACCCGGAGGTTCATTGCCGCCCTCACATAAGTCCGCCATTGGTCCCTATCCTGAGCAAGATTAATCCAGTCTCTATCATCATATCCCACCTCCCTCAAATCCATTTTAATATTATCTTCCCATCTACGTCTCGGCCTCCCTAAAGGTCTTTTTCCTCCGGTCTCCCAACTAACACTCTATATGCATTTCTGGATTCGCCCATACGTGCTACATGCCCTGCCCATCTCAAACGTCTGGATTTTATGTTCCTAATTATGTCAGGTGAAGAATACAATGCATGCAGTTCTGTGTTGTGTAACTTTCTCCATTCTCCTGTAACTTCATCCCTCTTAGCCCCAAATATTTTCCTAAGCACCTTATTCTCAAACACCCTTAACCTATGTTCCTCTCTCAAAGTGAGAGTCCAAGTTTCACAACCATACAGAACAACCGGTAATATAACTGTTTTATAAATTCTAACTTTCACCCTTTTTGACAGCAGACTGGATGATAAAAGCTTCTCAACCGAATAATAACAGGCATTTCCCATATTTATTCTGCGTTTAATTTCCTCCCGAGTGTCATTTATATTTGTTACTGTTGCTCCAAGATATTTGAACTTCTCCACCTCTTCAAAAGATAAATGTACAATTTTTATATTTCCATTTCGTACAATATTCTCGTCACGAGACAGAATCATATACTTTGTCTTTTCGGGATTTACTTCCAAACCTATCTCTTTACTTGCTTCCAGTAAAATTCCCGTGTTTTCCCTAATCGTTTGTGGATTTTCTCCTAACATATTCACGTCATCCGCATAGACAAGCAGCTGATGTAACCCGTTCAATTCCAAACCCTCTCTGTTATCCTGGACTTTCCTAATGGCATACTCTAGAGCAAAGTTAAAAAGTAAACGTGATAGTGCATCTCCTTGCTTTAGCCCGCAGTGAATTGGAAACGCATCTGATAGAAACTGACCTATACGGACTCTGCTATACGTTTCACTGAGACACATTTTAATTAATCGAACTAGTTTCTTGGGAATACCAAATTCAATAAGAATATCATATATCTGAAAGGAATGCAAGCTAAAATTAAATTAAGCAACACAAACGAGTACAACAACATCCACTACGCCGGTCTTTGCTGCAAGGAGAGACGAAAATTTACACTGCATACTGAAACTCAACACTCAAATATTCAGTAGTCTACGTGTAGGTCCTGCATATTTATTTTATTTTATTCTAGTTTTGTATTTCTATATTTAAAGGAATACAAGCTAGTGACACAAATTAATGTCTATTTTATTAAAAAAAAAACAACCAAAACGAAATACGGGCATATCCAGGACTAACAAGCAAACGTTCTGATGGGGCCAGATGAAAAAGTTAAAATTTTTTTCTTCCACATGTTGATAATGTTAAAACAAATGCTTATACACATTTTGGCCACTCGACCGCAATTACGAGACTGTCCAGAAAGTGATTTTCCCTGGGGCCGTTTACAGAAAAAAGCACAATTTCATGGAAAGATTTATTGGAACAGATACAGCAATTGTTGCGCTATTTGTCAACATATCCCCCACCAGAAATGAGACATTTGTCATACCGGTTCGGATCCCAGGCGGCAGACTTTTACGATACAAGGATAGAAAAATTGGTCCCACGGTATGGCAAATGTCTCAATTCCAATGGGGAACATGTTTAAAAATAGCGAAACAATTACTGTATCTGTTTCAATAAATCTTTCCATAAAATTATGCTTTTTTTTCTGTAAACGACCCAAAGGAAAATCACTTTCTGGACGACCTCGTAATTGCGGTGGAGTGGCCAAAATTTATATAAGCACTGGTTTTGACATTATTAACATGGTGGAAGAAAAAAAATTAACTTTTTTATCTGCCCCCATCAGAACGTTTACTTGTACGCACAAACGAAACGTTCGTGTAGGCCCAAGTCAACATTCGTATCTCCGCAGCTAACAATGAAGAAATGCGAATTAAACTAATTAAAGCTTCAACAATCGATTTGAAAAATATCACACATTCCTATATGGTTTTGTTTTACAGTATTCATAATGGGACGAGAGTTGAATCCTGTAGATTCAAAATCCCCTATATCCACTTTCACAAATTAAAGGATTTTGACAGTAACTGGTGGCAAATAGAGGAAATTTTCAACCTAACAGTGACTTTTAACAAACCTTTCGCTTTAAATTCAAACTATATAAATCATTAGAATTCATTCTTTGCAAGCAATATGTGGGCATAACTTAATTATGAACAAAATGGTCTTTAGGGGGTTTTGAATCTAGGGGATTCAGTTCTTCTACAAAATATCCCAATATCTGTTATCCGCGTGTAAGTGGACAGATATCCGAACTAAAAGGTTGTCTGTAAGTGGTCATCTTTCCTCTCACAATGCTTTCCAAACAAAAGTCTCCTTACATCTCGCACCTTACGTGTATAGGCCTTACGTATGCACTATAGCCTAAACATAAAAATACTAGAAAATTTTGCACGAGAACTACCCGTGACATCTACACGAGAAATTATATGTATAGACAGAGACAATTCTGTTTAAAACACCACTAATCACACTTCTACGAAACACATACAGTACGTAAGGCAAGTGATACCGCACGCACTAACGTACGCACAGTGTTTCAAGAAAGTTCCTAGTAAGTTGTAATGTTATGCAACCTGCAACTAGAAATCTCTAGAGAAAGTTTAATTTATTCCCATATTTATTCTACGTTTAATTTCCTCTCGAGTGTCATTTATATTTGTTACTATTGCTCCAAGATATTTGAATTTTTCCACCTCTTCGAAGAATAAATTTCCAATTTTTATATTTCCATTTCGTACTAATCATATAGTTTGTCTTTTCGGGATTTAGACTACTTCCTAATCTATCTCTTCACTTGCTTCAAGTAAAATTCCCGTGTTTTCCTTAATATTTTATCGATTCTTCTAACATATTCACGCCATCCGCATAAACAAGCAGCTGATGTAACCCGTTCAATTCCAAACCCTCTCTGTTTTCCTGGACTTTTCTAATGGCACATTCTAGAACAAAGTTAAAAAGGAAAGACATTTCACTAGATAATGCGTTTTCACCCTCTTGTATTAATTCTGCTGTAATTCGATCGACACTTGGAAACTTGTACTTTTTCAGCTTTTCTATCGAAATTTCGACTTCAGAAAGTGTGGGTTCGGGTATAAATGACTCAGCAGTTCCGTACACAATAAAATTTTAAAATTACTGATTTATCAATAGAAATTGCACAACTCTGGGGGAAACCAGATTTTGAAATCTTTCAAAGAACAGGTGTAATTCCATGTCTTCTTTAAGAAGCCGTTAAATTTTCTGTACATCAATAATAATAATAATAATAATAATAATAATAATAATAATACTTACTTACTTACAAATGGCTTTTAAGGAACCCGAAGGTTCATTGCCGCCCTCACATAAGCCCGCCAGCGGTCCCTATCCTGTGCAAGGTTAATCCAGTCTCTATCATCATACCCCACCTCCCTCAAATCCATTTTAATATTATCCTCCCATCTACGTCTCGGCCTCCCTAAAGGTCTTTTTCCTCCGGTCTCCCAACTAACACTCTATAGCCCATACGTGCTACATGCCCTGCCCATCTCAAACGTCTGGATTTAATGTTCCTAATTATGTCAGGTGAAGAATACAATGCGTGCAGTTCTGTGTTGTGTAACTTTCTCCATTCTCCTGTAACTTCATCCCGCTTAGCCCCAAATATTTTCCTAAGCACCTTATTCTCAAACACTCTGAACCTATGTTCCTCTCTCAGAGTGAGAGTCCAAGTTTCACAACCATACAGAAGAACCGGTAATATAATTGTTTTATAAATTCTAACTTTCAGATTTTTGGACAGCAGACTGGATGATAAGAGCTTCTCAACCGAATAATAACACGCATTTCCCATATTTATTCTGCGTTTAATTTCCTCCCGAGTGTCATTTATATTTGTTACTGTTGCTCCAAGATATTTGAATTTTTCCACCTCTTCGAAGGATAAATCTCCAATTTTTATATTTCCATTTCGTACAATATTCTGGTCACGAGACATAATCATATACTTTGTCTTTTCGGGATTTACTTCCAAACCGATCGCTCTACTTGCTTCAAGTAAAATTTCCGTGTTTTCCTAATCGTTTGTGTATTTTCTCCTAACATATTCACGTCATCTGCATAGACAAGAAGCTGATGTAACCCGTTCAATTCCAAACCCTGCCTGTTATCCTGAACTTTCCTAATGGCATATTCAAGCGCGAAGTTAAAAGTAAAGGTGATAGTGCATCTCCTGCTTTAGCCCGCAGTGAATTGGAAAAGCATCAGATAGAAACTGACCTATACGGACTCTGCTGTATGTTTCACTGAGACACATTTTAATTAATCGAACTAGTTTCTTGGGAATACCAAATTCAATAAGAATATCATATAATACTTCCTCTTAACCGAGTCATATGCCTTTTTTAAATCTATGAATAACTGATGTACTGTACCCTTATACTCCCAAATAATAATAATAATAATAATAATAATAATAATAATAATAATAACAATAATAATAATGAAGATATAGTAGTGCACACACTCTAATGCCGTTAATTGCATTGAACAAGCAATGGGTTGAGTTCTCTTTATATGCTCGCTGTCTTGAGCAGCTTCACACATGGAACAGATGTCCTATCTCTTTACTGATACCACGAGGAACCATCTCCGCGACTTCCGACTTCCGGCTGGCGCTGCTGTTCTCCTTCCTTCCTTTCTTGGAGGACTGCAATATCAACCACTCTATCGCGAGATCAACCCGATGATGATGGGTGATGATAAGAAGAACATGTATACCGGATTTGAATTTTTGACAGGAATGGTTTATGTAACAAAAATATGGAAATGGAGAAAATTGAGTGTAAGAATAGGCCACTGTAATTCCGTCTAACTTGACCAGATCAAGGAATAAACAATTAGAGCGTATTCCGAATCTCAGCGCTGAGCAATCTGATGGCATCACGGTGTTCCGAATTTCACCGATGGAGTCACTGATGCTCCACCGGTGTCGCACCGGTGCCATCAGCTTGCAGAGGTGGTGGCAGTCTCCTTCAGCCGCCATCAGTGAATCTGATTGGTTCTTGTATAGGGCGGGAATTAGCAGACGAATGACATCGTGCACTGTTGTGTCATGGCGGTGTGTTCTGCTGTATTGTTTGTAATGAGCACAACGTAAAAACAATATGTTAATGGCTTATGAGCGAACATGTCAACGGACCAGTTATTACTACCGGTTCAAGAAATAAATTGTTTATGCTCTCTTTTCTTTGAACGAGATGGCAGTACGGAAATTTCGCAAAATTTTGCTAGTGTAGCACAGACAACAACTTATACAGTCGCCATGACAGCCATCGATCCTTCCAGCAGTTTTGTTTCTTATTTCGCTGCAGCATGACGTCATTGTTGTCCACCGGTCCGGTGAGATTCGGAATACGCTGTTAGGCTGCCAGAAAATGTTGCGGACTACCTGAGCTCTGTTTTAGCTCTCACGAATCACAATAACTGTCGTACTTTGTCAGTGCGTTGGTTGTTTGCACTACTGGCCGCCGAAAACTGTGCAACTCTCAGAACTGAAAAGACATTTGGAAAAATAAATAAATTAAAAATTAACTTATAATTGAACGGAAAAATCGCTGGATTATTCAAGAATAATTTTATATGAGCAACAGGCAATGAAGAGTGTTCCAGTATTTCAATATTTGGGTTTCCATCGTGTTTGTTACTTTAAAGTAGGCCTTGGCCTGGTTGAAACCACTCTCCGCTCTTAGAGAGCTCCCTTTACCGTCCGATACTGAAATGAACAATCAAGTGAAATGAGTGTCCCTTTCTGACAAATTGTGGCAAGATGAGTTTCAACATGAAGTCTGACTTCGACTGGTGCTTCGGTTACCATCAGTCAACTCAGAACTCCAATGGAGAAGTACTGCTTACATCATTTTATTATGTGAGATATTTTCATTGTGATCAAACGTATGGCTCCCACACCACAACAATAATTATCACTGGTACTCTAAGAATACATTCATTGTGATCAAACGTATGGGTCCCACACCTCAACAATAATTATCACTGGTACTCTAAGAATATATTCATTGTGATCAAACGTATGGGTCCCACATCACAACAATAATTATCACTGGTACTCTAAGAATATATTCATTGTGATCAAACGTATGGGTCCCACACCTCAACAATAATTATCACTGGTACTCTAAGAATATATTCATTGTGATCAAACGTATTGCTCCCACATCACAACAATAATTATCACTGGTACTCTAAGAATATATTCATTGTGATCAAACGTATGGCTCCCACACCACAACAATAATTATCACTGGTACTCTAAGAATACATTCATTGTGATCAAACGTATGGGTCCCACACCACAACAATAATTATCACTGGTATAGCTCGCGCAAGAAACGATTACCGAAAACCAATGGTGGCGTTGCTGTCTGTTTTGACGTGTGTATGTAGGCACGCCGAGGGGGGGAGAGGAGCGAGCCGATGGAAGTACTGTCTCTTCCAAGAATATGAACAAATGAGGACATCGCTGTGGAAGTAAAGAACGTAGCAAGAGAAAAATTCGAAGCTAATTAAACGCGCAACATATGTTTACGAATGAAATATTAATACCGTGCGATACAAGACACGTATTCACATGCAATGGAACGAACTAAAGTCGTAAAATAACTATCACAGCACAAGACTGATTCTATCGATGCAGTGTTGCCAACACATAAATTGTATCGCCGTCAGTATAACACCTGGAAATCCGTCAAAATTAAAAAATAAATAAATAAAACCCAATATATATTAAGCAAATTTTAACACAACTTACTTACCAATCCTGATTAAAATAATAATTCGTCACCATCTAACTTGATTACGAAGAAATTTGAAACAGGGGATTCTTAAACATAGTACGGAACAGGCAGGGCTATTGAAATAAAAAGTAAAAACTCCTAAAAATCAAAGAATTAAAAATGACAGCAGCTAAAAATGACAAAAGATGATATAAATCGTAATTTCCGCCAGAAAATCCGTCACCCGTCAAAGCCATTTTTTCCAGTCCGCTATGTTGAAATTCCGTCAGTATCGATGTCATTTCTCTTCCGACTGTACTCTTGAATATAATTCAAGTTATCTCGTGACCTTTCCTCTCGCCCGCTCTTCCTTATCGCAGTGTTTGATTCGCATTCCTTCCGTCGGTAATCCGTGCTTGCGAGACCTATATTCTTCACATCACTCCTGGAGCATCACATTACAAGTTCGCATCTTTCAAGGCCCAGATCCAGACGTGAAAATTGCAAGTACCAAGAGATACATTACACCATTCAGAAATGTCACTTTTTAAGGCCAAATATTGCAATCAGAATAATTTTAAAAGCAGTTTTCTTTTATCCCCCAAACATGCTTCATGAAGCAGTTCTCAAATTTCGACTTCATTGGCTGAATGGCTTAATAAAAATTAAATCTCCCGATGGCAGAGACCCTCTTTTTATTGTTTTAGTACTCCATAACTTAGCGGCCGGGTGTGTCAAATAGCCCCGCATGATTTTGTTTGGTGCAGTTAGCTTAACGGCCGGCAGGCGCCTCCCCGTCATCTCATCACTCCTTGCTGCTCGGTTTTAATTAAGCAGCGACGACACGCTCGCTCGGATTTCTCCTTCTATTCTGCACGAAACCTCTTAATCTCTATCTGGAACTATTACGCGCCTGGAGCGAAGTGGACCGCGCGCGAATAACAGGAGCTGAACCAACTCCCGCAGGAATGGTGACGTATGACTGAAAGCGAAGTGCTTTCTGTTGAGAATAAATGTTTTAAATTGTTTGATGTACCGTAGGTAGATAAATCATTATTTTGAAAGGTTGTGGAAAGGTTGTGAAAAACAAATACTTGAGCATTCCAATCTAAAAAATTAAAAGAGAAAACAACGGGAAAAGGCAACAGACTAAAACACTGCAATAGGCTGTGGCACAAGAAATCACTTCAATTACTTGCCTAGCCTGTGGCACAAGAAATCACTTCAATTACTTGCCTAGCCTGTGGCACAAGAAATCACTTCAATTACTTGTCTAGGCTGTGGAACAAGAAGTCACTTCAATTTCCTGCCTAGGCTGTGGCACAAGAAATCACTTCAATTACTTGTCTAGGCTGTGGCACAAGAAATCACTTCAATTACTTGCCTAGGCTGTGGCACAAGAAATCACTTCAATTACTTGTCTAGGCTGTGGCACAAGAAATCACTTCAATTACTTGTCTAGGCTGTGGCACAAGAAATCACTTCAATTACTTGCCTAGGCTGTGGCACAAGAAATCACTTCAATTACTTGTCTAGGCTGTGGCACAAGAAATCACTTCAATTACTTGTCTAGGCTGTGTAACAAGAAGTCACTTCAATTACTTGTCTAGGCTGTGGAACAAGAAGTCACTTCAATTTCCTGCCTAGGCTGTGGCACAAGAAATCACTTCAATTACTTGTCTAGGCTGTGGCACAAGAAATCACTTCAATTACTTGTCTAGGCTGTGGCACAAGAAATCACTTCAATTACTTGTCTAGGCTGTGGAACAAGAAATCACTTCAATTACTTGTCTAGGCTGTGGCACAAGAAATCACTTCAATTACTTGTCTAGGCTGTAGCACAAGAAATCACTTCAATTACTTGCCTAGGCTGTGGCACAAGAAATCACTTCAATTACTTGTCTAGGCTGTGGCACAAGAAATCACTTCAATTACTTGTCTAGGCTGTGTAACAAGAAGTCACTTCAATTACTTGTCTAGGCTGTGGAACAAGAAGTCACTTCAATTACTTGCCTAGGCTGTGGCACAAGAAATCACTTCAATTACTTGCCTAGGCTGTGGCACAAGAAATCACTTCAATTACTTGTCTAGGCTGTGGCACAAGAAATCACTTCAATTACTTGTCTAGGCTGTGGAACAAGAAGTCACTTCAATTACTTGTCTAGGCTGTGGCACAAGAAATCACTTCAATTACTTGTCTAGGCTGTGGCACAAGAAATCACTTCAATTACTTGTCTAGGCTGTGGCACAAGAAATCACTTCAATTACTTGTCTAGGCTGTGGCACAAGATCACTTCAATTACTTGTCTAGGCTGTGGCACAAGAAATCACTTCAATTACTTGTCTAGGCTGTGGCACAAGAAATCACTTCAATTACTTGCCTAGGCTGTGGCACAAGAAATCACTTCAATTACTTGTCTAGGCTGTGGCACAAGAAATCACTTCAATTACTTGTCTAGGCTGTGGAACAAGAAGTCACTTCAATTACTTGTCTAGGCTGTGGAACAAGAAGTCACTTCAATTACTTGTCTAGGCTGTGGCACAAGAAATCACTTCAATTACTTGCCTAGGCTGTGGCACAAGAAATCACTTCAATTACTTGTCTAGGCTGTGGCACAAGAAATCACTTCAATTACTTGTCTAGGCTGTGTAACAAGAAGTCACTTCAATTACTTGTCTAGGCTGTGGAACAAGAAGTCACTTCAATTACTTGTCTAGGCTGTGGCACAAGAAATCACTTCAATTACTTGTCTAGGCTGTGGCACAAGAAATCACTTCAATTACTTGTCTAGGCTGTGGCACAAGAAATCACTTCAATTACTTGCCTAGGCTGTGGCACAAGAAATCACTTCAATTACTTGCCTAGGCTGGGGCACAAGAAATCACTTCAATTACTTGTCTAGGCTGGGCACAAGAAATCACTTCAATTACTTGTCTAGGCTGTGTAACAAGAAGTCACTTCAATTACTTGTCTAGGCTGTGGAACAAGAAGTCACTTCAATTACTTGTCTAGGCTGTGGCACAAGAAATCACTTCAATTACTTATCTAGGCTGTGGCACAAGAAATCACTTCAATTACTTGTCTAGGCTGTGGAACAAGAAATCACTTCAATTACTTGTCTAGGCTGTGGCACAAGAAATCACTTCAATTACTTGTCTAGGCTGTGGCACAAGAAATCACTTCAATTACTTGTCTAGGCTGTGGCACAAGAAATGACTTCAATTACTTGCCTAGGCTGTGGCACAAGAAATCACTTCAATTACTTGCCTAGGCTGTGGCACAAGAAATCACTTCAATTACTTGTCTAGGCTGTGGCACAAGAAATCACTTCAATTACTTGTCTAGGCTGTGGCACAAGATCACTTCAATTACTTGTCTAGGCTGTGGCACAAGAAATCACTTCAATTACTTGCCTAGGCTGTGGCACAAGAAATCACTTCAATTACTTGTCTAGGCTGTGGCACAAGAAATCACTTCAATTACTTGTCTAGGCTGTGGCACAAGAAATCACTTCAATTACTTGTCTAGGCTGTGGCACAAGAAATCACTTCAATTACTTGTCTAGGCTGTGGCACAAGAAATCACTTCAATTACTTGTCTAGGCTGTGGCACAAGAAATCACTTCAATTACTTGCCTAGGCTGTGGCACAAGAAATCACTTCAATTACTTGCCTAGGCTGTGGCACAAGAAATCACTTCAATTACTTGCCTAGGCTGTGGCACAAGAAATCACTTCAATTACTTGTCTAGGCTGTGGCACAAGAAATCACACACCACACCGGTGTTGAAACAGAGCCCGTGTGTCATAAAGATATATCATCTTTTTTAAAATTGTAAAACTTTTAACGTTTTTAACTATAGAAAGTTTTAAGATATTTTAATGTATTTGTAAATTAATCTTGAATAGGTACATTCTTTGGCAAACCACTTCAAACTAATGTCAATACAGCGTGGTTTGTGTACGAAGATAATTTTTTGTGCTGCTCCATGTGTATCATTGTTTATGTAAATAAAAACAAAAGAAAATAAACGTGACACGATCATTATTTTAAGAAATACATAGCCTATGTAAGTAATACAAATGTATTATTATTTAAAATGTGCCACGTTCATATTTGTAAAGTTATTCGATCATTCACTTTCATCTGGACGGAGTTACATAACATCCGATCAACCAGCCATTTTCTAAAATGGACAGTTTGGTGTCATCTGCAGGAAAATAGTTGAAACTATCTTTAAAAATACCTGAACACGTCTTCTCTAATTTTCTATTCTCAACTTCAGTTTAAATTCTCACTCATTTGCTTTGCTATATTTTACGTTCAGCGACAAAAGACGAAAATATTCGCATCATACTTATTTCAATGGTAAAAAAATGCCCTGTTTGACATTGAAATTATTTTCTTCCGTTCTCAGAGTCAGTTGGACTGAACAAAAACTGATAATTCAATTCAACTAAATATTTCAATACAGCTAAAAGTGATTTTGTTGGTTGTCTGTTGTTGCATAACTCTGTACATCTGATCATGAAATAACGTAATGTGACGCAACGCAAATCAGATATCAGTGCTATGTGTGATGTGAAAGGATATCGAAGTTTCTTTTGTTTGAAATATCTCAAAGAATAGCCATCTGAAATTAAGGACATTACTTACGGTTCATTCTATGTATGTATGTATGTATGTATGTATGTATGTATGTATGTATGTATGTATGTATGTATGTATGTATCTATGTATGTATGTGTATAAATTGTGGAATTTCTAACTTAACTACCATTGAGAATCTATGCAAAAGGAATATTCGTCCTGCAAAGAGTATGTGCCGGTATCTGAGGAGACTCTAGTTGTCGGGAGAGCTGGTCATCGTCGTCCAAATCTCCGACGAGAACAGCACTACTGACCCAGAACACAACAAACACGACGAAAAGGAAGCAGGCCTACATTTCATTGCTCGTGTTTTATTCTTCAGGATGCGATATCTTGCGGCATTCAATATATCGAAGAAGTGTGCGGATGGGAGGGGTGGATGCGTTCACAGCGCCATACTAAGCGATCACGTGTGCACGAATCCGTGAGGAGTCACGCTTCGCGTCTTGGGTGGCTCCGTTGACACAAGTCGCCGAGTATTGATTGCTCAGCCATCTCTGTCTGCTCTCATTTCAGCTGAGTTTTGCGGCGGCCTTGGCGTACAACTGTGATGCTACAGATGTCACTCTCCACATTTTCACGGGGTTCAGTTGTTTGGGACTTACCGTCTGTCCATCTGTGTACACCTTTGCTCTACTTCATAATTAACACCTATGAGTCAATTATAATCCTATTTCAAGCTCACTTACTTACTTATGGCTTTTAAGGAACCCGAAGGTTCATTGCCGCCCTCACATAAGCCCGCCATCGGTCCCTATCCTGTGCAAGATTAATCCAGTCTCTATCATCATATCCCACTTCCCTGAAATCCACTTTAATATTATCCTCCCATCTACGTCTCGGCCTCCTCAAAGGTCTTTTTCCATCCGGCCTCTCAACTAACACTCTATATGCATTTCTGGATTCGCCCATACGTGCTACATGCCCTCCCCATCTCAAACGTCTAGATTTAATGTTCCTAATTAAGTCAGGTGAAGAATACAATGCGTGCAGTTCTGCGTTGTGTAACTTCATCCCTCTTAATTCCAGATATTTTCCTAAGAATTTCAAGCTAACACTTTTTTTTAATTATAAAAATTAAATTTCCTTCAATTGTTACTCCATTTGTGTTACTTACTTACTGGCTTTTAAGTAACCGGGAGGTTCATTGCCGCCCTCACATAAGCCCTCCATTGGTCCCTATCCTGAGCAAGATTAATCCTCTATCATCATATCCCACCTCCCTCAAATCCATTTTAATATTACTTATTTGAAGGGTTCGTAACAAGCTGTTTTTACGGTGATAGGTTGTTAGCCCTTCGCCCAACCCCCAAGCTGGAGGACCACCCCTCATCGGCTGTGCGCGACTACTTATTCAATATATTCACAGCTACTCTCCATACTCCATTTGTGTAGTTACAAAATGTCATCAGAGTTCCTGTATGATGAAATGCGCTTGGTATTCTGTCCTATATATCTGTGGTTCTGTCTAGCTAGGCGCACCTGCTTCAAGGCCGGTTATTCGAACGAATGTCCAACCTCATCGGTTGATCTACAACCGGTCGAATATAAACCAGTTCTAAGCGCTGTTCTGCAGGACTCTGATTTCAATACATTGTACATTGGACTCAAATTCACGATTCAACTATATTCAATGAAACGTCTGTTTGGTTGTCATGTCAGGGACAAGCTGTCCGCTCGACTGGGTATGGTTATTGTTGTCTTTGTTTCCATCTGCCTCTTCTTTCAGAGTATGATATTTGAAATTCGTTTTCTGTAACAATATTACCTTCCACTAAATTCTTTGGTAATTTTGGACCAGGCATCAAGTCTACATTGGAAGTGGAAGAAATTTCAGAACAGCTGTCCACAACAATGCCAGGGAAATAAGTCAGCTTTAGATTCTTTTGATTACCAATAAATACTGGATACGCAACTGTCGAAAATGTAGGGCGGGGGGGGAGGATGAATAGAAAATTATGAGACGAAAATATTGTATTTTGTATTAATGCTGCAGATAAATTTATATGTTTGTAAACAATTTTGTTCGAGATTTCTTTAGTTTCCTTCTACACAACAACGGCCTGTGTTCCGTTACCGACACAAGGAAGTTGATGTATTTTTATCCCCGTACTTTCTAAAGACGACTAATGTGTTTCGCATTTCACCTTTTAAATATCGCAACCAGAGTGCTGCATTGGAGTTAAATCGCTCGCTTGAACTCGGTCGAGTGTCGCACCCTCGAGTGAGATAAGATCGGTCGTGATGCGCTCGTAATAAATAGAAGCACAGTACAAGGTCATCTCACCGACATGTCTTATCTTGTATGGAAGGCGACAGATAAGATACACATATGTTTTGCTCACATGGTAAAAATAAGGCTTTATTTTCTGCGTTTATGACAAACGTTTAATGGAACGTACCAAAACAGTAACATGAAGTTATAAATAAAATAGTATGAAAAACTTCGATATACAGTTATTATTGCTAATTAATAATTATTCAATATTTGATTTACCACATATATAATATGATAGGTCCATACATAGTGCGACAATGTAGAAACGTTTTACAAAATATTATTGATATAGCAGTAGATTAATAACAATATTAGTACAGAGATAACGTCACAGAAAATATAATAAAACGAATAATCATGCTGCACAACTGTTACAGACGCAAAGGTTGATACACTATTATTACTAGAAAACTTGATACAGTTCTTGCATTATCGTGATTGTGTTCTCCGTTTATAATAATTAGGGCCTACATTTACATCCAATAACATCTATCAGATGTCGTAAAAACAAAATCACTCTTGTGTGTGTGTGTGGGGGGGGGGCGGCATTTACCTACAACATTTATATTACATTTTAAAGCAAGTTTTGTAGTTGTACTATGGAGAGGTTAGTTAAACACTGCAAAGTTTTGAAATTATAAACATCTATGATGTTACTACACAGTTCATCACTGTAACAAGAACGAATGTCTAACGCTCGGCTTATACCGTTCGAGGATTTATCGCCCGTGACAATTTTACCCCCATCATGCATGTGCGCTACCTATCGGATTATGCTATGAACTACTTGGCGCTCGAGCGAAAACGTCGGATGCAGACCTCTGATCGCAACCCTATGTACATCAAATGTATTAATTTTTTGCAGTTACTTTTTGCTTTTATTTAATACGAAGGTCCAGGGCTAACTGTACATCATTACCCCATAACAGGCACAGAAGCCTCCTTCCTGTCGTGTTTCTGGTTACCTGAAAAGGATGACGACTCAATAGATAGGACTAAATAGATCTATGAGGAACAGCAGATGACGTGTACGGATTTGAAGCCTGGACGGTAATACGCGGTGTGGCGGATAGGGATCCGGCTTATTGGCACTCAACTCATTCCACCATGGGTGCACATAATGCGCATTTGGGCTGAAGTATTTAGGATTGTTGGATGTCCTCCCGATTAGCATTTCTATGTTTTTCTCTGTTCCCGTAAATCTGTCTTGCAGCGTACAAATGTATGCTAAGGTTTATTTTATTGGGTTATTTTACGACGCTGTATCAACATATAAGGTTATTTAGCGTCTGAATGAAATGAAGGTGATAATGCGGTGAAATGATTCCGCGGTCCAGCACCGAAAGTTACCCAGCATTTGCTCGTATTGGGTTGAGGGAAAACCCCGGAAAAAACCTCAACCAGGTAACTTGCCCCGACCGGGATTCGAACCCGGGCCACCTGGTTTCGCGGCCAGACGCGCTGACCGTTACTCCACAGGTGTGGACTGTATGCTAAGATTTAGGCCTATTTCTGAATACAGGTAAACATATCACACTGCAGTGCATGGAGAGTTGCGAGGCCACAGGGAGACGGCTTTCCAATTCAATCTGCAATTTGGAACGAATTTGAAAATCGGTTGCAGTACGTGAGTAGTGGGTACAGTGAGACACAAAATATTAAGACATATGTATGCAAGTGAAATTTCAAGTATTTTTAAAATCAAGTGCAATAGAAATATACATTAAAACATGGAGTACAATAATAAACAGAAATGTTAATAGAAAAAGGACATAATATACAATGCGTGTTTGTCAAAAAAATGCAAATGTCTCACTGTTTCCATTCAGTAGGGTACAGTGAGACACCACAGTGTCTATTAACGGACATTGAAATGATTTACATTTATTTCAAAAGAAAGGAAAGCTTGCTGTCTCTTTATCTTGCCATGTTCTGTAGGCTTATTTAGAATCATTTTGATGTTTGACTTCGAAACCATTGAAACATCTGGAACATTTGGAACAGTGAATTTTCCATTACTTGTCAAACTTTTGCGAAAAAATAAAATGAATTTTTGGTGACAACAAAGCTTATAATTATAAGAATTTAATTTAATTCTTTACTATTTTTTTTTAATTTTCTTAAATTTTGTAAATAATTTTTTATTTAAGAAACCATTAAAATGTAATGTATCCATTATTTTAAGCTACAGTTCCTAAATTGGTTACTAGTACTGTATGTTCATTTTTAATGTTAGTTACCGGTAAGTGTAATATAATTACAGTTTGTTTTTGCAAATCATTGGTACATGGGAACAGTGAGACGTCTCAGTGTACCCTTCAATGGCATGTCTCACTGTTCCCTTTACGCATAGTTCATTTAAAAATGGCGCCATCACTTCAAAATCAAAACAAGAAAGACGAAACTTTGCCAAACATAACGTCAAATACCATAGTAGTAGGTAACAAAACATTCATATTTCTATTTCATTTGTATATCCAATATAACCTTCATTAAACACAAGCCAAAATTTTACTTCTAGAGTGAAAAATTACGAATTATTTTTCCATCACTCACCTTTATAACTAGAATCAAATCGAGTATGAAAATACTGTTACTTTACTCATGCAGTATACAACTCCACTGTTACAAACATTTCAAGATCAAAATTTACCATCTAATAAAAAATGTCTCACTGTTCTCCCTGTCTTACTGTACCCACTTCTCCCCTACTAAGTTAATTCTTCTGGAATTTACAAATGTTCACTTATCCTCATAAATCATCCTTCAGTCCAACCCGTCCCTATACACCAACAATATCAGTGCAATACAATATTATGTACAGCATTCAATGAAATATCTTGACACGAGTATCGCACACGGCTCCTTTCCTTTCACGATGAATTATTATCGAGCATTCGTTCAATCTAGTTACACAATAGAATGAAGAAATGAGAGAAAAATAATTAAAAGAAAATAGAGAGGAACTAAAAGCCTTTTCATCTTTTTCATCCGCCCTTAGCCATTTACTTTCGTCGCGTATTGGGAGAGCAAATTGAGTTTCGTGAAGCCGTGACGTAACAAGGTTTTGTTAAGGAAACTTAGTTGATGAGTTTGGTCCACGAACCCATAAGAGTGAAGCATTGTGCGCGGATACCTGGCGGCCTGACAACAGCGACTAATTTGCTGTCGCCCATCCCGTGCAGTCAGATTCCGGAAGCTGTAGCAATTGCGAGGGTTGCAGACAAAAACAAGAACAAAGACGAGTCGATCGGCCTGAACCTCGGCGCAGCGCTCAAGCCAGGAGCTGACTTGGGTGTCCACCGAGCACGAAGACAGGGGCAACAGCAGTGCCTCCTGTGGGAAATCGTTTTGTACGCGATTAAAAGCGATTCGTTCCTTGCATCGGTGCCCCAGTGACCGCAATCATTTCATTCTTTTTGGTTGGCTCCTCAAAGTCGTAGGAAGTTTATGCCACAACCAAAAATTTGTTAATCCAGAAACAAACTGTTTAAAATAAGAGCTGAAGTAATTTAATTCTGTCTACCAGATCACAGGAACATAGTTTGCTTCGGAGAATCGCCTCATCGTTGATCCCCGGGGTGTTTCTAGCAGAGCGTAACAATTGCTGGTAAACGAAGTTACTGTTCTCAAACCAGGAGATAAACCGTGAAAGGAATGTGCTTACTATTGCGTCATTTATTGGAGCGAAGTAGACAGATAATATTACCGTTATAACGTCAGTTTAAAAATCATGCGCTCTCCTGCATATGTTATTTCCTGTATGGAGGGATTAAAAGACCAGGAAATTAACCGTGATGTAATTTTGTAACTAGGGTAGTATAAAAATGTGTATATCAGTGTTATCGTTTGTGCTTTGAGAGACAGCCAATAGAGATAGGAGTACCTACGTGTGTGACCTTATGTCTAAAGCACGGTCTTCGTTGCCCGCGCTCATAAGTTACCTGCGCTTGATAGTGTGGTGTATGCCTAGCTTGATGTGTGGTGGGAGGGGAAGATACGGACGTTCCCTCCGTTGCGGTGAAGGACAAAGTTGCACCTTCTTTACATGACAGCGTTGTTGTAAATAAATGCTTGTAACACATCCTTAGAACTTTAATAACATTATATTATTAATAGAATGCAATACTGCACAACAGTTTTCATTTATGATTCACCTATTAGTACAATAAAGAACAATACATTTCCGTAGAGTATCGAAAGAAAAACCTCTTCGCCTATCACTTAGAAACATTTTGAACTGAGAAAATTTGCTTTCCACATCGCAAGATATGAGTGGTGCGAAACGAAAATATGAGCTGCCACACGTATCATCTGAGGGCTCGCCATTAACCGACAAAATATCTCTTGTTTCACACATTGCTGAAAATCCACAGTTCTTTTTCAACACGGTTCCAAATTTCGGCTTAACCGGTTCCAAACTTGGATGTGGTTTTGCTTCACACAGACTTTGGTACAAATGTTCTACGAGTCGGAGGCCACTGAACATTTCGAGGGTTGACGATTCTAGTTGTTTTATTTTTGTGAGAACATCTTGTAAACATCTTTTATGTACAACAGACACCCATATTTTATTATTTGCGATAGATTTCCTAATGCTGTTGATGACATGATCATAGCACGGGATAAATATCTTTCGCGTAGAGTCGACTCGCATGGAGCGTTTCGCCCAGTATATTTATGCAGAAATGATTTGGAAGTAGCATTTTGTAACTTGTGTAACGGAATATTGCAACTTACCATCATGTTGCAGAGGTCGTTACAAAACTCTCTCTGAGTACGCTTATATGAATTTGAACTCGATGTTGTATCATGTCTGCCAAACAGCGTTATACTTTTTTATGTTGTTTAGACTTACAGGGCTTTTGGATGGAAAATTTTCTGCGACTTTAAACTGTATATGACATACTTTGCAAAATATATTTACTAAATGTATAGTGAAATACCTACCACGGCCAAATTCCTCCACATATTGTAACAGCTTCTGTTTCTTTACGTCTCACATTACTGGCACTCTTGTTTACAACTGTGCACGGCCTACACGTGCCCGACCGACTGCTGTACGTATTGAGAATGCGTCGAGACGCCGTACCCATCGCGAGTGATGTGGACGTGACGTCAGACTCTCGGTAGAGCCCTTGTGCAGACAACTTGTATCACGGCAGTAGGCAATGAAAAGGCAACGAGGTCATCTTATGACAGCGTTGTCAGACACAGCCTAAACGGAGCGGAGCGCTCCACTATAACTCGTTATGTGCTCCGGTGCTTCCACAGACATAAGCAAGTTCACGCTCCGACTGGACGTCTCTAGCACCACAACCGGTTTCGGAGCTTACAACTCTGACACTACTGTCTTATGACATCAACATTCATTCACAGCATTACCTCTCTGTGTCTCATTCCCTGGACACTTTCTCGTGGTTGGAGTACAGTATAGTTCTCAACATGCAGAGAAGGGCGCTTGTTTTGTGGGAGAAACACGTGTTCCTTGACTTTATCTTGTTAATGTGGGTATCTTCCGTTTTACTTAAAGTACTTTCTTTCCGATTCCGATTCTGTATGATTGTGTGAGGCTGTACAGTATTTATCAGAACAGCAGTTTAGAATAAAAATACGAGATTAAGCGACTTAGACCAAATTCAGTCTTTGAAATGTCACGTGTTAAAATGAAAACTTGATCGTTTAGTAGATTTTTAATTCTGACGTAGGCCTACATTATATAAAAGGTTTCAATGGTTGTGCGGGTGTGAAGAAAGAAAATCTTGTTCTATTTCTCATATTGTTCTCAAGATGGAAGGATTAAAATGGATTTGAGGGAGGTGGGATATGATGATAGAGACTGGATTAATCTTGCACAGGATAGGGACCAATGACGGGCTTATGTGAGGGCGGCAATGAACCTCCGGGTTCCTTAAAAGCCAGTACGTAAGTAAGTATGTAAGTAAGTATATCCGTTATTTAGCGCCGATGAAATTGCTGATATGGGGAAGTTATGTTACGAGATGAGGCCAACAATTCGCCAGAATGTTACTTGATATTCATCTTACAGCTGGGGAAAACCTCGGGAAAAACAGATAATCAGCCCAAGCGGGAGTCAAACTCACACGCGAGCGCAGCTCCGGGCTCAAAGACGATTCTAGTGAATCGACAACAACGCGGCAGTTTGGATTTCTCTACAATCCATATCACAGTGCATCAATAAGCTTGCGGAATTAAGTTTTGGAACGATGGAGGTATTAACATTAATATAGGTGTGAACACAGTACGTTCTCCCATTTTATGAGTGTAAAACCAGTAGTGCAAGAGACAATACAGTAAATATATACAATAATATTTACTTCGGAATATGTATGATAAGACTTTCCTGTGTTAAATTTCACGTACCTCATTTACATGTTTCGACCTATTTATGGGTCATCTTCAGAACTGGTCGTTGTTGGTCTTGGAGCCATTTGTTCTGTTTCCTGTGAGGGTGTGTTCCTGTGATATAATGTAGAGTCAAAGAGTGTGTGTGTGTGTGTTTTGAAGTTGAGTTGTGTGTTGAGAATTTCGTTGGGGTGTGTTTTTGTGTGTCTGTATATTTCATATTGTTCTAATGTGTTTAGTTTCTGGCTTTTTGGTTGGATGTGCAGTATTTCCATGTCTGTGTTGATGTCTCTGTGGGTGTGGTTAGCATTTGTGATGTGTTCTGCACATGTGGAGGTGTTTTGTAATTTTGTTATGGTTGTGATGTGTTCTTTGTAACGTGTTTGAAACGATCTGCCTGTCTGTCCTATGTAGAAGTTGTTGCAGGTGTTACATTTGAGTTTGTATACGCCTGTGTGGTTGTATTTGTTTGTTTGTGTTGGCCACATCAACACAGACATGGAAATACTGCACATCCAACCAAAAAACCAGAAACTAAACACACTAGAACAATATGAAATATACAGACACACAAAAACACACCCCAACGAAATTCTCAACACACAACTCAACTTCAAAACACACACACACACACACACACACTCTTTGACTCTACATTATACCACAGGAACACACCCACACACCCTCACAGGAAACAGAACAAGTGGCGCCAAGACCAACAACGACCAGTTCTGAAGATGACCCATAAATAGGTCGAAACATGTAAATGAAGTACGTGAAATTTAACAAAGGAAAGTCTTATCATACATATTCCGAAGTGGTACAGTGTTAAAAGTTGTGTAATCAAGATGTATAATAATATTTAATCCAGAAAAAGACAGGACACTGTTCTACACCAACCATCACTAACTTCCTATCCATATTGCCGACTACGACATCATAACAATAACACGGTTGATTTCGAAGTGCAGTGCCTCTCATTTCTATGCACACGATAAAGCATGGTTGGTATTTCAAATCGCAATGAGATTCCTTGAGGTCGTGCGACGTGCAATCCTCCGGTCATATTAAGAGGCTCCTTTGTGTGGGTAAGGATCGCGTGCTGCGGACAGATTCACCCCGCGGCATTAAGACTGCGCCTTTGTATCCCACGACACGCGTGGAACTGGACAACTATAGCAAAGACTCTCATTAGAGCTTTATTACATTATCGGCGGAGGATTTGAAAGGTGGCACATTGTGACAATCCTCTGACTGAGGGGTCGACATGTATTTTGCACCGCTGCATTTACTTCGTAATTGAACTCGGACCTATTACGCACTGTTATGATGGGGAATGCGGGCAGCTTCTTGGAACTCGAAACTTCGACCTCAGCACAGTTGTGCACGCATCAGCAATAGTGATTCGTTTGAACGCCAGCCCCTTGTTCGTGTTTACCGACCGAGTCAGTTTTGAGATGTTGGCAAGGAATAATGGACACAAATAAAATTTGGAAATAGATTAACAGAAAGTATAAACACAACGAAGACCTTAAACAAGACTGTGTGTTGCCTCCTTTTATTTTTAATACAGCAATAGAAATAAAGTATAGAAAGTGAGAATGGAAATACAAGAGGAGAATATTTTACATTACACACTCTCTGCTCTTCGCATAATTTTCGCCCAGCCCTATGAGGGTATGGTAGGTCTACATGTATACCAGTGATGTCAAAACAAGCGCATTTTTCTGACCTTGAAATCGTGCGCGGGCATTAAGCGCTAGGTATGCTAGGAAGAATAAGCAGCCTGTTGGATTAAGAAAACAGTGGTGCACAAACTTCAAACGGAACATGAAATTTTATGTCGTTATTTTTATATGGCTTCTTTCTGTTTGTTATTTTCTATATTGTCTGTAAAACAAAAGTACTAACACCTATTTCTTAGCCTAATATTGCAGTTGTGTTTTAAACGTTAATAACACACAAAAAAAGTAAAGAAGGAATATTCACACAAATTCCATAATAACTACAACTATACTATACTAAGTGAATTAAACACATCATTCGTAAGGAAAGTGTTATCCCAAAGAAAGACACTGAATGTGACATGATAAGTTGAAATTGATATTGATGGTATCTTTAGCCTTATAAAAGTAATCAAAACAATATTATAGTACAATGCAAAGTTGTCTAGGTATATGTTTTAAATGTAACTAATATTACATAATAAAACTCTTATCGAATTATGCTTTTAGGTGATATTGGTGCAGAACTTTCTGTTATCAGAATATTAAATTATCTCGAAATCTGCTGAAGCTATAGAGCTGACGTTTTACCAACACAAAGGCACATATCTTTTGTTTGTGATGAACAGTATTTGCTTTAATTCATTTCCTTACAAACATTTTCCATGCGAATATTTTCAAAAATGTCAATACACTGTCTTCAATAATATGTATTTACGAAAACATTGTTTTAGTACCTGTAAGGCTACTAAACAAACATATCTGAAAATTTCAATTTTCTGTAAAAAAGTTGAGAAAATATTCGTTTTGAAAAAAAGCAAACTTGTGAAAAATGAACATTAAAATTAAAACTTACATTCCTATAATTCACTTATACTTCTCAGACAAATCTAAAAATTAACATGGATACAGTTTTAATAAGTTCTCTTCCCTTTATCCATTGAATCAGTGCTGGCCATCCGTGTATGTAGCTCCACCAAGCGGCATATACCACCTTTTTCGTCTGTCTCTTTCCTTTCCGCTGTAAAGCGCTCAGGCTCTCCTGGGCTCTAAAGCGCGCGCTTGCTCCTGCGGGCATCAATTGACATCACTGCCTTAGTGTATGCTCTCCTGTTATATACAATGCTTCTTGCTGCGAGTCCACATCATCTCTTCGTAAGACTTCAACCGATGTATTTGTCTGTCAATGGGTTAACAGATTTTCCGTAATGTAACAAGTCAGCGCCTGATGTCCTGTTCAGATTCGATACGGCAGCCCTGCTGGCGAAAGTCGTGATCGATAACACCGGCTGAATACTCCAACAGTGGCGGCGGCGGCGGAGATCTTCCCAGTCTGGTTCTTGTCTTCCGCCTCTTGGCAGATTAATTTCCTGGCTGCCACGTGAACGTAGATTAAAAGCTGACGGAACCGAGACAATGAATGGCTCATCATCATCAGCTGTCGGATGTATCACGAGAGGATCCGCAACGCGTGATAACAACTTCTTCCTCCATCAAACCCCGTCGGTCATGCATATGGAATCGGGGGGTCAACTGTTATACCTAGGAAACAGCCAATCAGACACGACGACCGACCAGTACAACAATACAACAGTGGCAACAGAGGAAACGAAAGTTCCAACATTAAAAGAAAGAAAATAGTTAAGAGCAAACGATATGTACGAAGTGAATGAAGGATTTCAACTAATACGCTTACAGGGTTCGAACTGCCGAGAGAAAAATAAAATAAAATTAATACAATGAAACGAACGAATGGTTTTTTGTAGTAGTTAGTTCTGCTGAGTGGGAGAGAAGACCTGTATGCCTTAACTCATAGATGGGCATCGTGCCTCACTGACCTTCACAGAGCTTATCGCTCTGAGTGACATCATATTCACAGTCCCCGTTCCTCCCTCACGCAGCTCCTAGGCGTGGGCATGTTCTATATCAGTTTCATAAGCAATATCAGTGGTGGCATAATGGCATTATCAAAGCAGTGTGTACGCGTTAGAAAACGATTATTTCATGAGAATTGGGAGGAAGAGTTTTTGCTGTTTAGAAGGGGAGAACATACGATGTATGTTATGCTCGAAAATCCTATTAGGCATTAATAAATTTAATATACAACGACATTACTCCTTATGTCAGAAAGAACATGCTGAATTAGAAGGTAAGACAAATTAAATGTTATTTTTCGTAATATTCCGAAGAAAATTTATGATCTTAACATTTGCATAGTATACTAAATACGACATTATACCTTAAACACGCTGCATTAAAGGGTACGAGGAATTAAATGTTGTTTGTACGTACTATTTCCAAAAGAAATTTATAAATATATATAAAGATATATATATATATATATATATATATATATATATATATATATCAAATGTGCGTAGAAAACGAAATATGATTTTCTGAAATTATTTTAGGTCGAGAACGTGCAAATCTATTAAGTAATCTTGATAAACGTCAGAATATTCAGGAAATAAACGTAGACAACGTGATGGAATATTATTGGATAGTTACGCAATTTCTCGCCTGTGATTTAAATCAATTCAATGATGGAGAAATAGTAAAGAGGTTTATAATTAAAGCTGCCGAATTAATTCGCCAAATCGAATAAAAGTTTTCGAGAGTCTCACGTTAACCAAGCGCTTTCCTAATAATTCGCCACGGACCGCCTTAGCGATTACGATAAGGTGACGCAGGTCACAGCAGTTTATATTTCCCATCCTACTCTGCAGTCTCCTCTCCTAGTAAACAAACTATTTCAAATCGAGTGCCTCACGTAACCGAAAATTGTGCCCATGTATGCCTTAACTCTACCAGACGAACGAACAAACCAAGGAATTAATAAAAAGTGACCGCTATCGGATGTCAAGGCCCCACTTCACATCCAACTCATGCCACCGGTGTAGCTCGGCGATGTTGAGTTCCAGACTACGCTTGGGCATGGGTTCGAGTCCAACTTGACATCCTGGTTTGTTTTTTCAGAGGTTTTCCCCAACTGTAAGGCGAACGTCTGGTAATTCCTTGGCGAATTGTCGCCCTCATCATAACGTGTCAGTTGTACAGTCCCCACTGGCTGTATCCTCGGCAGCTGGCTGCCCTCTTAATTATCCGTCGTGTTGCAGGTCAAGGCGGTTGCCATGGTTCGCTTGTGTGTTAATTTCTTCGTCCCTCTCAGCAATCCGTTTCTCCACACGTGTGACGCCAGGAAGGCATTCGGTCGTTAGGCGGAAATTTAAAACCTGCGACCCTCGCAACATCACCGAGCTCATGTGACCCGCGGATGACATCAGTTCGACACCTGCACGTGACAACAGAAGAGATGATCGAGGATGATATCCTACAGCTTGAACTGAACCAGAGTAGCGGAGTTCACAAGACTGAAGACCTAAGAAACACGGGCCGCTGAATTTGTAAACATGACGAGGAGGAGGAACATAAATGTTTTGGCTTAAAAATAATGAAAATACGTCGCTTGAAATCGCTGACACTTTGTTTAACAAGGTCCGCACATAAACAGAAAAAGCACTTCATTCACAAGCTAGTGGGTCTAATATGTAAAAAGTAATGATACAAATTTTAAATGTAAACACTACCACTTTGTTCTCCAACCCCCCCTCTCATATCAATCTATAGAGGCAAAGAGAATTGGATCAATTCTCCTGCATAATATAATGTTGCGTGTCAATATGTTCAATATAGAATACTTAAGGTATATGTACACCTTTTCATACAAAAAATTTTGTTTTGTATAATTTTGCTCTGTAAAATTTTTATAGGCTCTACAATAATTGAGAATGGTACCAGAAAGAGAATGAAATGAACAGATCCCTTGAAATTATGTCTAAACTGTTTATAAAAAGTATTTTGTTTATAATCTTGACATGCAACTTGAAACATGATAGCTCATGCAGTTTTTAAGATAGAGCCACAGTTTTTTCACTGTTTTATAGCTAAAACTATTCTTTAGTATATATTATTATAATGTACCGAAGTACATATGATATTTCAAGCAGATATTCTGCGTCATCATACGATTAAAGAGTAATGGAACGGAGGAAAATTCTCTCCGTTCCATTACTCTTTAATCGTATGATGACGCAGAATATCTGCATGGAAATATCATATGTACTTCGGTACATTATAATAATATATATGATATGCGTAAATCACTTCGTGATTTAAGACGGCGCTTATTCCGTCGGATCCCGGCCAACTAGTCACTCATTACGAGTGCACCTCAGCACATGTGTGGACTTCGGTCCTACGTTCATAGACATCTATGACGTAGTGCAGAGGGCGGCCACTAGAGGGAACCCAAGAGTTGGAACTTAAAACTGAGACGATTCTTCCGACGCCGGGGTGGAATCCGGTGTGGCTTAGTGGATAAAGCGTCAGCACGTAGAGCTGAAAACCCGGGTTGAAATCCCGGCACCGGAGAGAATTTTTCTCCGTTCCATTACTCTTTAATCGTATTCTTTAGTGCCTGACATAGAGCTGGTTTTTAATTTTTTTTTACTTTAATTAAATATTACTATATATGTAACTTACAATAATATTTTATATTGCATAAATCATGTAAAAAATCCATAGACAATTATTAACTATATTAATGTTATTTTACTCACTGTCAGGCACTAGAGGACATTTCAAGCTTCAAAATGACACCAATATCTTCTTGGTATCACCATATTTGGCTGAAATATCATGTTTGAAAGAATTAAATATTCTAAAATTACTATTTACAGGAAATGAGCCACAAACTTTCAGAGCCTAGAAGACTGCATCATCATATGTCACCCCTTAAACAGCTTCATGTCGGTCCAGTTTCAGCTTCTTTCTGCCTCTCAAATACCTCCGCCTTGTTTTAACTTCAGGTGTTGATTTTTTTTGGCATTTTTGTCCTTATTTCCATTGATGCAACAAATCCTGCGATGGTGTTTGTCCCAGGGTTTATGCCCATCCTCCTCAGAATTGTAATTTCTACTT
This sequence comes from Periplaneta americana, assembly GCA_025594305.2. NCBI lineage: Eukaryota > Metazoa > Arthropoda > Insecta > Blattodea > Blattidae > Periplaneta > Periplaneta americana. Next base: position 142,365,299 of record JAJSOF020000019.1, on the reverse strand, counting down.
CTGGACTCTTATTAAAATGACGTACAACATCATTGACACACAAATTTACAGTTTTGTGACTAACAGTAAAAGATTATAAATTACTTCATTATGTAAAAACGTGTTTTCAATCTAATGATCATGCCCAGATATCTATGCATCTATTTCGGGACTAGAAAGAAGTTTATTTTACAAGCAATGCTGGACGAGGGGACTGACTGCTACGAAGATCACTCCAAAAGTAATGCACTCCAAAAGTAGCCTAAGTGATCGTGGCTGATGACGCAGCATTTTGGAAAATGGGACTTATCTCAAAAACCATAAGGCATAAATCGAAAATTCTTATATCAAATTAAAGAGGAGAAAATTCTCTATTAAAATAGTTATATTTTGAAAATTATAATTTTTCATCATTTTTTGCATTTTATGGCTGTACATATACCTTAATACAATATTGATAATGAAATACACAGGAAAAGTCCCATAAAAAGTTGCATTGTTATAGAGTATTTAAATATGAACAATGAAAGAAGGTCTAACTTGGAGTCAGGCCACGAAGTAGGTCCGGAGCGAATTTTTCTCCTCAAATATTAATTGTCAATATTACAGATATTATTCTGTCGGACAAATTAATAAATATTTAATATTCTCATAGCTGCAGTGCATATATTTGTACAGATTACTGTGCACGTAACTGCGGAATCCCGGCCAAACAAGTCACTCAGCTGAGTGCGCTCCTAGTATAATGGCAGTTGACATTGGACATATACGTCAACATATATGCCTAACTTGGAGTCAGGCCACAAAGGGAAACATTGAAGAAGAAGGGTTCGGTCCGGTGCTGTGGATTGAATTCGGCGTAGCTCAGTGGTCAGAGCGCTTGGTACGTAGAACCAAGGACCTGGTTCGATCCCCAACGCTGGAGCGAATTTTTCTCCTCAAATATTAAATATTAATTTGCTAAAGTAGCTCAAAAGAAAAGAAACGTAAACAAGACTCGTGACGTTGAACCTCATTCTTTCTGGCTAAAATGCAAAGTTTGAAATATCTTCAGTAACTTGTCCACACAAAGGCCTGCCTAGTCACGTATAACAATTAGTGGAGGTTCTCATGCAATGAAGACGTGAGAAATTACTACACACAAGCAGTCAATTAGCTTATATTGGTCAACAAGAACAAGTAATTCGCACACACCTTATCGCGAGTTATTTGACGGGTCCACTCCATTACAACCAATCAGTATGGCAGCTGGTTACTAGAGGGAATACTGGATTTCGTTACGCCTTTAACATCTACTTGTTATCACATTTTCAAGGACTTTAACGACTGGATTTATTATCCGATAAAAACGCTTCTGCATTACGTCGCTTGATCTCGCAACTCAACTTTCGAATACATTTTTACCGAGTTCGTCACTGGAACAATAAACAAAACTCCCAGAATGGACGCTCCACAAGAAGAGTCAGTCCTATAAAATGTTTTATGTCAACCAGTCGCAGCACTCAAATTTATATTCCATTTTCAACTGCGTCAGGGGTGACCAAAATGTATCGGATGGGAACGACTCAAATTCGTTCGGCTGCACATTCATAATGCGACGTTGTGAAGCTGTTGTAATAACAGGGACAAACTACGGCAGCAAATCACATGAGAGAATGCGCATTCCATCACGAAGAAAGTGAATGGGCAGTACGGAACTGTACTAGCCTCTACTGACCCAATAGTAATGAGAATGGACATTAAATATGTCTATACTAAGTAACAATAATAATACTTACTTACTGGCTTTTAAGGAATCCGGAGGTTCATTGCCGCCCTCACATAAGCCCGCCATTGGTCCCTATCCTGAGCAAGATTAATCCATTCTCTATCATCATACCTCAAATCCATTTTAATATTATCTTCCCATCTACGTCTCGGCCTCCCTAAAGGTCTTTTTCCCTCCGGCCTTCCAACTAATACTCTATATGCATTTCTGGATTCGCCCATACATGCTACATGCCCTGCCCATCTCAAACGTCTGGATTTAATCTTCCTAATTATGTCAGGTGAAGAATACAATACATACAGTTCTGTGTTGTGTAACTTCCTCCATTCTCCTGTAACTTCATCCCTTTTAGCCCCAAATATTTTCCTAAGCACCTTATTCTCAAACAGCTTTAACCTATGTTCCTCTGTCAAAGTGACAGTCCAAGTTTCACAACCATAAAGAACAACCGGTAATATAACTGTTTTATAAATTCTAACTTTCAGATTTTTTGACAGCAGACTGGATGATAAAAGCTTCTCAACCGAATAATAACAGGCATTTCCCATATTTATTCTATGTTTAATTTCCTCCCGAGTATCATTTATATTTGTTACTGTTACTCCAAGATATTTGAACTTATCCACCTCTTCAAAAGATAAATTTACAATTTTTATATTTCCATTTCGTGCAATATTCTGGTCACGAGACATAATCATATACTTTGTCTTTTCGGGATTTACTTCCAAACCTATCTCTTCACTTGCTTCCAGTAAAATTCCCGTATTTTCCCTAATCGTTTGTGGATTCTCTTCTAACATATTCACGTCATCCACATAGACAAGCAGCTGATGTAACCCGTTCAATTCCAAACCCTCTCTGTCATCCTGGACTTTCCTAATGGCAAACTCTAGAGCAAAGTTAAAAAGTAAAGGTGATAGTGCATCTCCTTGCTTTAGCCCGCAGTGAATTGGAAACGCATCTGACAGAAACTGACCTATACGAACTCTGCTATACGTTTCACTGAGACACATTTTAATTAATCTAACTAGTTTCTTGGGAATACCAAATTCAATAAGAATATCATATAAAACTTCTCTCTTAACCGAATCATATGCCTTTTTGAAATCTATGAATAACTGACGCAGTGTATCCTTATACTCCCATTTTTTCTCCATTATCTGTCGAATACAAAATATCTGGTCAATAGTTGATCTATTATGCCTAAAACCACACTGATGATCCCCAATAATTTCATCTACATATGGAGTTAAATCTTCTCAAAAGAATATTGGACAAAATTTTGTACGACGTTAACAAAAGTGATATTGAATAAGCAGTTTTGGACAGCCGATGAGGGGTGGTCCTCCAGCTTGGGGGTTGGGCGAAGGGCTAACAACCCATCACCACAAAAAACAGCTTGTTACGAATCCTTCAAACAACAACAATAATAATATAGTAATAATAATAATAATAATAATAATAATAATAATAATAATAATAATAATAATAATAATAATAAATGTTGGCATCAGTCACTGAACACAGTATATACGGGATTGTCTAGTAACTGACAGTCATCACAACTGGCTGCTGAAAATGTAGGCAAGTTTTCTATTTTCTCTCGCCATGTATTGTTTTCCGATTTTTAATCACATTATCTATTGTTCTCATGAACCGGGGGCAGAAACGAATACAGAATAAAAAACAATATGTGAACGAAAATAAATATTTTATATGAAACATTGTTTTCTGTTTTGCTGAAAGGCATTGGCTGCAACAAAGGATTAGCTTCACACAGCTCGTCCATTGGAGCACCGCGCCGACCCAATGCCTTACGTAGACGCTTTTTCTTCAGATAGCCTAATTAATTATCAAACAGAAGTGTCACTAAAACGTAAGTAACTTACAGTCCGTCCACAAGATGTCGCTTAGTGGCCTTTGTTTCGCTTTTGTAACAAATATGGGCCTTAGTATGTAACATGGAAGGTTTCAGAGTATGATGTGTCAATTTTCCGAAACAAGAATAACACAGTACGAAAAAGTGGTGGTGGTGGTGGTAGTGGCGGCCATTGTTGTTGTTGAAAGACGTACGGATACAGAAACAAAATTTGCGCCACCTGAATTCTCCAAGTTCCAGTCACAACACACTGCATTCCTCAGTAAGCACTGGGCATGCGCAGTAAGTTGTGACTGGAACTCGTGAAGTTCAGGTGGTCCAAATATTGTTTTTGGGTCTGCACATGAACATAACGCGAAAACCCTAGCTGCATGTAGATGTAACTGAATATGGATACTGAATATTCTTTATTCCTAATGACAGTTATGACTTTATTTTCTCAAAATATATACAGGGACATCATTTTATTTTTACTTGCATTTTTATTGTACCTGCGTTTCTGAATGTACTTGACTCCCACCCCTTTAACTAATGTTCTTGCTAACATCAGCCATACAAACTTACGGCCGCTGTTGCTAGCAGAGTACAGTGTGATTCAGAAATATGTTGTATTTTCTATAGAAGAAAGAGCTTATATTATTGAAGTTTATTTCCACACAGGTATCGTGTGTAGCATAACTGAATTTATCTGTGTGGACTGAGCACAAGTGAAGATTAGAGTTACCGAAAGTACGGTACCCTGTAATATGGTACGGTACTTAACAGCATTATTTAAACAAGAGTTTTGTTTTACTGTTTGTAGGCATGAAGGATGATAATGGAAACTGGAATTACAAAATAACCGAATGTGAACAACAGTTTTTTTTTCCTGATTATATCATTACGGAATATGTTCGTGGAAATATCATTAATCTGGTAGATAAATTTAGAGCAACAGTGTGTACAGAAAGGAAGAAAAGTGTAAGATGGCCAACAAAGATTGTAGAAGATGCTAGAGAAAGGATGCAGCGAAGTCCTAATAAGTCGGTCAAGAAGTTAGCTGTAGAGATTGGGATTTCTTACGGAAGTGCTCACGAAATTCTCAGGAATAAATTAGGTTTGTAATATGCTGAAAAAAAGTAGACATTACAAATGAATATAACCGCCTGAAGAGTCAGGTTGTAAAAAAAAATGTTATTACTCTACTGTAATGATCAAACTGAAAATCGTAATAGGCTACTGTATTTCCCTGTAACATAAATGGATACACTACTTTTCTCTCCTCCTATAGCTAGTAAAATGATTTGTTTACCTATTGCGCAAGTAACACCAAACTCCTGTAATGGAAGGGGGCAACAGTGTTTCCAGGTTAATGTTGAAAATGTTGGTAAAAATAAAGTGATGTCCCTGTACAAGCTATCCCAAAACGAGTCCCGCGCCGTGGTATCGTGGTCTAAAGCATCCCGCCTAGGACTCGCGTTACGGAATGCGCGCTGGTTCGATTCCTCATGGGGGAAGAAATTTTCTCACGAAATTTCGGCCAGTGTATGGGACCGGTGCCCACCCAGCATCGTGATGCACTTGGGGAGCTACGATAGGTAGCGAAATCCGGTTGCGAATACCAGCTATAACGGTTGGGGGGGGATCATCGTGCTAACCACACGATACCTCCATTCTGGTTGGATGATCGTCCACCTCTGCTTCGGCATGTGGGCGTGAGGCCAGCAGCCGGCTGGTCGGTCTAGGCCCTTCACGGGCTGTAGCGCCACGGATTATTATTATATCCCAAAAAGAATTCTGCTATTTAAAAATACAGTAGAACTTGGTTATAGCGACCTCGTTTTGTGCGACATTTCGCCTATAACGTCAAATATTCTGTGGTCCCAACTAATTCCCATAACACATATGCTTTCCTACCTTGCTTAATATGACAAACGCATATGCATCTACCTCGCATATAACGTCATTTTCAACCTCAGTTTGCAATAAGATTTTCTAAGAACCGAAGTATTTTAAGAAATATTTTGTTGAAATCTGACCCTGACAAATTCTTTACAGTCTCCTTCTGTCAGAGACCTCTGGAATGCAGGCGGATTCCCCACCCCATTGTAACCTGCTCGAATTCATTCGGTATTAGATCAGTTTCGACAGGAAGTTTTCACTAAGTGCACGCATTTTAATGTAGTATGGCGACTAAAAGAAGTGAGTGACGCTTTAGAAGTCATTAGAATTATGAACATGTTCTATGAAGCTAGGGAGGGAGCAGTGAAATTGCAACTGAAATTATGAACATAGAACGTAATTTAGCTCTAGAAAGTGTGAATTGAGCAAGTAGAAGACAACAGAGTAAAATGACTGATTACTTCACTTCTAAGTAGTTTGGTGAGTACTGAACAAACCGTTTAATACAGAATACTGTATTTATAATTGTAGGCCTACGTGTATTTTATTATGTTCATTGTAGGCTTAAAAGTCAATACATAAATCTAAAATAAGTCTAATTAAGTTTGTTATTATTCATTTTCCACCTACTAGATTGATAATGTGAATCTCGGTTACTACGACACTCGTTTATAAGAACATAATTTTTAAGGTCCCTTGGATGTCGTTATAACCAAGTTCTACTGTACCGCATTCCAAAACCAAGAAATTATAAGAAAGCGGATTATTTTATTTCATTCATCAACGGTTGAAACTTTTTCACTTTTCAAATTATCATTATCATTATTATTATTATTATTATTATTATTATTATTATTATTATTATTATTATTATTATTATTATTATTATTATTATTAAGCATTATAAGCTATGAAAGCTCTTGGCTGCTGAGTTTACAATATGGTAACACTGCACACTGAATTGACAAACAATTTTCCAGTTACGTAATTCTAAAATTTGTAGGTCCTCCTTCAGATTACCCTAATATCTAAGCCTAAGTCTTCAAACTGGTTTCTTCCCTAAAGCAGTTTTTGTGAACAACCTTTTTACCCTTCTTTCTTCTGCAGCTCTTAGCACATGTCCAATCCATCGCAGTCTTCTTGCTTTAATTCTGACCATGATATCAGGTTCATTATAAAAATCATAAATTTCTTTATTGTATACTTTCCTCGAGTCCAAAGTATCTACATCTCGAACTGCCCCGAACTTCTTTCTCAAAACGTTTCGCTCAAAAATTGCGGAGAATAATCTTCCTTCTGTTTCAATAACAGCAGCTCCCTCAAGGCCAGCCAGATGTGGAACAACTCCGCGCTAAGAAATTCGATCTGGTTCGCCACCGACCCGGACTATGCTTCATTTATCGTGAGGATGAGACCGCAGGGCGGAAGGTTAACTGCCAACACAAGCAGGAGATTCCTGGAAGAGGGTTGGCACTGGAGCAAGCTGAGACATTGTGGTGTAAACGTGCTGTCCTGCAGTAGGCCTATATGTAAAGGCACAGGTGACGAAATTAAGTAAGCATTAATGTTTCACCGCTATGCTGGTGATCGTCGCTCGCTGGAAACGGTCGATTATAACGGGCGGCATAGGTGGTTAAAAAAAAAAAAACGCGCTTTCTGTAATGATTTCCGCATATCGTTCCCTGTCACAGCAATGCATTCGTAGGACAGCGTGTGTAGGGAGACAAACTCCCATTCGATTCTAATCTAACATTTTCTAATGCCACTGTTGACCAGGAAGAATTCAAACACACACTGTAAATTTTCCTGCTAACAGATACACAGGGACATTATTTTATTTTTACTAACATTTCTAATATTAACCTGGCTATACCTTTGGATCAACGATTAAGAACCGGAAACACCGTTTGCTACCCCCTTCCACGACTGGAGTTCGATGACACTGGCGTAATATACAAATACATCACTTTACTAAGTATAGGAGGGAAGAAAATTAAATCATCCATTTACGTAAACTAGGAAATATCGCGATTTTGAGTTTGATAATTTTCATTAGGTTTTTGTTTAATCAAAATACAGTACAGTATTAACAATGAGTGTTTTTACTCACGAACTGAGCTGTCCATGCGGACGTATTCATTATGCAGTGTATATTATACTGTCTACAGCACATTAGCGTACAATATAGAGAATGAAGTTAAATTGAAAAATAATAATAGGGATATTTAAACACATTTCTGAAAATTGTGGTCTTTCATTTCGATACAGGCTTCAGTTCTAATGTGCATATTATCACACTATAGACTATTGTACGTAATTCCAATTACCAGGTTCGTACTTATTATCAGTAACTCATGTTGAAATAATTCTGTACCTACTCTATAAAAGAGACCTTACGTACTGTAAATTTAATGTTTACTTCTGCCCGATCCGAAAAGATAAAATTATTCAGACATGCTTATCTACTGTCCGTCCAAGTGGTTACGTCGCAGCGTCGTAGAAAGGGAGAAAATCACGTGATAGTTAATAAAATTACTTAACGAGGCCCTTTTATTTAAGTTATTTTAAACAATTGTATGGGTATAATATTACGTAGACGTCCAATTCCTAACATAAATTAATGTTCTCAGTAAAGAGCTAAGACAGCCCAGCCACTAGCATTTACAGAGAGGCGAATAGAAGCAGGTGGGGGAAACCGGGATGCGACGTAGGCAAATGGAAAATGATGCAATATTGAAAACTCTTTCGTCACTGGAAAACGTGAACATATTTTTGGAACGTACTGTTTACTTTGACTGTAAGGCTACTATGACTGTATATGCGGTCTTGGATCTGTGTGGAGGACGGTTGAACTCCGTTAGTAGAAGGGGTGGGAGTGAAATACATTCAAAAACTCAGGTACAATAAAAATTGAAGTAAAAATAAAATGATGTTCCTGTAGATCAGGCGCTACAGTTCGCAGTAGCTGGCATCAGTTAGGAAGGCTGTATACAAGTGAGGGCAGTAAGGACAGCGAGCAAATACATTTTCCAAATTACGTCCAGCACAAAGAGAAGTAGACTTTAAGATGAAGGAAGATATTAAGAGAGAATTCACACGTTTCGTGCAATTGAAATAAAGGGTAGTCTACAATAAATTTAATTGGAAATTGGATGTACACAAAAAGCAACCATTATCGATCAGACTATCAGATTTGAGAGACATTTGCAACAGCTGATGAAGTGGATAAAGAAAAGAAGTCAATCTATGATCCCTGCATCCGTTATCTGGTATTGAAGACAATTGGATAGTTATTGGCTTATTATTTGGCTGTAGAGGAGGAATTTATAAATTATCACACACATTTCTAAAGGATCTTGAAGTTCCTCTTAACCGGTTGTGTGAAACTTCCGTTTCAATAATTAATGACTCTTTGAAGATTGTTCACTATCATTTATATTTGAACCAACCTAAAATAATAATTGAATTATTAATAATTCTCTTTTCCGGACTTTATAATCCCAATGAAAATTATTTAGTACAAATCCATATTATTTAATCGTATGTTATTTGTTTGAATTTTTCTTCAATCATAGGCTACCTTGTAATAGTTTTCTGTAATTCAGGATCCCTGTGGTCACCGATATTCTTCGGCTGATGTGATTCTGACATATTTATATATGTTGTTGTTGTTTAGTCAACTGTTCGAAAATAGGTCTGAACCTCACAAGTGATACCAATATGGCACCACTTATGAGGCAACTAGGCCAGGAAATAATGGGGGTAGGGTGGCCAGTTCCTTTACCCATCCATTGCATACATCGTCGATTAGCTACATATTACACTAGTCAGACTTCAGATGTATATAAACAGTTGTCCTTCCTCTGACACATATCGTCAAGTGAGATGTAGGCCTATTGCCTGAGAATATATATGTACATATCTGCTACAACCTCAATCAGAGGGAATATATATATACAGTGAAACAGTTAAAAATCTTGGCATTTTTATGGATAGCGATCTAAATTGGAACACCCAAGTAACACACATTTGCAAAAAAATATTTTCTCAACTTCACTCTTTGTTTCATATGAAAGAATTTCTACCACTTAGTCTAAAAAAGAATCTTATTCAGACGCTTGTAATGCCCCATTTTGATTATTGCGATTCCTTGCTAACTAATGTAAGTTCACTCTTAGCTGAGAGACTACAACGTGTTCATAATGTGTGCATACGATTCATCTGCAATATTCGTAAATTTGACCATATAACACCTTCCTTCCAGTTACTTTCATGGGTGCGTCTGAAGGAACGAAGAACAATACATTCACTGTCTCTTCTGTTTAGAATCTTGCATACTTCTACTCCGAATTATCTGTTATCGCGCTTTCAATTTCTTACAACTCTTAGAAACCGACATCAAGCACTTCTTTCTATCCCTCATCATAGAACGTCTTTATACTCATCTTCCTATACTGTAGAAATACCTCGCATCTGGAATTCGTTACCTAATGACGTCAGGGACTGCCGGACTTTATCACAATTCAAAAGTAAATTGGAAAATTTTGTCTTAGTTTATGTTTTTTAGGAATTGCTATAAGTATTGATTTGTGTTTTTTTTTTCTTTTTCTTTTTTAATCTAGATTAAAATTGCAAGTTTCTTGTTTATGTTAGTTAATTAGTTAGGATACAATTAATTATGATACTTAATCACTCATTTAAAGTTTGTGTGACTGCAACCTGTGTATATTTTTGTGTGGCTTTACTTTGTTTATAGTGTTTTTCCCTCTCTCTCTCTTTATTTCTTGTGTAGCTTCACTTTGTATATAGTGTATTTTTTCTCTGTTTATTTCTATTATTGTATTTGTATTCCTGGTGTTGTGGAAGAGAAGGCCTGATGGCCTTAACTACACCAGAATAAATAAATAAATAAATACATAGTTAAAGTTTATTTTGAATAAAAGCATCGAAGTAAATTATTCAGGATGTGTGAATGTTATTCAATTCATTTTCAATTCAATGAAATCACTATCGTTCCGTGGTTTTTGTCCGTGTGAATTTGATAAATCGATTAAAAATTCCAAAATGTATGTATCATCTGATGTTTACATAGATATTTCAATTCTAATTATTAATCCTATCATATATATATAATATACAGCATGATAGTACTTGCCGTCATCTCACTGATTATTAATTTCGTCATTGTCATCAACAGCGCCGTATTCACAGCGTCCCTGTTCGTAAAACTGTCCATTTCGAGCCTTGCTAATCTTAAGTTTCCACTTTCAGTTGATGTGGACAAACAGCTGCGAAGGAAAGCGTCTACCGTGCAGGGTACACCGGCAGAGGTAGGAAGTCCAGCTGACTCCACGATCCGTTACTTCGGCTCTGTGAAACGCAGCGCAGCACCGACACTGTTAGTAGATATCGAGTCCCACGAACATTTCTTAAGCGAATTAGATTTTTGCAGACGGTTGTACCAAGCCGGAGATCAGCTGTGCACCACAAAGGGGTGGAGTGCACGTGCCGGCGATGCACCCCCACTCCCACACAAACTTTTACCCTCATTGATCACTCGCACAGTCGCACATTACCGTCCCATATACATTTGCAACCCTCGCCTCACCCTCAATATAGCCCCGTGTGCAACGGAAATATCTCCTTCGTAACTTGTCTGGACACTCGCTTGGGCTAATGAACTGCCTGCCATGCAGTGTCGGATCCGCTTACGTCAGGTTAGGTTAGGTCAGGTTAGATTTCTGCTTATGCTCGTATGTATGTATGTATGTATGTATGTATGTTTCTCGTTTTCAAAATTTATCCGCATATCATAAGCTAAGTAAAAGATCTCATCATAACAATTTACTCATTATACCCTACCACAAGACATCTTTATATTCTTCATCTTATACAGTTTCAGTTGCTAGAAATTGGAACTCGCTACCGAGTGATGTAAGGGGTTGTTGGACAATAACTTCATTTAGATCCAAATTACATAAATTCTTACTTAACAATTAATTGCTGATTAATATTTATTACATATAATGGGACTAACATCTGTCCATTCTTATTATTAACATTAATTTCTCTAAATAGATTTACAAAACTTCTAATGGCAATTACATTAATATTCTCATTATAGAAATATATTTTAGATTTATATATATTTTTGTTTCCTCCTGTAACATAGTTCTACCTAGTAAGCTTATATTTGATTAATTTTCATCATTTTACTAGCTATCTCAAATTTCAAATTAATTATAATTGATTGAATTAAATTAGCTCATAAATTAAGTTACTACTTTACCTTATAGGTTTATCTAAATTTAAATAAATATGTAGTCTACTAGTCGTTAAAACTTAACTGAAGAATATTGCTGGAGAACCTTTTAGTGTAGTGTAGTGTAAATATTCGTAATTTAAATATGTATTGTATTGATTAAGGCTGGTTGAGTGGAAGAGAAGGCCTTATGACCTTAACTCTGCCAGCGAAAATAAAACACTATTATTATTATTATTATTATTATTATTATTATTATTATTATTTATGTATGTATGTATGTATCTACGTACGTACGTATGCATGTTTTAAGTAATTTTACCTTAGATCTATTTTCTATCACTGTACAAAAGTTTCATTATTCTGATGATCCAGCTCTGTGGTTCTTCTTTAAGACTCTTACAAACGGTACAGTATTACCCTATAGCCTATGTATTATGACTGAAATTTTAAAACAATTTTTTTCACAAATTAATGCAATATATTATTATACAACTTCAATGAATACCTTAAGAGTAACTGATTGACAAGATACAGTCAAAATGAAAACTGATTAAGTTGTGTCATGTAATTAAGTTGATATGTAATTAATTAAGATGATATCTAATTAAGTTGATATGTAAATAATTAAGATGATATCTAATTAAGTTGATTTGTAATTAATTAAGGTGATATGTAATTATTTAAATTGGTAATAGTTGGATGAAATAGAAGTACTTATAAGTTAGGTTTACTTTTGCTCATTGTTAGGCGCATTATAGAATAGTTTTTATTTATAGTCCTAGGTTTATTGCATCTATTTATTTATAGTTAGAAATAAATTTAGGTTTATTTTATTTTTCTTTTATTGCTGTAATTACTGTATACTTGTAATGGTATTATTGTATATTATATATCACTGCCACCGGGTGTATACGCAATTGTAGTGTTAATAAATACATACATACAAACATACATACATACATACATACATACATACATACATACATACATATTTTATCACCACCATCAATGTATCATGTAGAATGAATTGCAAAGAAATTGTATAGTTTCATGTTGTGAATAATATTTACGGAAAATCGCATACAAAACTAAAGAATTGTGCATACAAAATTTTCTGCATAAATATTCTTCTTCCCTTCGATAAGGAATATTCTTTTCTTTTGTCTGCTATTCTACGTAGTACAAAACGTCACGATGAAAATCGTCTAGTTTGATTCGAATTGTTTTCACTGTGAAATGAGCACTTCACCATATCACCCACGAATAAATATGAAAAAGTCCGTCCTGTGTAGTCTACACGGACGGCACGCTACAAGCACTTTATCTTCCTCCAGCGTTCAACACTTTCCTTGCAGGCAGCGTACTTTACAATTCAGCAGATCAAAATGTGTCTGTTACGAAACAACGACGAAGGCAAGCGCAGAGCGAATCCGCCACTGTCTGCGAACCCCGCCCACGAGGGGGGCCTCTTATTTACTCGAAGTATTAGGTCATTAATAATAATTTTATTATAATGTGGGTTAGCTCACTATGGGAACAGTTCCTCTTACTGATGTGGGAACAAACGAAGGTGAAGGGGTCGAAGATAAAGTTCTGGTCAGTATTCCGAAGTTACTATTAGACAATCCAAGCGACCCGACATGTTTTAAACATTGCCGCTTACGTCACTAAGTACATGGCATTAAAATATCAGTGCCATGTTTCTTTTTCTAAAGTGGAAAATGTGCGAAACAGAAGAATGTAGTCAGGTCAATTTATTGCGATGATTTTTCTTTCCCTTTCCTTCTTCACCTTCTTCATTTCCTCGATCTCTTTCTATTTTTTTCAGTCTTTCTTTATTTTCTCAGTGTACAAAATATTGCGATCTTGGAGAAATCGATGTCGACATTTTCACGGAAATACATGTTCCAGCATCAATGAAGGTTCCTGCTGGGACATTTTGTTGCTCGTAATGAGTCATTGACATGAATTGTGGCACATTCCTATTTCAAATGCCTATTTTCTGAAGTATAAACATAATAGGAAATACCAAAATGCACGTATATGTACATATTTTATGTACATTCTTGAAAAATTAATTACCTATACGCTAATATATCTGCTTAAATCGTACAATTCGTAGGAAATGAAGTGAAGTGAAATGTCTTACTTCTGTAAGAATACTTTACTGTGCAAACCAGAAAACGACAGTCCATCTTCTGTATGTAGTATTTAGTAGTATTTGTTTATTTAACCTGGTAGACATAAGGACATCAGGCCTTCTCTGCCCCTCTACCAGGGGATTACAACTATAATATGAAGAATAAAATTACAATGAATATTAAATTTACAATTACAATAAAAATTGAAGTACGACAAGATTACCTGATTAATGAAAGCTAGACATTTTATCATAGAAATTAAGAACAAAAATATTTCTGTATTTACTGAATTACAAATGAAACCTAGAATAACAAAATTCTATAGTGATGAAATTACCATATATTGAGATATTTTGTGATAGATTAAGATAACTATTTACAAGAAACCATGTCTGAACGAGTCTCAGTTACTAACCAAGTGCCTAGTAAGTTTGCGTTTGAATTCAATTTTATTTCGACAGTCCCTGATGCTAGCAGGTAACGAATTCCAGAGTCTTGGCAGGGCTATTGTGAAAGAGGATGAGTATGAGGAGGTGCGATGGGATGGTATTGTTAGTATTGTTTCATGGCGAGAGCGTGTGTTCAGATTGTGGTGGGAAGAAAGGTAAGTGAAGCGAGACGACAGGTACGAAGGAATAGAAGAGTTCAAGATTTCGAAGAGAATGGGAAGTGAATGTAAATTTCTTTTCTTATCTAGTTTAAGCCAACCTATTGCTTCCAGGGATGGGGTAATGTGATCATATTTACGAACATTGCTTACAAAACGTACACACAAGTTATGAGCACGTTGAAGTTTCGTTTTGTTGTAGCTGGAAAGGTTAGTCAGTAAAATGTCAGCATAGTCAAAATAGGGAAATACAAGCGTCTGCACAAGGGACTTTTTTTAAGCAAGAGGGAAGATAAACATTTATCCTTTTTAGCACATGGATAATAGAATAGGCCTATACTTTTCTGCAGGTTTCTTTCTGTGCACATTAAATTATTTGTGTTTCTTCAGTAACAGTAGAAGAAATGCAGCGCACATCTACAAGCACCAGTCTTCATTTCCTCCAAGTAGGCCTTATTATTTTGATCGCTGATATCTTTGCCTTCCAGTTCCTCTTCTCTTCTTCCTCCATCCCATTCTACTCCCCTCTTTGTTTCTTCCATTCCTTTCCAATTTCTATCCACTGTTTTTTACCCCTCTCTACATTGACTTGCTAGAGCTGTGTCGGACATGTCACGTGATGGATGGCGCCGGCAGATGTGGGTCAAGCCTGAGGGGTCCTCCCCCGCAACATCTTGTTTATAGTTTCCATTCCGTCCATGAATGGACTCCATGCACGTTCATCTCTGTCCGGAGCACAATGCGCATTCCGCCATGCGTTATCTCCCCTCATCTGTGAACCTGTGCTACGAGCACGGAACGATGTCGCAAGTCTGGATTCGCTACACAATATTCAAGGATATTTATTTCACTGCTTAATTCTTCACGCGTCAGTAGAACCAGCACTGGATTGCAGACAACCTCCACACTTTGTATGTATGTATGTATGTATGTATGTATGTATGTATGTATGTATGTATGTATGTATGTATGTATGTATGTATGTATGTATTTATTTATTTACACTGCAAGTGGGCATGCACCCGGTGGCAGTGGTATATACAATATAAACAATACACAATAAAGAAATGATAAGCAATACACAATAAATTTACAATACACAATACAATTATACAATACACAATAGGCCTACAATTTTATACACAATACAATAAGAATACACAATATAATTTAACACAATAATAATAAAACATAAAATAAAATACCTAATTTTACATTACAACCTACATTATTATGTATAGGCCCTACATAAGTTTCAATAGCCTTTCACTTTACTCTCATCTCACTCACTGTAGTGGCACTATGACGCATTTCACTGACACTTTAGAACACATTTCATTGACGCTATAGAACACATTTCACTGCCACTATAAATTATCACTGATCGGAACTATTCACTGCACTGTAAAACCATAACTTCACTGACTCACCTCGCTTCACTGATACAACAGTTCATATAAGTCAAATAATTACACCCTTATGCATACTGTACTTATGTAGTCTATGTTGTATGTATGTATGTATGTATGTATGTATGTATGTATGTATGTATGTATGTATGTATGTATGTATGTATGTATGTATGTATGTATGTACAGGGACAGTATTTTATTTTTACTTCAATTTTTATTGTACCTGAGTTTTTTAATGTACTTCACTCCCACCCCTTCTACTAATGAAGTTCAACCGTCCTCCACACGGATCCAAGTCCGCATATACAGTCATAGTAGCCTTACGGTCATAGTAAACAGTACGTTCCAAATATATGTTCGCGTTTTCCAGTGACGAAAGAGTTTTCAATATTGCATCATTTTCCATTTGCCTACGTCGCATCCCGGTTTCCCCCACCTGCTTCTATTCGCCTCTCTGTAAATGCTAGTGGCTGGGCTATCTTAGCTCTTTTCTGGGAACATTAATTTCTGTTAGGAATTGGACGTCTACGTAATATTGTACCAATACAATTGTTTAAAATAACTTAAATAAAAGGGCCTCGTTAAGTAATTAACTGTCACGTGATTTCCTCCCTTTTTTACGACCCTGCGACGTAACCATTTGGACGGACAGTAGATAGGATGTGTGAGTAATTTTATCTTTTCGGATCGGGCAGTGTAAAGATTGAATTTACAGTGCGTAAGGTACTCTTTTACAGAGTAGGTACAGAATTATTTCAACATGAGTTACTGATACGAAGTACGAACCTGGTAATTGGAATTACGTACAATAGTCTATAGTGTGATAATATGCACATTAGAACTGAAGCCTTTATCGAAATGAACGGCCTCCAATTAAAAAAAAAAATGTGTTTAAATATCCATATTACGATTATTTTTCAATTTAACTTCATTCTCTATATTTTACGCTAATGTGCTGTAGACAGTATAATATACACTGCATAATGAATACGTCCGCATGGACAGCTCAGTTCGTGAGTAAAAGTACTCATTGTTAATACTGTACTGTATTTTGATTAAAGAAAAACCTAATGAAAATTATCAAACTTAAAATCGCGATATTTCCTAGTTTACGTAAATGGATGAACTACTTTTCTTCCCTCCTATACCTAGCAAAGTGATTTGTTTGTAAATTACGCCAGTATCATCGAACTCCAGTCGTGGAAAGGGGTAGCAAACTGTCTTTCCGGTTTTTAATCGTTAATCCAAAAGTATAGCCAGGTTAATATTAGAAATGTTAATAAAAATAAAACGATGTCCCTGTATGTATGTATGTATGTATGTATGTATGTATGTATGTATGTATGTATGTATGTATGTATGTATGTATGTATGTATGTATGGTCTGGTAACGCTCGGCAGCTGCTACGTCTTTGAGAAGGCAGTTCTAGCTCCATGAATACAAAGGCGTGAACATCATTATCACGTTAATGCAAGAGATAATCCGCGAGTCTCATTCCTCGATAATAGCGCGACCCATGTTCGGACTTGGTACTGTACGTTCTATTGTTGAAGGGAGAGAGAGGGGAGGAGGGAGCCATCTGGAAGAGGACACCCCCTGCGATACAGTTGTACTATCTGTCTCATACACAAGTTTGTATCTTTATGAAGGCGTCATTTTTCAAACTCAGTAACACATCGGAGACTTGATTTAAGATTTTCGTTTGACAGGAGGGTGCAGAGCCCGGGCTGGGGGACGGGACAGTTTAGAAGATGATCACGGCAATATGCTGCAAACAGTACAGTCTGCAACAATACGCATGGATCCTGTTCAAAACACACCCGTGAATGCGGGAACAAATCTGACATGGTAAATGATACTACATTGCAACACGCGATACGGCAAAAACTGCAATCATTCGAATAGAATGACATTATCACACAATAATCATTATAGCAACTGTGACTGTACAGAATTACATTCAGGTTCACATTATTTTTAGGCTCTTAAGAAATTGTACAATAATGGAGATAAAAACATTTCAGAAGCCCACAAAGTAAAAGAGATGGAACAGATATTACATTGGTGTATGAAGATATATAAGTGTCAATGAGTGAGATATTCCGTGGTAAGAATAAACATGAGTATATAGTATGTACTGGACATTTTTTAGTATATACTCTTGTTAGTAAGAATAAAAACATTTGAGTACGTACTCATTTTTCATTACATACTCGTAACATGGAAGCATAGTAGAATATACTCAAGTGTCCATCTTGTACAGAATATATACTCATGCTTGATAAGAATAAAAGCTAGTATATTCTCATATTTATAAGTTCGTTCTCATGTTATTCTGAGTATGGTTTGTAGCGGGCTCAATTCTGAGTATTTGTTGATTTGTGTTCAGTTTAAAGTTAAATAAAAATGGCATAATTTATGAACGATGTAGTGCCTCATGGAAAAATATAGAAAATGACGTGAACTCCAGAAGCCTTTAACGCTTCACAAAAGTGAATGTGAAAAGGTTAAACACGTATTTGTTATTCATAAAAACATAACCTATAAGAATATGAATGGCTATCAAATTATAATGTTAGATTGTATTGTTAAATATAATTAACAATTACAGTTTATTTTGTAAAATTTGAATTGCAAAATGCAATTACTTGTAACTTTCTATAATAAAAATAGAATTAGCATAGCTGGAATTCTATAAATGAATTGTAATCTCTATCCAACATCCCGTAATGACGATTTCCCAGTACTAGTTTCTTGTTTCCTGTTTATTAACATCACTTATCTGATTCACTCTCTCTTTCATGTTTATTTATTTATTCATTTATTTATTTCCTTATTTATTTGTTTATTTAATTTATTTAATTAATTAATTAATTTTTATTTATTTATTTATTTATAAAAAGCAAAACACAAACCACTACAGCATGCGGGTAACATGTGAAAGTCTATAAAAAAACTGAGCATCACTGTGCATGTGGTCAAAGAGGATAGGTAACACGAGTACATACTAACTTTTAAACGACCAAGAAGGCTGTAGAGATGAGTATATATTCGCGTTAGGTAGAATGTCTTCATTCTTACGAATATGAGTATGTTCTAGTGGTTACGAGTGTATAATCACAGGAACTGCTCATACTCAAAAGTACAGGGACATCATTTTATTTTTACTAACATTTATAATATTAACCTGGCTATACCTTTGAATCAACGGTTGAGACCGGAAACACGTTTGCTACCCCCTTTCCACAACTGAAGTTCGATGATACTGGCGTAAAACACAAACAAATCACTTTACTAGGTAGGCTATAGGAGGGAAGAAAAGTAGTTAATCCATTTATGTAAACTAGGAAATATCGCGCTTTTGAGTTTGATCATTTTCATCAGGTTTTGTTTAATCAAAATACAGTACAGTATTAACAATAAGTGTTTTTACTCACGAACTGAGCTGTCCATGCGTACGTAGACACTATGCAGTGTATTTTTCAGTGTCTACAGCACATTTGCGTACACTATAGAGAATAAAGTTAAATTGAAAAATAATCACAATATGGATATTTAAACACATTTTTGAAAATGGTGGCCGTTCATTTCGATACAGGCTCCAGTTCTAATGTGCATATTATCGCACTATAGACTATTGTACCTAATTCCAACTACCAGTTTCGTCCTTCGCACTAGTAACTCATGTTGAAATAATTCTGTACCTACTCTATAAAAGAGTAACTTACGTACTGTAGATTCAATCTTCACTTCTGCCCGATCCGAAAAGATAAAATTACTCAGACATGCTATCTACTGTCCAAGTAGTTATGTCGCAGAGTCGTAGGAAGGAGGAAATCACGTGACAGTTAATTACTTAACGAGGCTCTTTTATTTAAATTATTTTAAACAGTTGTATAATAGGTATTACATAGACGTCTAATTCTAACAGAAATTAATGTTCTCAGAAAAGAGCTAAGACAGCCCAGCCACTAGCTGGCGAATAGAAGCTGGTGGGGAAACCGGGATGCTACGTAGGCAAATGAACGACAGTACCTGTGCGAAAATGATTCATTATTGAAAGCTCTTTCGTCACTTGAAAACGCGAACATATTTTTGAACCGTACTGTTTGCTATGATCGTAAGGCTACTATGACCGTATATGCGGCCTTGGATCTGTGTGGAGGACGGTTGAACTTCATTAGTAAAAGGGGTGGGAGTGAAGTACATTCAAAAACTCAGGTACAATAAAAATTGAAGTAAAAATAAAATGATGTCCCTGTATAAACCTTGAGAAAGTACTTAAGCTTCATTCTTACTACCCAATGTGCTGAGAACAGACGGTGCAACATCAACAAGCAAAAGACAGAAGCAGGTGGCTATGATTAATGAGGCACTAGTTAGTTAATTTTGATCTTAATTTAAAGAGTATCTTTGTGCCTCAGCTAGCCTACCCTTAAGTCGCGTCTGAAGTTACACAGTAACCAAATAGCTTAGACAAGTAAGCTAGCACGCGTTTCAGTCTCACCTAGTCTGTTTTTAAATTTTGTTTCACTTACAAATTTTTGTAATTTAATTTAAACACAACTCATATGAAGAGATTAATGAATGCACTCAGAAGGACAATGAATGAAGGAAAGATATTGTTCCTAAGGGCGTATACGTCTCAAAGTTAAACCCGAAGGTGCTATTCATAGACATTTCGCTAGCCCGCGCTACGAGCGTGCTAAACTAGCCCCGGCTATCGACTGGTTACTTGTACAGGATTCATATCATATCGTATCGCTAACACTGGTTTATGAATACGAAAAACGTTAGTTCGCTGATCATCCACCGGAAGCCCGCGCTAAGAATGTCTATGAATACGGCCCTACGTGTAATCGTGTAGCTATGGCTAAAATAATAAAGATTCGATTTCAAGCCCCGGCACTATGTTTATGTATTCAATTGATTTGGAATGAGTGACAGTATTCTACCTTGCTCCATTCGAGGAGCCTCAAGGCCTTTTCTAAGACCATATCCTGTAAATCAGTCCACATAACGATAGTGTAAAATTAAAGTAAATTGTAATAAATTTCCAGTTCAAGATTTTTCTGGACAAAACAAACACACACACACACACACACACACACACACACACACACTGCATGTCATAAATCCGATTAAATAATCAGGGCATTTGCACAGCAGACCTGCCATGGGTGATCAACAGGCACTTTCATAGATCGTGCCTACATGATGATGCGATAGTTTCTGCTTGATTGAAATAGCCAAAACTGTACAGTCTGGGCTTTCTGTAATGCTGGGAATTCATAAAGATCGGACCTTCTTCGGCTCCAGGTGAAGAACATTCTGTTCTACTTGAGTGAGTCGGGTAGATTTCTACTCTTCCAAGTCTTCAGGTCTCTGTTCGTCTACATCAATATTCAAAACTTTGTTAATTAATTGCAGTAGGCCTACAATGGAAAACCGCCAGCTGAAAGTTTATGGATAATCTTGACTTAGAAATGATAATTTTTTTTTCAATGTATGAAAATCTTTGAATATATGAGAAGTAAATGTTAGTGCATTTTATTACGAACAGAAGATAATACCACACTGTAGATACCGGACTTCGTTGTCCTTCGTCCCGCTATGATGTTAGTCACGACGCCAGCTGTCCCGATTTTTGGGACTAAGTCATAAAAGTAATTCTCCCAGTTCCATCGTTAGTCTTCATCACGGGGCGCACAGACTCGTGAGCAGAACCGAAGCGAACTCCAATGTTAATCAAATCAACAGAAAGTGATTTTTTAAAATTTAATGAAAACGCTATCTTCTATTTTGAGAAGAACTTGGATTTCTCTGGAAACAATCTCCACAGGATGGGATCAATTTCTTTCAAATCATTCAGCAAGCAGCTACTGCACTACAGGTCAGTGTCGGTCCGGACGCTCTGCTTGTAGACAGCCAAAAGTTTTGGAAGAAGAGGGCAACAAGGCTATGCAGTTTGCCTGATTTGCTGTCACGTGCCTTGTCTATAACACCCTCCAATGTCATGTAGAGAGTTTTGTCTGGATAATGCTAGGAACAGACGTTCTGTTCTGTTGATATGATGAAAGCATAACTTCTCATCAATAAGAAGAATCTTACTATGACGTCTTCAGAAATGACAACTACTGGAATCTACTAGGAGCAACTAAAAGTAGGATAAATGGAAGCACTCTTAAATGAATGTAGTAGTAATGTGTCTGCACAAATTCTTTGCATAGCTGCTGTCTTCAGAATTATTTCGGTGTGTACCGTACTATAGTGAGGGTCACATAAGAACAGTTCCTAAACAGCAAATATTGCCGACTTGTCAGTGTTGCCAACAGTTACCAGATATATTATCTTATATGCTAAATGACTTATTTACTTACCGTACTTTATGTTGGTAATTTTCGCTTTTCCAAAAATAATTGGTATTAACATGTATAATTATTCATCCTGAGACCGAAAATCGTTTTGAAATTTTTGTTTGTATGTCTGTCTGTCTGGATGTTTGTTACCTTTTCACGCGATAATGGCTGAACGGATTTCGATGAAAATTGAAATATAAATTAAGTTCGTTGTAATTTAGATTTTAGGCTATATGGTATTCAAAATATTTCATTTAACGGGGCCTGAATTAAATCGAAATATCTCGCTTATTAATTCTTTTTTGTGAAAATGTTACATAGCAAAAGTTTCTTTAAAAATGATTTCCGATAAGTTTTATTCTAGGCAAAATTGTGATAGGACTAATAGACTTTTAAAATAACAATACTCATATGTATTAATTTTTTTTGTTTAAGTTAATACTGTATACTACAGTAGATGTATTTTCCTGTTTGTGATTATGTATTCAGTCTCTTTTTTATTATACGTATATTTTTTATTATTGTTATTTTAAAGTTAATACTGATTGTGCATATGTATTCAATCTCTCTTTTTTACTTAATTATGTTTATTACTATTTTGAAGTTAATATTTATATACCATTATGTATTTTTTTGTATGTGATTTTATCCTGGTTGAGTGGAAGAGAAGGCCTGATGGCCTTAACTCTGCCAGGGAAAATAAAACTATTATTACCGCCGCCGCCTCAGATTGTTGTTCCTGCAGTAATTCCTATGTGCAAAATATAAAATTTTTGAGCAGGAAGAAAAAACACATTTATTCATTCCACGGCAATGGTACATAGGGATCGTGAATTCTTACATTTTCGAAAGAAAGAAATATAATTACATATCACTGTCTATGCTGTACACTAAGTTATTTGAAGGGTTCAGAACCATAGTGGGCCAAGCGCCATTTACTGAAGACGTAGAAAACAAGGGTTATGTCAGTGTTCATTAAACTATGGTTGCACGTAATAACAAATAAGAAACATGTTAAAGGAATTGTCATTGCACCAAATGAGTGCTCTCTGGACCAAAATGATCGCATTTTAATTATTTAAATACAATTTCAATTAAGTAACATGTTAAAAGATTTATCCTTCTAACAAACACGAATGTTCCCTGGATCAAATGTCCTATTTTAATTATGTAATTACTTTATATTTATTTCTAACGGGTGCAGCGGAGCGCACGGGTACGGCTAATTCTAAATAATTCAATAATTTGTAGGCAAACTATACGGGAAAGGGATCAACATATTACGTATTTTGTCTGGCAGTACGAAATTCATTGGTTTGACTAAACAATTGACTCACGAGACCTAACCTAAAAATGTATTTTGTTTGACTACTGAAATTATTAGCACTAACTCCGAAAACTTACCTGACTATAGTCTTGAATTATAACCACAACACACCACATAAAATAACTATTATGTATTAATATTAATACTGATATGAATTAATTATTAGTATGTTCAAATTTCACTAGCTTCCAGTAACCGGCTCAGAAATCTAGTGCAATTTTAATTTCATGGAACTCCAGTACCGACAAATATTGTTAATACCTGTCTCATCTGCCAACAAACCAGTTACAAAATCACTACCATTTGTAGTATTTGTCAGTATCGAAATTCGAAACGAAGTTGGCAAAAGAAAATTCAACCTGCAAACTAGAAAATCACTAGCCTACAATCCACTAACATATGTAGTAATGGGGAAAAAATGGTAAGGTTTCACCCTTAAGGCTCATTCACAATGAAAATTAAACATAACGTAAGCGTTAACTTAACGTTACAGTAAAATCAAGAAGTCATACCATCATTCACGATGGGAACATAAACATAACAGCAAACATACTTGGTAACCATGGAAACATAACAACGACGCCATTTCCTCATATTCTGTCGTATACTTCAGAGCTCCACGATTGTGTTCTGTTTGCAAATCACATAAGCATAAGCATGAAAGTTTGGAGTTTGCAAACTTTCATGTTAACGTCTTACGGTAATGTTTATGTCAATGCTTATGTGAATCATTGTGAATGATCCCATTTGGTAGCCTGGGCGCAAACTTCTGTGTTTATGTTACGGTTATGTTTAATTTTCATTGTGAATGGGCCTTTAGGGTATGAAGTAAGCTGATCCAGACTATACATGAGTTTATTTTAATCCTTCGTGTATGTAAGAATAGGTTAGTTTTGTTAGGCATTGCACTACGTTTTACGGTATTGAAACAAGATTAATAATGTTACAGTAGGTAGATATTACAGGTTGAAACTTGTGGTTAGAGAATTCCAAAACTTCTGAAAAATGAAGAGTGGCAACTATCAAAGTGACTATCAAAGTATAGGCTATATAGCCTCAACAGCAATGCGACTCGCTAGACAACTTAAATGCAGTGCAAATTACGAAGGGACTAATCGCGAATTCGGACCACGGAAGAACGCTGCTATGGGGGCTTCACCTGCGTATCTCTAGGTATCAGCGCAAATAGTTGAAGACGCGCCACTGCCGACGGCTGCGCCTGATCACTTCATCAAAGCCCCCTGACGTGCAGATGGCTTCCTCTCTTTTCACGCACCCTGCCGCAATTCTTCCCATTCACGCAGGATTCGTCAGTCCGTCCTTTTAGCGTGTTTGCAAAGCCCTACTTCTGCCGTGGCGAGACTGCTAGGCTTCCTAACAGATTTATTGCTTTCCGTGACCCTCCCCCAAGCGTTTTATTAGTAGGAGAAAAAGTTCTCTCACCCCATCTAACCCGGAGCACCCAGTCCCGTTATCTACAGCATTAATTCATACCAGCGTTCGGTGACAACTCTATCTTTGAGCCTCGCCGCCTGATTCTTAAAATAAAACCAAGCAGTCACATCTACACAATATCTTAGTCCAATGGACACAGAGTCTTAAATGCAGTTCATTACATTAGACAGGAATGAGACGATATTAGCTCCCAATCAGGGTAGAAGAGCTCATCCACTGTAACGTAGACAACAGGGATGTACAGCACATGCAGCGAATAAAGGCAGCAAGTATTACAATAACTTGCGTTACCAAATTTCTGGCTATGTAATAGGGCTAATTATTCAGTTATGTAATATACATGTACCCTATAAACAAATCGCAATGGGAAGGGTGTTTTAGGAACAACAAGAGAAATAGGAACAGTTAATTGTAAGTAAACCATTTTTTTGTTAAAAGCAATTATTTATTATGTAAATACTTCACTTCATTGGTTAGGAGAAACTAATAGGGTCTACCTGCTCCACGTGTGTGATCTCTAAGTACTTTTGAGTAGCTGTTGAAAAAATAATAACGACAATATTGATCGTATGATTGTGAAAATGTAGTCCTTACTCTCCAGTCGTGATTATGTAATGAGTTTTCTTAGAGTGATTTGTGAGATGCACGTAACACAAAAAACCAAATTGATTAAATTAAGATATTGAGAGCCATCGTAATTTTTGGGGTCAATCATTTAAGGGGATATGTATGACTTTTAAAACTTCCACACTTTTCAGCCAAAAATTTGTGAAATTTAAACTATATAAACAGATCTATAATAATATCTGTACAAAATTTGGTACAATTAGGTCTAATAGTTTTGAAATTATATTTTTAAGTATATTTTATATTGACGTTACTAAAAAAAGCTCCTTGCATCAAAGTTTTCAAAATGTTTAGTTCATATTTGCTCAAAATCTTGAAAATAGCTATTGGAATAAAAGTGAATTGGCTTTTTGAGCTTAGTAATAGTATAAGTTAAAGTGCAATCAAATATAAAATATTATTTCTAAATTAAAGAATCACGTAGTCTAATAAAAGTAAATATCCAGAAACAAGCAACAAATAAAACATCAACAATACATTTAAAATAAAGAAATAAAAGGAATCTAGATACAATCTACTGACCCAAATGTAAATTAATTTACCTTCGATGTCAATTCCGAAATCAATTTATTTCTCTCTTCTCTCCTGAATAATGCCTAAGTTATATTTTTTTTAATGTTGCGTCTCATAATGCCGTTGCTTTTTTTGCAAATTATATTTTTTTACACAAACACTGGACTTCATCACCATGTTCGAAGCTTAAATATTGTAGGATCTTCCACTCTTCCTTGAAACTTTATTGTATGAGCGCTTTTGTTCCGTCATGATGCGCCGTGTTCATGATGCGCCGTGTTCATGATGCGCCGTGTTCTAAGATCTATACATCATTCAGCAATGTTTACAGGTAAAAGAGCTCCGCGCGCGCGCAGCGGGCATAAAATAGCTCTCGCCCGCAAATATTAGTCACTATCGCAAGACTGCATTAGACGAACACCGGCCTGATATCACCATGGAGATACGAGACGAGTTGAATATCACTTTGTAACAATGAGTGAGGCCAACTTTTCCTTAAATGAGTCAGAAAGCATGAGAGATACAAGACGTGCAATGAAGAGAGGCCACAATCTTTTCGTCATGGTGAAGAGGACAAATGCTATTACAATTCCATACTTTACTATGAATCGATACTTTAAGCGCTTGTGAACTACTTCAAAGTGTTTAATTGGCACTAACGGTTAAGTTATACTTTTAAAACAAAGATCAGGATCAGCTAGCGTGACACGTGTCACTTCGGGCTACACTCTGCATTTTTATTGGTCAGTAATCAAGATGGCTTCCATACAGAACTGATGAAAACAAAATAGAATCTCATGAGTTCTCATAAAAATTGTCAACTTAAAATGCATCACTCTACTCACAAAGACTACATTTCACGCTGGCGTCTCTACTTCCAAAGCTGCGACATACCTGCAACAGACAAAGAAATCGCGTCACATATGTGAACAGTGCCAACATGGCGGGGGGAAGAAGTGATAAATACGTTTCACGGCGTGCGGATACAAACAGTTGGAAGCCCCTCCGTATGATATGATACAAAGTGGTATAAATGGCTCACATAAAGGAGGCAGGCAATACGTTTTGGGCTTGAATTATTCATGCGTAACTAAAGCTCCATAACAGCGTAAGGGGTGCTGCATCACTGTTTATATAGACTTCGTATACTGACTGCACCATGCGACGTGTCAGTTTCCTGTTGAAAATACAAAATAATAAAACGTCAATGAGAAGATACGTAAATTCGTATTCCTGCCAGCACTGGTGCAAAGGCAAAACCTGTCTCAGCAGCTTCTTCCGCTAGAATGATACAGGATCTCCCAGAAGTCGAAGTTTGAACCCCAGCGTCTTTGGTGAGATGAACCATCACACAAAACTAGACGTGCAACTAGATTCAGTCACTACAAAACATTCTGAGAACAATAAGACGAAAGCAGAGGACGAGACACACCTATTGGATTAGATTAGCCAGCGTTTCTCAAACTATGGTCCGCGGACCACCTGTGGTCCTCGAGTTCTGCCCTTGTGGTCCTTCAAAAGGGACAGAAGAAAAAATTAAATTCCAACGAATTGCATTTCACTCTATAGCTGAAAATCTCAGAGTTTTGAAATGACACATGGCAATCGCCTTTCATTTTTTCTCCCACCTGCCACTCTACTCTCAGCAACAGAAGAGGCGTTTCTCGCCATCTTTTCCCTGCGTATCTGGCGCCGAGCAAGGGGCCACCCAAATTCATAACAGAGGACCAAGGTACCGAACCTTTTCATGTATTGATGACTTTCTTAATAGTTTTGCCAACACCCAGTCTGCACATTGAAATGGGCACGTACTGTATGTCATATACCAATAATAGAGCGTGCCAAATTGCATTTTTACTTGTTGAAAATTGGGCATGTTTCTGCATTAATTTTTTTATTTGTTTTTCCAGATGACGATATAAGAAATTTTAGACTCCGCCTGCGTTTAGTTAACTCCCTTAATAACAGTAATCTTTCAGTTGTTACCCTTAACAACACGCTAATCCCTTATTCATCTGTCGTAAAAAATCTTGGCTTCTTTTTTGATAATAATCTAAGTTGGAATTTTCAAGTTAAAGAAACGATAAAAAAATCTGTTCCTCCTTTCACTCTTTGAGTCGCTTGAGAAACTTCTTGCCCCAGCAACTAAAACTTACCCTAGTACAAACCCTAGTAATGCCGCACTTCGATTATTGTGACGTTTTGTTAAGTGATCTAAGTTCTGAACTGTCAGTCAAGTTACAGCGAGCTCAGAATATGTGCATCAGATACGTGTGCAACATCCGACGATATGATCACATATCACCTTCCTTCTCAAGTCTCTCGTGGCTCCGACTTAAAGAACGCAGAACTTTACACTCTTTGTCTTTACTCTTTCGAATTCTGCACACTTCAACACCAAATTACCTTTCGTCTCGTTTCTCTTATCTATACTCTAACCACGACGTAAATACCAGATCACTTATCTGTGGCACGCTAAGTATATCTCTTCACAGAACATCTTGTTATTCCTCATCTTTTACAATATCCACCTCGCGTCAATGGAATTCCTTGTCACAAAGTATTAGGGGCTGCAAGACAACAAACACCTTTAAGAACAGCTTAAAAGATAACCTTATTAGCATTTCACTCCAATCATACTGATTTAAAATATTACAGACTACACTGTTGCTTTTTTTTCTTTAGACATCATCCTGATTGTGCTCCATTTTCAAAATTGTCTCATAATAATCTCTTTCTATTATCTAATATTATTTGAAATATATTAACATTCTATGTATTTTAGCTTAATTCTGCTACACAGTTTATTTCAGTGTTTAATTAATAGTTCATAGTATTTTGTTGTTTAATTCGTAAATAACTCTTGTATACATGTAACTCTCATCTAAATCAAATTGTTGAATTCTTTGTAAGTTCATGCATATGTATATACACTTTTTGCTGGTTGTGTGGAAGAGAAGGCCTTACGGCCTTAACTCTGCCAGCTAAAATAAATTATTATTATTATTATTATTATTATTATTATTATTATTATTATTTTAAAATCCGACAGGTTTACTTTTTACACTTGTGTGTTTCGTATCTAAGTGCCGTTTCAATTTCGCGGGTTTCATACACTCGTTTCAAGGCACTTACATTTAACTATGACGTAGTAGGACGAAAGGCCTAGTAAAATATGGGCAGACCAGTTCTGAAATATAGGCGTAATGGAATCCTTCATGAGACCAGAACGGGCCTTAAAGCGTAATCCTGGTTGTTGTTGTTGTTGAAGAAGAAGAAAATGACTGTAAACGGAAAAATTATTGGTAAATGGTAAAGAAATTAATTGTTGGAAACACGTAGCCTAACGGTATGAGTCGTCTCCAAGCCAGAACAGTTTCAATCGTATCGTAAAAAGGGTGCCATATTGATTGCATCGTGGGACAATGCGTTCCCACGGGACGAGTTGGACTACTCTTGCGACGGGTTAATCAAAGATCAAGGCGGAAGAGACGATGTGGCTCACCCAACTAGTTATGTGGTGTCATAACAGATGTCAAAAATTCATAACCTGAATCTGGTCCATATGCATATTTCATTGGTAATATCGGGAACAATGCATCGAAGTCGATCCGCTGTGCATACGTAATTATGAATCGATAACCACAGCCAGACCGGCGAGAACTGTATGCAAATCATACTAATCTACTGAATAAGTGTCAATGGGGACCGTTAACAAACAGTGATTCTCGATTGTCCTGTGAAGCAGTTGGTGCTGGGACTTCTCCCAAATGTCACCAGACAATCAGCTTCATACACTCGGAGAGGGATGAAATGTGCCTGGTGCAAACTTTCATTTCTACAGTTTGCGCTAAGGGCAGAATTTATATCAGAATTGATAATAATTGCAGTACCGGTAGCAATTTAACGTGAAACAACCGACTTTTCCAATGCTTGAAAATCTTGTTCACATTACGACAATGGAATATCATACAGATTACTTGATGTCATCAATTCCATCCATCCATCCATCCATCTCACCAGCTCAGAGTTGCCATATGTACAACTGTAGTCGTACGCATACGACTATTTCGACTAATTGTACGAGGTACGACCGAACTGTACGTCGTACGCAATTTTGTACGACTATTTCACTGAAGGGAAACAATTATTTTGGAACTTATAATGTTGGTTTTATTATTGCAATAAAACTGATGGTTAATTAGTCCCTTTTAAACAAGTTTTCTTCATTCAGTATGTCCTTGACTAATCTAAAAGAAACATGCTTTTAAGGGGAGAAAATGGTTTGAAACTCGATCTGGTAACCTTGCTTGCCGTGCAAGTCATAATTTGTCATCTTGACCTCTAGGCTTCACGCATACGGCGCGGTTATATCAAAGTAATACAAATTTAATTTTATTAACTTCCTTATTTGTTCGACAAATGAAGTCTTTTATCAATGAAATAGTACCGCAGTAGCATTAATAAGTCTAAACGCGCCGACATTATAGAGGTGCCGGGTTTGAGTCGACTGTAGATGAATTAATTTAATATAATTTTCAGCCGCCGCATTGATAGATATTAAAATATCTGCCGCCACGCCGGCAAAAGATCAAATTTCTGCTGACTTTAAATATAACAAAGTCGTTTCTAACCAAGCGTCATCGTGCACGTTTTTCGGCGATAACAGTGTTGATGATGAAGAACTGGGTGGTGATTTGTTTCAGTCCTGAATGCCATTATGGATGTGAAGAATAATTAGTAATAAATTCTCAAAATTTGGAACTGAAATTGACTGCTAGACATATACAATATACAGGTTATTTTACGATTATTTATCAACTGCGATGGCTATCTGGCGTCAATGACATGAAGGTGATAATGCCAGCGAAATGACTCCAGCGTCGAAAGTTGCCCAGCATTAGCTGGATTGAGGAAAAGCCCCGAAAACAACCTCAAACAGGTAACTTGTCTCAACCAGGATTTGAATCCCGGGCCGCTCGTTGCACAATCAGACATACTAACCATTACTACACAGTGGTTGACTAGGATTATATATATATATATATATATATATATAATATATTTACAGTCTTACTAATAAACCGTGTATAGTTTTTATACTAGACTTATGCAGAGTTGAGACAGAAAACTTTACTAATAAACCATGCAGAAGCGATGGATGTATAAACAGTCTGTAACTATACAACGGGAATTGCTTTGCAGTAGTTATATACACAAAACCCCTTGTTTAAGCGTTGTATATAGAGAAAAAATGGCCGCCCCTCTAACAGCTGTTCGTATCGACTGTCATTTTATGACGATGGTTGCCTAGTAACCAAAGAAGAACAAACCAAAGAGCACAGAATAATTAGAATAATATTACTGTAGCTTGTACTCTTTGACCAAAATATACTATGGTAATCGATTAGAGCCAGTTGTACTATCGATACTTAACACGCCACACTAGAGTACTCTACCGGATGCAATAGAGAACCTCAGATATTCTATTATCTTTCGTAACAAAGTAATGACGAAACTATGACGTAGTTGTGTAACAGTTGTACTGTTATACACGACGTATGTAGTGATTATTAGTAAGGAATTTACACACGACTTATAAATGAGCTACTCATTGTATAAGACAGTTAAACGTCTGTATATAGAATTTTTATTAGTAAGACCGATAATGTATTAGAAAGCTGAGAAATGTACGACAATTTTATGCTGAAGTACGACAATTTTCATAAATTGGTGCGACTTTATCCCTTTATCTGGCAACCCTGCACCAGCTCATCATAGCCCATCCGTTTCGTTTGATGACTGTTCCTTCTAAGTCTCCATTCAATGTGTAGGTCAAAGACAAAAATATATGGGAAAGGAGCTGTTGTGGTCTATTTTAAGGCAATATCCTGATATCAATTACTAAAGAAGCAGGAATGAACAATCTTGAAGCAGGACACGTGGTCTTATGTAGAAGTCAGATCTGTCTAATTCCTGAGCAGCTCCGTTGACATCTAACCCAAGTTTGCACAAGGACAACCTAGTGTATATGAAAGGCGTTAAATAAGAAGTATGAAGAATGCGGTGCAACTTAAGTACTAATCTTGTATTATATCTCTGCCTCTATGCAACGTCACTGTTTACGGAGAGAGGAAGAGAGATAGCGAAAGTCGTAATCTTTGAGAGAAAATACGTATGTCTAAACGTTCAGCTTATACTGAGGTCGGCAGGCAACCCGGTAGCTATATTTAATACTACGATCAAGCTAAGCCACTTGAAATTCACAGGCAAATATACCCATATAATAATACAACATATAT
Source organism: Periplaneta americana (assembly GCA_025594305.2). Classification (NCBI taxonomy): domain Eukaryota; kingdom Metazoa; phylum Arthropoda; class Insecta; order Blattodea; family Blattidae; genus Periplaneta; species Periplaneta americana. The sequence goes on along the minus strand of JAJSOF020000019.1, from coordinate 142,332,783 downwards.
GTTGGGTATAATACAACACTTGTAAGTAGTAATACGTGACGTGACAGCCCAGGAAGGGCCAAGGCCGAACAGGCACAAACCCTACGGGAGAGTTACACGATCTTCCAACGGAGGTAACGTGTGGTCAGCGCGATGATCCCCCAGTCGTCTTTACACTTGTTTTGATTTTACTACCTATAGTCTCGTCGCTCTAATTTCCGGCATCCAATCACGTTGCAGGTCGGCTACATTTAAACGTATGCGTCTTGTGATTCGCTGAGGAAGACGTTACTCATTTCTTAAGGCTCGATAAAATACTCAATATAATCGCCCGCCATTTTGGCTCTTTCGTTGGCTTTCGCAGAAAGCACACGAAGACGTTATTTGCCGCTCAATTATTTGCTGAATTACAGTGCGTTTGATTTATTATCATAGGAGCTACGACATGATAATGTTTAACGGTGTGGCAAATACATAGATTCCTCGTATGGTAGCTCGGCAACGAAAGAACAAAAAATGGCGAACGATACTACCTAGACTTTATATAACCTTCACTTCCTAAGACGTAAGCAAAGAGGAGGAGTCACGCCGGGAATAACAACGTCGCGACTACAGCTCCCCAAATTCAGCTCTGTGCCGCGTGAGCACAGGTTCCTTCCCGATGAGGACTCAAACCAGCTCTAGTTAGGGCACGACGCTTCGGCGCCAGACCATTTAGCCTATATCAGGAGAAAATTAAATAATCCATGAAAGGCGATGCATTTCCCGCATTCCCGTCTTCAGTAGCATCAGGGACGACGAGGAGGTTGCGGCTGTCACCTTTTATTATCACAGTTCTAATTTAAGTAATTAACATTTAAAAGGTAGAACTTGACAAACGACGACAGCAATGCAAGTTTTATAGCAACAAATGACAGTCACGCCAAGTGTTGCATTATTAAACAGTCCGTGTGGAAGCGTGATCTTCGCCAGGGATGTGCATGTCTGGCACGACCGGTATGAAATCTCTATTTTAAATTCCCTCGTAGTGGCTCCATAATCAACGGGGTCTCCAACGTCTCATATTTGCTGTGTTTAGATTAAATATCTTCAGCGTCACGCTTAAAACACTCAAATATAACTGAAGAGGAATCAGTAAAGAGAAATACTGCTACATCGCGATATGTTAGGTTCAACAAGGTGCAAAGCCAGGACTACAGATTGCTAGTCGTTCATAAAGAGTTGAGTTCTTCCTGAAGAAGTTGGAAGCAAAAATTCCAATATCAGCACTCGAAAAGTGAAAGTATAGGCCTAGTGATTCAAAATACGACCATACTGTGCAAATGGTACCTGATGTGGAAAGGCAGTGTTTTCATTACAACCAATACGGTAATTATACACAGTATTTAAAGGGTGTAAATGATATGTTGTTATTGAAGTGTTGTATCAGTGAAGAATTACGTTGTGTCAGTGAAGTGTGTTGTATCAGTGAAGAAGTATGTCGTGTCAGTGAAGTGTGCTGTGTAAGTGAAACGTGTTTCTGTCAGTGAAGCTTTATAGTTTATAGTGGCAGTGCAAAGTATTTGAACAGTGAAATGTTTTTGAAGTGTTAGTGAAATCAAGATAGAATCAGAGAAATGTGTCGTAGTTCCATTGCAGTGAGTGAGTTGACAGCGAAATGAGTGTAATTTGAAAGGTACTTGTGCAGATATGAACATATCATACTCGTGGGTTTTAGTTCGATCTTAGTTTTAAGATACAAACTAGATTTATTTCAAATGTTATTTTAAGTGATCGTTTCATTTAATTTAGTATATTCCATGTTGTTGTTAAGAGGGAAGTATTATATGATATTCTTATTGAATTTGGTATTCCCAAGAAACTAGTTCGATTAATTAAAATGTGTCTCAGTGAAACATACAGCAGAGTCCGTATAGGTCAGTTTCTATCTGATCCTTTTCCAATTCACTGCGGGCTAAAGCAGGGAGATGCACTATCACCTTTACTTTTTAACTTCGCTTTAGAATATCCCATTAGGAAAGTTCAGGATAACAGGCAGGGTTTGGAATTGAACGGGCTACATCAGCTTCTTGTCTATGCGGATGACGTGAATATATTAGGAGAAAATACACAAACGATTAGGAAAACACGGAAATTTTATTTGAAGCAAGTAGAGCGATCGGTTTGGAAGTAAATCCCGAAAAGACAAAGTATATGATTATGTCTCGTGACGGGAATATTGTACGAAATGGAAATATAAAAATTGGAGATTTATCCTTCGAAGAGGTGGAAAAATTAAAATTTCTTGGAGCAACAGTAACAAATATAAATGACACTCGGGAGGAAATTAAACGCAGAATAAATATGAGAAATGCGTGTTATTATTCGGTTGAGAAGCTCTTATCATCCAGTCTGCTCTCCAAAAATCTGAAAGTTAGAATTTATAAAACAGTTATATTACCGGTTCTTCTATATGGCTGTGAAACTTGGACTCTCACTCTGAGAGAGGAACATAGGTTAAGGGTGTTTGAGAATAAGGTGCTTAGGAAAATATTTGGGGCTAAGCGGGATGAAGTTTCAGGAGAATGGAGAAAGTTACACAACACAGAACTGCACGCATTGTATTCTTCACCTGACATAATTAGGAACTTGAAATCCAAACGTTTGAGATGGGCAGGGCATGTAGCACGTATGGCCGAATCCAGAAATGCATATAGAGTGTTAGTTGGGAGACCGGAGGGAAAAGACCTTTAGGGAGGCCGAGACGTAGATGGGAGGATAATATTAAAATGGATTTGAGGGAGGTGGGGTATGATGATAGAGACTGGCTTAATCTTGCACAGGATAGGGACCGATGGCGGGCTTATGTGAGGGCGGCAATGAACCTTCGGGTTCCTTAAAAGCCATTTGTAAGTAAGTAATGTTGTTGTTGTTGTTATTATTATTATTATTATTATTATTATTATTATTATTAGTATTAATTATATTTTTAATTAATAAGTTTATTATTGTCATTATTGAGTGTAATTAGTTACCACTGCCCACTGCAGTGTGAATACATACATACATACATACATACATACATACATACATACATACATACATACACACATACATACAATACCGAGCAAGGAAAATATTATCATTAACATTATTATTTTTATCATCATTAGTAGTAAAGATAAATTAATTTCTATTGGAGAGTCTATTGCTTTTCATTTTTAACAAGATTTGTAAGAGTAGGCCTACTTGTGTGTACATCCTTTGACACGGAAAATCGCCGCTACCAAAGTCGCTTTGCTTTTTAGTGAAAAATCAGGCTGACCAGGACTCGAACCCAGACTCATCAGGATGCAACAGGTGGCAGCACCTAATTGGAATACGAAGACAGTGACGGTTGTTTGGATCAGCCTCCAAGGCCTTGCTTCGAGTTGCGCCAGTAAACATGCTGTTCCCACAAGCCAACTCTGACCCAGCAGTGGAGGGACTAGATTTGTTTTGAAATAGTGGAGCACGGGTCGCGGGTTAGACGGTCGAGGGGGATGAGGGTGGGAACCGCAATCGTCAACTCCACACTTTGCCCACAATTCCTGTCGCGCGCGGACCCACAGAATGTCTCGGTTCACAAATATCATTCAAACCGTCTGGTAAGTTTGAAGGACAGCCGCTGGATCAGCATCTGTTGCTCGGTCCAGTTCTCGTTATGACTGCGATCGGGACGAACTGAGGGTGGAATTTATGAGGGGCGAATGCTAGTCACGAAAGTTAGGCTTGCTCTTTTATTCATAGAGGAAGATCGGAGGATGTCATAATTCATAATTAATAAGAATAATCAGACCCACATAAATAATTTATTTTATGCTCGACCATGCCGAAATGTAGTAATTCTACACCTGGTAGCAGTCCTTTAATGCATGTCATTAAAGTACACCTACTCATTAAAGTACAAGTGTTCAGCCAATGACAAGTCAGCTTTGTACCGTTATAAAACCTCAGCCAATGACAAGTCAGCTTTGTACCGTTATAAAACCGCAAGTATCGATTATTCTCGGATATGCAATCGAAAGAGAATTAGCGAAAAGTCACGGAGCCTGGAAATCCAATACTGTCGCAGAAGGTTATGTTCTGTTACTATAATAATTAGCGTTAATTGTAAATAATATTCAAATAAATTCAATTTGTCATCTCGTTTTTCAATGTCTAATTTAATTTCAATGTTATAATGGTAATTAAGAAGTTGGTATGAAAATTATGAAACTCGCTTGCGCTCGTTTCATAAACATCCATACTCGCTTCTTAATTACTATCATTATAGGCTCGTTGCATAATGTACTATTATAATTATGAAATCATTATGATTCATGGATCATATTCGCTTATCATACGTACAAGTTCGATATAATATAACAAACATGGCCAACAAAACAGTTTATTTAGTTTTTTTTTCGACCCTGCCAACCAATGCACATTGTTGTATTGAGCTGCAATGAACGAGCGCACATATTCTCTATAATGTCTGTCTTCTCTTGAATAGTCCTTCGGGAAAATGGATTTAATAATAAGGTTTCAATGACACACAATTCCGAACTCATTGCAATACTTCAAATTAATGTTTAAGAATTAATAATACATGCAGCAGCTAACACATGCATTCCGCTCATACAATTACATTGCACAGCACATTCCCGCTGTCAATACTGCTCTGTGTAACGTTAAATAGTCGTTGGTGTAGCTCTCGGACCAGAGCTTCAAACAACACACAACAGAAGCATGTGCGTCTAGGACGGACCAAGGAGGAAGGCACTTGCGCGCGCATCATATTCTCGGTATTTCTACGTCTTTCCTGTAGCTCCGAGAACCGAGCAAGCGTTGCGATACTTGCGGTGTGCAACCTGCGGATGGTATTACGCCTATACAATATTCCAAAAATCGAAATAAATTTTAATGTACGTAACCCCATTTTGAGAAATACACATTCTACGAAAATATTGGGCTTGCTCAGCAAGCATAGCATGCCCTGAGAAATCGCCCCTGGAATTTATATATCAACACACAGTTCAAAAACTCAAAATCTCCTTCGCTTCAAATTGTTTCTTAATTTATGAGTTCATCACCACAACCAACATCGTGGTTGCCAATAACTAGTACTCACTTATCGGTCCGTTTCTCATCAACGTACCAGGGTTCAATCACTGACGTTTTCGGGTCAGATTTTACCCACTAATTCATAAATCATGTGGATGGGTTGAAAATAAATAATTTTTACTAACTTTAAACAGGAAATATTACGAAAACAAGAATAATTGTAAAATTGAACGTATGGAATATAGTCCTAGATGTTTAAAAAAGCAAGTTTCTTGTTCATGCTCTTTAGTATCTTAGTTTTGTACATTAATTAGGATATACTTTTATTATGACTCTCCAGCGCTGTGTGTCAAGTTGGTAAAGGTCATGTACTTATTAATAAGATTAGAACAATAATTGTTTCCTGCCAGGGCCTCATTGGAAGCCTCTCATGTTTTTTAGTCTCATTTGAATTATGGATCTTACTGTGGGGAAATGATGTTCTTATTCTTCAGAAAAAGCTGCGGGTATTCTTTAGATTTGTGGCCCAAGAGAACATTGCAAAGCCTTATTCAATGAATTTGGAATTCTCTTTCTTCGGTGCATGTTTTCGTATACTGTATAACATTTCACACGACTATGATTCTGGCACGTTCTCATGAGACTAGAAAATAATCTAACACTTCCTAAATGTAGATTAGCCATTTTGTTGTGGGTATAAAACTTTTTAACAAAATTCCTCACAAGATAATACTAATAATAGACTATTAGAGTTTTTAAAACTAAATTAAGAGTAAGAGGAATATATTGAATATATTAATTAATTTATATGTAAATGATTTTAACTTTGATTAAGTATATTGTAATGTTGTATTGTTGAATGATCTTTTAAATAAAGGAAACTTATTCACAAGTTTACCTTCACTTAAAGTGTGTGTGACTGTAGCCTATACATTATTTTCGTGTGGTTTTACTTTATGTTTATAATTTGACTTTTCTGTTTTTCTGTATGTAATTCTGGTGATGTGGGAATAAAGCCCTGATAGTCTGAACTACACAGAATAGATAGACAGACAGACAGACAGACAGATAGATAGATAAGATAGATAGATTAGATAGATAGATAGATAGATAGATAGATAGATAGATAGATAGATAGATAGATAGATAGATAGATAGATAGATAGATAGATAGATAGATAGATAGATAGATAGATAGATAGATAAGATAGATAGATAGATAGATAGATAGATAGATAGATAGATAGATAGATAGATAGATAGATAGATAGACAGACAGACAGACAGACAGACAGACAGACAGATAGATAGATAGATAGACAGATAGATAGATAGACAGATAGATAGATAGACAGACAGACAGATAGACAGATAGATAGACAGACAGACAGATAGACAGATAGATAGACAGACAGATAGATAGACAGACAGATAGATAGATAGATAATATATAAGAAAATAAAGCATGAGTACTGTTCCTTAGTGTAATCATTATTTAGTAGGTTATTTTATAACGCTTTATCAACAGCTTAGGCTATTTAGCGTCTGAATGAGATGAAGGTGATAATGCCGGTGAAATGAGTCCGGGGTCCAACACCGAAAGTTACCCAGCATTTGTTCATATTGAGTTGAGGGAAAACCCCTGTAATAATTATATACGTCATCTATATAATCAGAACAAAATGAATTATTATTATTACTATTATTATTATTATCATTATGTTTTCCCTGACCTGTCCATTTCATCGCAACTCCTGTATTACAGCGTCAAAGCTATGAGGATTGTTGTGTACGGAAATTCGTTAACAGAAGATAGTGTACACTGAAAGATGTGGACAGATGGCACACAGGACAGCGTAACTTTAAACCCGAGGAAGTGGGAGGTGCTCATCACGGACCAGGACAGATAACACTTTAAGGCGAACGGGCGGATACGATACACACTCGTCACAGAAATACACGTACTTAGCACCGCGGCAACTGCTGGACGGATATGTTACGTCAGAAACTGCGAGGCAATTCAAGCGAGACGATGCACATTCAATGTAACTGTTCTTACTAACTTACTTACTTACTTACTTACTGGCTTTTAAGGAACCCGGAGGTTCATTGCCGCCCTCACATAAGCCCGCCATTGGTCCCTATCCTGAGCAAGATTAATCCAGTCTCTATCATCATATCCCACCTCCCTCAAATACATTTTAATATTATCTTCCCATCTACGTCTCGGCCTCCCCAAAGGTCTTTTTCCCTCCGGCCTCCCAACTTTATTTATTTATTTATTTATTATCTTGCTAATAATTGTAACATAAATTATAAAATATACAGAGAAAATTTAGCTCGCCCCTGAAAGAGTAGAACTCGTGCTCAGGTGCGGATTCCTGAATTAAAATTAATAATTATACAATACAATTTGCAATTATAGTATATAAATTTAAATTTACAATTTTTAAATTTTTATAAAATCCATACATCTTTTTAAATTTAATACTAGAACTATTAGAATTGACAAGATTAGGATATTTAAATATAAATTTGTTACATATTTTGGGCCTAAATTACTACTATGATTAAATACTGTAACAGTGTTGCATTTTGGTTCAAACAATCTTCTAACACTCTATTATGCATTTCTGGATTCACCCATACGTGCTACATGTCCTGCCCATCTCAAACGTCTGGATTTAATGTTCCTAATTATGTCAGGTGAAGAATACAATGCGTGCAGTTCTGCGTTGTGTAACTTTCTCCATTCTCCTGTAACTTCATCCCTCTTAGCCCCAAATATTTTCTAAGAACCTTATTCTCAAACACCCTTAATCTTTATTCCTCTCTCAAAGTGAGAGTCCAAGTTTCACAACCATACAGAACAACCGGTAATATAACTGTTTTATAAATTCTAACTTTCAGATTTTTTGACATCTTATAATCTTTTTCCTTTGTTGTGGTCGTGCCGGAGAATCAGTCCCATTCCGAGGATTACTGTTAGGTTTCGTAACAAGCTGTTTTTTTACGGTGATGGATTGTTAGCCCTTCGCCCAACCCCCAAGCTGGAGGACCACCCCTTATCGGCTGTCCACGACTGCTTATTCAATATATTCGCAGCTACCCTCCATATCTGGAGGCCGTCTCCTCTATCCGCAACCTGAGGACGCGCCACGCCGTGGTGATAGGGACCCACAATACAGGGACTAATACTCCTTTACCATAAAAAAATGGCGACTTACTTGATAGTGCGCTCAAATTTCAATTACAAGATTTTAATAAGAAAAAGTTGTAAATTAAATTGTATAGACAGTATGCCTTCATGTGTGTAAGGGATATTAATTAATCAAAAAATTATAGGCCTACTTCTAATAGTAACACAAGACATGTCGGCTTAAACATATCCATACTACTTTATTTGCAGAATTGACGTCACGGTAACCGTTATAGAAATAGACGAAAAAGCTGTAAAATTTAATGAACGTCTAAATAACTGCACTGTAAATATGACATACATACATACATACATACATACATACATACATACACAGCATGGTCGACCTGGTAGGCGAGTTGGTATAGCGCTGGCCTTCTATGCCCAAGGTTGCGGGTTCGATCCCGGGCCAGGTCGATGGCATTTAAGTGTGCTTAAATGCGACAGGCTCATGTCAGTAAATTTACTGGCATGTAAAAGAACTCCTGCGGGACAAAATTCCGGCACATCCGGCGACGCTGTTGCGAGCGTCGTTAAATAAAACATAACATTTTACACAGCATGTAACCCAGTGGCGGCTCCTGCATATTTCTTAAGAGGAGGAAAGAAGTTAATAGCGCAAAATGACACCCTGAGAAAAACATGTTACAAATTAGCCTACATGCATACATGTAAGACCAGTTAGTGTTAGGGTTGGCCTTCTCTTTTGTATAGCAATAATCTGTTCTTGTAAACTGAGTTTCCTAAATTTTCCTAAATATAATATGTTTTCACTTCCATTCATTGTTGAATAATTGCACAAATTAACAATTACAAGGAAATTAACAACCTCGCAGCATTTTTCACGCACACTACAGCATCATACGTGTTGGAAGAGACCAGCTACTAACACGTAACCGGAACTGTTTTATTGAAGTGGGAATGGGAAATAATCTGTTAGGAAAGCGAGAACACTGCACCCACCCACGTGGTCTGTGTTGCCACATGTACATTTTACAAGTTCAGTATCACATGTTTTTGAAGAATGTCAGTTCTTGTAAAGTCATACTACCATTATTGTTCAAAGCTGCCGGTGGCCGATTAATTTTTTATGTTAAAAATAATGTAGTTTGGAGTACTTTCAATTTCAAATATATTTATTCAAAACTGACAACTTGGCTGTTGTCCTGTCTAGTAGACAATGAATGGAAGTGAATTTCAGAGGCCAAAAAGATCTGCGATACTAACTTAGAACTACTTCTCTTTGTTTTATATAAATCCAACTTCAACTTTCAGATATCCACGATAGTTTCAAACCATGAATATAGCTTATATAAAGTGCAATGAATAATATATTTTGATTTATAATTTTAAATAAAGTTTATATGGTGTCTTTCATAGCTTTGCGTTAAAACTGCTTTTATTGTGTCTCCTCCTAGATGACGTGTTATAGTCTGGTTGAATGCAGCATCGTTAGATGGCAGCGGTAGCAAGTTTGCTGCAAGACCAGTCGGTTTCTATTTCCCGCCCATGCGCTGATTCAGAGGAGGATCTCCTCCCTATCCGTTCATTTACTTGCTTTAAAACTCTGCTTCTTTCTCTGGCCGCTAGAGCGCTGTTGTCTATGTGTGTTAACTGCAGTAAAGGAAAAATGGATTGACTTTCCTCCACACAAACAATCTCGCATCCTTCTCACAGTTTTCTAGCAGCACATGAGCACGCATTGTTTAAAACTCGATCAACCGAGGTTTTCTTATAGCTGTGAACTTAAAAGTTATCGAATCTTCCTTGAATTTCAAGGCGTATATTTCATTTGGTATTTATTTGAAAAGAAAAAAAAAATGTGAGGAGGACGTTCCTCCCTTCCCTCCCCCGTGGAACCGACACTGATGTAACCTAACTATACCGATATTAAGCTCTTGTAGAACACAAAGAACCCGTTCAATGTACACTTCTCTGCCCTGGCATATGGCCACCTCCGCCTCTCCACGGCGCATGTCTCAGAATACTGCATCCGTCGAAGCACATTCAGTCAGTCCTGTTATGTTTCTGTTCCTTTTTCTGTATCATTTTGCATATTGTGTAAGTTTTACTGTAGCTTGGAATAGGATGGAATTTCTGGAGGGGGCACTGCGACCTTTTTAAGATCTGTTGCAGTAACCCTCAAGCTAGGCGCATTCTCAAACCCACATCGGCTGACTACACTAAGGTGCGCTACGTACCCAGGTGTCGAGCAGACAACCTTTCTAATCCCTAGACCAACCCCCTCCTAGGATCACCAGCTGGAGTTTGAAGAATGCTGTAGAACAGCGTTTCTCAAACTTTTTGAAGTGGGGACCACTTTTTATTTAAAGTCAGAACAGTTCCGCAGCCCACCTTATTGTTGTTCCATTCGAAAGCAAATTTATCATCTTCGTAGCATATTTTAATGCCAGTATACTTATATTTTAAAACTGAATTACGGTTCGCTACTTTGGTCCTCTGTTATGAATTCGGGTGGTCTCTGGCTGTGTTACAGGCGCGGCGCCAGATGTGCAGGGAAAACATGTCGAGAAACACCACATATATAGTGCTTTAAATCCCTGTTTTGTTGTTGAGACTAGAGTGGGAAGTCGATAGATGGGTAGGGTAATAAATTTCATAAAATGCAGTACTGAGAGAAAAAGTGAAATTCGATTGCCATGTGTCATTTCCAAACTCTGAGATTTTAAGCTATAGTGTGATACGAATTCGTATGAATTTTATTTTTCTTGTCTTTTTTAAGGACCACAAGGGCAGACCTCGAGGACTACAGGTGGTCCGCGGACCATAGTTTGAGAAACGCTGCTGTAGAACGACGACGGAATGGTGAAACGTTGATTGAATACTGTAGGTGCCTAATATGGGGAAACAGGAGGACCCCGAGAAAACCCCGACTGCGACCTTGCCCGCCACAAATGTCACATCCCAGGGCTGTCCGAGACTCGAACCCGGACACCTGCGTGACAGACTGAAAATCTGACCACTTAACATTTACCTTACCACAGGAATAATTCCTAAGTTATATCAGTAGATAGTTACTACACGGCGCGAGCTGGAGGGATAGACGCGATGTCGCATTCTCCCCCGGTCACATGGGCGGCCGGCGTGTCATCCATCACCATGACCTTTAAGGAGGAAGGAGACGTTCGCTGGCTTCCTAAACTCGTTCAATGTTTGCCGCAGGAATCCATGGAAACACAAGCCGCACCGGTTATTAATTACGGAGGAATGACGTCAGAGGAAGAGGGGGGTGTCTTCGTCAATCGGTGCGACCGTCTCGCACGTTTTAAGACCGATAGGAAGAGTCCCTGTGTATTCGACAGATAATGGAGAAAAAATGGGAGTATAAGGGTACAGTGCATCAGTTATTCATAGATTTCAAAAAGGCATATGACTCGGTTAAGAGAGACGTTTTATATGATATTCTTATTGAATTTGGTATTCCCAAGAAACTAGTTCGATTAATTAAAATGTGTCTCAGTGAAACGTACAGCAGAGTCCGTATAGGTCAGTTTCTGTCAGATGCGTTTCCAATTCACTCTGGGCTCTAAAGCAGGGAGATGCACTATCACCTTTACTTTTTAACTTCGCTTTAGAATATGCCATTAGGAAAGTTCAGGATAACACAGAGGGTTTGGAATTGAACGGGTTACATCGGCTTCTTGTCTATGCGGATGACGTGAATATGTTAGGAGCAAATCCACAAACGATTAGGGAAAACACGGGAATTTTACTGGAAGCAAGTAAAGCGATCGGTTTGGAAGTAAATCCGAAAAGACAAAGTATATGATTATGTCTCGTGACGAGAATATTGTACGAAATGGAAATATAAAAATTGGAGATTTATCCTTCGGAGATGTGGAAAAATTCAAATATTTTGGAGCAACAGTAACAAATATAAATGACCTCGGGAGGAAATTAAACGCAGAATAAATATGGGAAATGCGTGTTATTATTCAGTTGAGAAGCTTTTATCATCTAGTCTGCTGTCAAAAAATCTGAAAGTTAGAATTTATAAAACAGTTATATTACCGGTTGTTCTGTATGGTTGTGAAACTTGGACTCTCACTTTGAGAGAGGAACAGAGATTAAGGGTGTTTCAGAATAAGGTGCTTAGGAAAATATTTGGGGCTAAGAGGGGTGAAGTTACAGGAGAATGGAGAAAGTTACACAACACAAAACTGCACGCATTGTATTCTTCACCTGACATAATTAGGAACATTAAATCCAGACGTTTGAGATGGGCAGGGCATGTAGCAGGTATGGGCGAATCCAGAAATGCATATAGAGTGTTAGTTGGGAGGCCGGAGGGGAAAAAGGCCTTTAGGGAGGCCGAGAAGTAAATGGGAAGATAATATTAAAATGGATTTGAGGGAGGAGATATGATGGTAGAGACTGGATTAATCTTGCTCAGGATAGGGACCAATGGCGAGCTTATGTGAGGGCGGCAATGAACCTCCGGGTTCCTTAAAAGCCAGTAAGTAAGGAAGAGTCCCTGTGGCGGTCGGAGCCAAACAGCAGGAATGCGGCTCGCTGCAGCTTTTCTGGTCTGTAGTCGGAAAGGAGCGTCAGCGTGTCGTGTGACGTGGCGGTTTGGCAACAGGTCAGTTTTCTTAGGTTCGTATCCGCCCTAGGGCATGAGGTTCCTTATCAAGTGATAGTCTGTGGGAGGCAGAATAACCCAATCACATTTCTCGTCCAGGTAGTTCGCATGAGAGGAGTTTGAGGTCTGCGATCTGCGCTGCAGGAAGGCTGGATGTTCTGACGTCGAGTCCAGACGTAGCGGCCCGGGCGGCGTCCTGGGAAAGTCACTGACTACTAGGCACGCTTCGCCCCTGCATTGTGAACCGCGCTACCCAACTCGTTAACAGTGGCGGTTTAGGTAATTTAAATATTTGTATGACACTATATTTCGACATAAATGATATAATTAAGAGCAAATAGTAATATACGTTACAAGAGCGGTATGTTGACGTTTTCATGGTCGAGGAAAAGACTGAAAAAGCGAAACGTACCGCTCGTGTATCGTACATTATTTTGTGCGAAGATCGTTTATTACATACCTGAAAGACGAATTTCTAATTAGTTGCAATGAACTCTCCATGTTGGTTTCTGTTTAATGACGCCAACTTCGGAACACCAAAATATCTTTCTTCAACATTGTTGCTGTAAAATGTTTTCTGTGTTTACTACACTCCAGCAGGCCGTGATATACGTCTGTATTTTTTTTTTCCCCAGTCTATAAATGCGAACTTAAAACAAACGGTAAGGTTATGTAATGATTTATTTTTCATTTTAATATTTTAAAAATATTATTTATATAACATATTGCAGTAATGACATCGGCATGAGGAATCTCGTTGATTTTTTCACGGCTTCCTTAATGTTACTTGTATCAGGAATGCAGTAAGTTTCGTGGAGTAGTAGACTTTACTTAATTTTTGCAAATATTTAAAAAAAATAATTAACATTGCAATTTAGGTGAAATTGCAGTGGTAAGTTTCAATTTATAATTATTACTATGTTAAAAGTCTCTAAAAATAATATGTTAAAAGCCTAAAGCAGTAAAATGAATGTCGCGCTTAAGCGGTAAGAAGAGGGAAATTGTTATGTGTGTTACGTTGGGAATACTGAATGTGGTATTTCACACTTACCGCGTATTGGTTCTGTGCGGAAAACAAGCAAATACGCACGATCTCGCACAAAATATAATAATTTCATATTTATATACGCTTCCTCCTTCTATTATAAAAACACAATCAAGTCCCCATGCATTCTCGGCACGGTTGCCAGGTTACCCGAGTCGTAAGGGATGTGCCGTATTCAGGCCAGAGAAACTTATCCCGTACGGTCATCAAACATGCAAGTAATGAGTTTCCTTTTAATAGCAACGTCTACAGAAGCGTGACAACGAAGCTGATATATTGAACCATCTAGTCTTCAGTTTAAAAGTAATTGCCGCTATATTTCCAACTAATCCGTTCACAGTTTTCTGCCCAAGGGGAGTTCTTTCACTGCAAACCCAGCATTCTCGAATCTTTTCTATTTTCCGCCGTACTCTTGTCTCCGCATATGATCCATATCTTAATGTCGTCTATCATCTAATATCTTCTTCTGCCCCGAACTCTTCCCCTGTTCACCATTTCTTCCAGTGCATCCTTCAGTAGGCAGTTTGTCAGCCAATGACCCAACCGATTCCTTGTTCTCTTCCTGATCAATTTCAGCATTTTCCAAGGAATCGCTGCACACGATTATTGGTACAATAATGTTGGGTTGTGTGAAGAGGTGGAAGGTGTGTGAACTCAAAATTACTGATTCTCCTCCGCGTGAAACATAGAGGACTTGTTTGTATTCACAAAAATATAACAAAATTATGTGTTAAGAGACCTATTTAAAGAGATTAATTATTTAAGACAACAATGGGATAAAAACTAATCTGTACTGTCGTCAATGTAATTATTATGCTTTTGTTATAATATGCCTATAGGCCTATAAATATTCATGCCAAGAGGCGAGAACGTTTGTTCATTGAGATTTTATAGTATAAGTTAGTAATAAAACCATAAGTTGTATAATACTTGTTTTAGATAAGTTTTATAGATTCAACATTCATAAATAATCCCTTTTGCTTCCTGTGTTAAAAACCTTGGACTTTACTTTGATATGTATTTAAACTGGAATAACCAAGTAACCCATATTACCAAAAAAGTGCTTTCCATACTACATTCCCTAAACAGCATTCGAAAATTCCTTCCGCTATCACTCAAGAAAATACTAGTGGAAACACTAGTAATGCCCCACTTCGATTATTGTGATTCTCTACTGACCGACCTCAATGTCAACCAGTCGCAAAGATTACAACGTGTTCATAATTCTTGTGTTCGCTTCGTCTGCGATGTCCGTCGCGCTGACCACATTACCCCATCCTTCCAAACTCTGAACTGGCTACGGCTTAACGAACGCAGAAATTTTCATGCTCTTGTTCTCCTTTTCCAAGACCTTCACACCTCTACACCTACCTACCTTGCCTCCCGTTTCAGTTACCTGTCATATCATAACCTCTTCACACGCAACCAAAATAGCCGCATACTAGCCATACCAACACATAAGACATCATCGTATTCATCATCATACACAATCTCGCTCTCGCGCTTGTGGAATACCCTACCCAGTCACATCAGAGACTGTCGGAATTTAGTAGCGTTCAAAAGCAAACTTATTAATCATTTTCTTACTGCGTAGAGTAGGCTTACTTTTAATTTAATTAATAAAAAAGTTTCTCCTTCTTAACTTTTACAATAAACTGTGTAGCTATTATCAATCAGTTAATCTTTTAGTACTTTGATTTTTTATTGTATTTGTAAATTTAATATTAATTGTAATTATAATTGTAATTATATTCTTAATATTGTACAGGGATATCACTTTATTTTTACCAACATTTTTAACATTAACCTGGCTATACTCGGAAACACTGTTGCCCCTTCCATTACAGGAGTTTGGTGTTGCTAGTGCAATATGTAAACAAATCATTTTACTAGCTATAGGAGGAGAGAAAAGTAGTGTTGTATGGAAATACGATATTACGATTTTCAATTTGATCATCACTTTTATGCAATTTATCAAAATACAGTGGAGTAGTAATTTTTTTTTTTTTTCAAAACTCAACTTTTCAGGCGGCTATGTTCGTTATGTAATGTCTTACTTTATTTAGCATATTAATTATTGGTGTTATCATACAATATAGAGAGTGCATTTAAATTGAGGGCTCATAAGTAAAGGGCTGTAAGTGCACTTAAGTTACTTTTGAGAAAATGGGGTTTAAATATTTAAGCTTTCGTAAAATCGGTGAAATTTTTATTTAAATTTTAATGTGTGATGCGATTAAAATATCCCTTTGCCACTAAAATTTTAGATACTTTAGCTTACACTGGATGCACTTAACTCATGTTATTACAAATGTCACTAGCATTCCTAGCCACCTCAATTCAAAATAAGCTAATCTGAATTTTTAAACAAGTTGCTGAAAATGGTTGCCGTTCATTACAATGCAGGCTTCAATTCTTTACTCATATTATTAAAAACATTTTGAAGCATATTCTCTGAAATTGAATTTATCGTTTCTTGAATATAATTTTTAGTACGATATTATTAATATAGGTTCTTTCTTCTATAGAAAACACAACCATATTTCTGAAACACACTATACACTGCAATGTTTACTTCACTACTTCGAAAGCAACAGCGGCCGTAAGTTTGTGTGTCTGACGGGAGCAAGGACATTAGTGAAGGGGTGAGAGTGAATTACATTCAGAAATGCAGGTACAATAAAAATGCAAGTAAAAATAAAATGATGTCCCTGTAGGTGTAATCCCTTGGTAGAGGGGAAGAGAAGGCCTGATGGCCTTATCTCTACCAGCTTAAATAAATAGGTTCTAAAATAAATATAAAATAATTCGGACTAGCAGACTTATTGGACCTACAAAGCTTGAATAGGAGTTTTGAAATAATTACTAGACCTGCAATTGGCATCTTTAAGAAATTGTATAAATAAATAATCTTCATGTATGTGACCTGATCCTGTTAAATAACAAACATTAGGCCTACACGTTCACTATCAGCAAGTTATCATGGCTGCTAATTTAATTTAATTTCATGAAAGAGTCGAACAGGTAATTCGTGTTTGTGGAATTCAAATTGGATCTCCGGAGTAGAGAAGCGTCACCAATGAAAACTGTATCCTTCCAATAAATACAGAAGCGCAATAATGTCAGGAACAACAGATTTAATGCCACACACCACCGAGCTGCATTGCATGACAACCCTTGACATCGCAATTACAATTTGCCCTCTTTAAAAACTCCCGATACAAGAAAGCTGAACAAATCCGTTGACGCGTGCTGCGAAAAGTCGATTTAGCGAATATTTCAAACCTGAATTGCCGGAAGAGTATTATGCGAGGCGCTGACAGCGTCCACATCTGCATCCTCCGCTATTGTGAGGGGCACCTGGGATCGAGGGGGGTTGTACAGCAGGACAGTGGGATGACATTTACGTCATTCAAATAAAGAAGAATACCTCCATTCTGTCTTTAAACAATTATTTCTTTTATATAGGGGATGATTGTAGGTAGACACTCAACAACCGACACCCCCTGCCGGCAGGGTATACAACTAGCATCTCTATTATCCGTGTCTGCAGTCATCCATCTTCTCCTGTTATTCAATTATGTTCAGGACAGGGGTGACCGCCTGACGGGCCGCGTGTGGCCCCGAAGTCTTAATTCGTGTATAGGAGACTTCTTAAACGAATTTCACAGGACATGGAATGAAGAAACGGATCAAGCATATCACATCATGAAAACCTCTCATAAACGCCATGAAGGTACCATCTAGGCTAATTTGCCATTACGCGCTTGGTAACAACTCAATTTTCACGTTACGAATGATACAGTTCGCTTTGTGGAACCATTCATACATGAACTGAATCATTTAACTTATTTATTTATTTAAATCCACCACCAACAGAAGCAGGCTTCCAATTACAGGTGGCTTACACAGATACATACACAAAATACATAATAATAAAAAAAACAAAACAAACAACACAAACGAAAGAAAGAAAATACATAACGGTAATGGATGCTAGAATATAATATTGCAGTTAATATAGTGCCAAATGTCAATATAATGATGCAAAATTATTTAAAAACTAGAGTAAAAACATTATAATACACTTCTTCATAATTTAAATATCTAAGGAAATACAATTCTTTTTAATATCGTATGAAATTTGTCAACTGTTAAACTGAAATCTAATTGAGAATCATAGTTTAAAGACAGAGTTGTAAGTATTACACATAACAAACAATGGAGAGTTCTTGAAGAAAACAGGTTACAACAATAATAACAAAAGGTTACGTATGACGTAATTTTGTTCTTTTTACATTGAACTGAAGGGATTTAAGAAAATCACAATTAGGCTATTCAATATACCGTTAACAGTCTTATAGAGTAAAATTTGGGTATTTATTAATCGTCGAGATATTAAAGTTTTATAATTAAATTCAAAAAGTAACTGATTATATGAAATTTGCTTGTCATAAGACGACACGTGTTGTTTTTTAAAATATAAATAACGTAAAAATGTTTTCTGTATCCTTTCTATTTGCATCTGATGGGACTGGAACTGAGGTGATCATATTACAGACGCATACTCTAGTTTACTCCTAACTATTGTGGTCTAAAATAAAATACCTGATTTAAGTTTTAAGATTGCACAGAAAAAAACATTGTCTCATCAGAACTGAGACTTAATCAATGTACAGTATGTATTATGTAGTAAATAGTTTTCACAAATATATATCGAAACGTTGGACGTGTATGTATAAGGCCTATTATAATCATTATAATAGGTCTACTACTGTATTTTGTTTATGAAAACTGACGTTTAAAGTGACATGAATGTTAAAATGGATCATAATTTGGTTCGCCCACGCGCAACAAGCGGATTTACGGTAAGAGGTACGAATCCCTTTACAACTGAGCGCCCTTCACTGTACCCGGTTCACCTGGAAGTTGTTTGGACTTAAAATTTTGGAACGAAAAGTCGAAATTTGCCTACAATGTAACAACATAATTAATTTTTTCGAAGCCAAAGATCTGGGGACATAGTGGGCTGTTCATTTCTTTAGGCTATGTCTTTGACTTATACAAAAAACGTTTGAGGCAATTTCCAATTCATTGCCATTTTGTGTTTATTTTAAATCAATAACTATTAATATTTACTAAAATTATTATAATTCAGGTGCATTATTTTCTAATAAACAGAATCGTAGATACTGAAAATAAACAAAATATGTCCTGTAGTTTACAAGAAATCGCTGTACACAGACAGACGGATAGTCAGACAGACACACACACAGATGGACGGACGGCATATCCAGAATAACTTTCTCTTTATCAATGATATGAAAATCTGCAAATCGGACTTTATGACTATCACAAAATGTTCTGTTAATCAGTAGGACAAACCATTAGAACGCTTCACGTCACTGGGTGTCTGTTGTGATCATCCCAGCATTTCACAGTGGACATGAAGCCTTCTTCTCCCAATGTGCGGCTTTTCCTACGACTCTGACCGTTTTCCCGTTTAGACACATGATAGGGTAGGCAATAGATGGCAGCACGTGCTTCTTTTGCACCGATGATGGGTATGAAGCGTTTTTTTCTGCTTGGTTTTCATTTGTTTAATATCCAGTGCTTTCCATGGATTCTGGGCCAACAAAACTTTCGTACCTGGAGAAAACTTTCCGGAATACAAGATCGTTGCCTCAAAACATTTCTAAATCTTCAAACGAAAGAAATGTCACAATATGCAACAGAGAGTACAAAAGCCTTCCTCAAGTGCTGCACGTGCTAAAGTGTTGCATAATTTGCTTGTAAGAATTAAATAACTTACAATAAAAATATTAATAAATAAATACCTTATCTCTAATGATCAAAGAAGAGAAAAGGTAACAACACCTTCGCGTTGGCCTAGGTGGTGCGGTCGGTAGAGTGCTGGCCTTCTGTGCTCGAGATTGCGAGTTCGATCCCGGCCCAGGTTTATGGCATTTAAATGTACTCAAAATGCGACAGGCTCATGCCAGTAGATTTACTGGCATGTAAGAGAACTCCGACCCATTGACGACGCTAATATAACCTCGGCAGTTGCGAGCGTCGTTAAACAAATCATAATTATAATTATCACAGCACCTTCACAGTAGTACTATGTGATGCAATGTACTCAACAAACGGAAGTATAGGGCGATTCCTTATCATACAAAGCAATGGAGTTAAAAACAAATGAAAACATACGAGTCCAACTCATACACAACTGGAGCAAAGATGTAGCTCTGTAACCAATGAGACTTCATCTCTGTCATTTTTAAATTAATTATAGCAATGAATGAGAATTCGTGTCCGTGTAAGTTCAAGATAGGAAAATGTAAAAATGTGCATTATAGGCTTAAAGTATAAATACGACATATCACAAATATTAATTAAGATTAATTATAATATAAGGAAGCGGGAATATTCTTACGAGTTAGAGAAACGTTAGGAAAGAACTTTTACACTTCCAGAATCATTCATTAACTAGCCGTACCCGTGCGCTCCGCTGCACCCGTTAGAAATAAATATGAAGTAATTACATAATTAAAATAGGACATTTGATCCAGGGAACATTCGTGTTTGATATAGGCTAAGGATAAATCGTTTATTATGTTACTTAATTTAAATTGTATTTGCATAATTAAAATGCGATCATTTTGATCCAGAGACCACTCATTTGGTCATAAAAATTATTTTAGGAAATACAGGAAACGAATGTACAGAATAGCCTATCATGTTTTCTGTGCATAAGAAGCTATTTTAATCTTACCTGTCCTCGATTCACTCAGAAGTTACTGTGATAACATTATAGGATTATGTCCATCTAGAGAAACTGCACTTTCCAATGGTGAATTAATAATTAATTATACAAATCGGTTAATTTAGCTTCAGACATTACTTCATACAAACACAGAAACATTATCTGTAGGCTATCTTTCATAGCTTTCGATTGTTGCTGTCCAAGGCCCCTTATAGACGAAGTCATTTGTTTTTAAATTCATTACACGGCCTTAGATGGCAGTTACTTTAATTTTAAAACTCATTTATCTCATTAAATATCAGTCCTATCAAAATTTTTCAAGGAATAAAACTTATCGGAAATTATTTTTAAAGAAACTTTTGTTATGTAATATTTTTCACAAAAATCAATAATAAGCGAGATATTTCGATTTATTTAATCCAGGCTCCCTTATAACCCCCTTTTAAATAATGTATTTTGAATGCCATATAGCCTAAAATCTAAGCTACAACGAACTTAATTTATATTCCAATTTTCATCGAAATCCGTTCAGCCATTATCGCGTGAAAAGGTAACAAACATACAGACAGACAGGCAGACATACAAACAAAAATTAAAAAAAAGCGATTTTCGGTTTCAGGGAGATTAATTATATATGTTAGGACCAATTATTTTTGGAAAATCGAAAATTACCAGAAAAATTTCGGCTACAGATTTATTATTAGTATAGATATTAGGTGAGGATAATTAGGCCTGCTACTAATAAAAGAATTGGGCCGAAATTTTAGCCATGCCTCAGAAGAATATTATTACACTTAGGTTCAATTAATGGAGGGAAATAGCATAGGCCTATCGTTTTGTAGAATAAGCATGATAATGTGACCAGTACTCAGTTTTGTATTTTTATTTATTTTATTGGGTTATTTTACGACGCTGTATCAACATCTAGGTTATTTAGCCTCTGAATGAAATGAAGGTGATAACGCCGGTGAAATAAGTCCGGGGTCCAGCACCGAAAGTTGCCCAGCATATAATATTCGATGTCTAAAACTTTGAAATTTTTATATGACATTTGTTGAATAATCTGAACGTTTATTTACACAAATTTGAAATATTCTCTTAGTAAGTTGATTCAGGGGAACAAAGTAGATTTTGGCATCTCTCTTCAAATTATAGTCCCGCCGCTCTTATTTCCGGCAGCCAATCACATTGCAGGTCGGCTACATTTAAACGTGCGCGTCTTGTGATTCGCTGATGATGACTTATGCATTTCCTAAGGCTCGATAAATACTTAATATAATCGCCCGCCATTTTGGCTCTTTCGTTGGCGTTCGCAGAAAGCACACGAGGACATTATTTACCGCTCAATTATTTACTCAATTACAGTGCATTTGATTTATTATCATAGGAGCTACGGCATGATAATGTTTAACGGTGTGGCAAATAGATTCCTCGTCTGGTAGCTCGGCAACGAAAGAACAAAAATGGCGAACTATACTACCTACCTAGACTTTACAGAGCCTTCACTTCCTAAGACGTAAGCAAAGAGGAGGAGTCACGCCGGGAATAACAGCGTCGCGATTATAATATTCCATATTGAATAACCCACTGAACTAAAGCTAAATACATAGATCACGTCAGAAGTTTATAAGCTTATAGTATATTAGTTTTCTTAATTTAGAGGAAAAATAATCGATGTATTTTTCCCAACGTAACTTCTGGTCGAAATACCTATGTAAAAATTTTAGGACTGGCGCAAAGATTAATTTGAACAATTGCAAAGTTATTTTCATGACGAAGTTGGAATTCTGACTAAATAAACGGCTTCCTTGTGGAACAAAGGAGCATCAGACACCACCAAAAACAGTTTTTCGAGCGTGCGGTGGCACTCTCACGACACATTAACACGCCGCGCCTTGCAATCCTATCTCGCTGTGTGTAATTTCATTACTTTGAGCACTGTCGTCTCCGCGGAATTTTAATTTAGGGTCAGCGGTTGTTTGTGGCTGGCTGGCCGGCACGATCGCACATCCGCGGCAGGCAGGATAAATTGTGCCGGTCGCTTGAATGCAACACGTTCAGTTGTTCTCTATCTGTGCGCGTCATGAAAAGGCTCCCACCCCGCGAGATTGCAAAACCCGGTCGATGATAATAAACCCATCAGATGACACAATGGCCAAGTGTGAACCACCGCGGGGCGGGGGGCATCAGTAGCCGGCATTATCTTCGCCCTGGTGAATCTTCAAAGCGCAGCGGGGTCATAAGTAGTGTACATGTTAGTCCGCCCCACCCCCACATTCAGGAGCCGCTCTATTCTTCTGCTTCAGGGGTGTACAGCATGTGTGTGGACAAGATCTGGAAACAGGCCGTCTTTGCAATATTGAAGGAAGCTGCGAGAACTGCGCCTATTGTAAAAATCCAAACTTAGGGTGACACCATAATGTTTATTTATTTATTTATTTATTTATTGACTTACTTACATACTTAGGCCTACTTACTTATTTATTTAGGTCTATTTATTTATTTATCTATTTATTCATTTATTTGTGCCTATTACAGGGCAAAGTCCCAATTACAATAGACAGTACAGATATTCGTTTAAAAAAGCATAGAATTGCATATAACATGAAAAAGAGATGAAACAGATACAAGTGTAAATACAAATTAAAATGGAAATTGAGAAAAGGAAAAGAAAAAAAAATAATAGACAAATAGATACTACCTAAATAAAAGACACATATATAGATATAAATGAAAAATACTAAATAAAATAAATGAAAAATAGTTAAGTATAGATATCACAGCCAAAAATGTAAAATGTAGCTATAATTGGCAAATTACAGAGTAACAAATAGCAATCTATACTAATAATAAATCTGTAGCCGAAATTTTTCTGGTAATTTTCGATTTTCCAAAAATAATTGGTCCTAACATATATAATTAACCACCCTGAAACCGAAAATCGCTTTTTTGAAATTTTTGTTTGTATGTCTGTCTGTCTGTCTGTCTGTCTGTATGTTTGTTACCTTTTCACGCGATAATGACTGAACGGATTTCGATGAAAATTGGAATATAAATTAAGTTCGTTGTAACTTAGATTATAGGCTATATGGAATTCAAAATACATTATTTAAAAGGGGGTTATAAGGGGGCCTGAATTAAATATATCAAAATATCTCGCTTATTATTGATTTTTAGGAAAAATGTTACATAAGAAATATTTCTTTAAAAATCATTTCCGATAAGTTTTATTCTTTGAAAAATTTTAATAGGACTGATATTTAATGAGATAAATGAGTTTTAAAATTAAAATAACTGCCATCTAAGGCCGTATAATGAATTAAAAAACAAATGACTTCGTCTATAAGGGGCTTTGGACAGCAACAATCGAAAGCTATGAAAGATAGCCTACAGATAACGTTTCTGCGTTTCTATGAAGTAATATCTGAAGCTAAATTAACCGATTTGTATAATTAATTATTAATTCACCATTGGAAAGTGTATTTTCTCTAGATGGACATAATGCTATAATGTTATCACAGTAACTTCTGAGTGAATCGAGGACAGGTAAGATTAAAATAGATTCTTATGCACCGAAAACTTGATAGGCTATTCTGTATATTCGTTTCCTGTATTTCCTAAACTAATTTTTATGACCAAATGAGTGGTCTCTGGATCAAAATGATCGCATTTTAATTTTTAATTAAATTTAAATTAAGTAACATAATAAACGATTTATCCTTCTATCAAACACGAATGTTCCCTGGATCAAATGTCCTATTTTAATTATATAATTACTTTATATTTATTTCTAATGGGTGCAGCGGAGCGCACGGGTACGGCTAGTATTATATAAATTCAACTACCTTCAGTATATTAATAAGAAAATGTTTGTATTCCATGTAAGAAATGCAGAAATCTAGATCCCATGTTTTACACATTTCATTGAAATTTGAACACATTTTTAACACTGGTGAATTTTTATGTGATGAAGTGTTTGGATTTTTATAATATAACAATTGACGATTTCTTAAATGTGATGTTCTAGCGTTAATCTGGATTTGTGATAATATTTCGCTGTTATCCAGTAGACCGTTGAATATTTTATACAATAAAAGCTGCTCAGCAAGTAATCTACGACTTCCAAGAGACATTGAATTAAATGCGGTAATTAGATTGTTGTACGAAATTTTGTTATGGAGGGCTGAAAAATGATATCTTATAAAATACAGATATCTAGAGAATCGTTTTTGAATTTTTTAAATTTATTACTATGTGATTTGCAAGTGGGTGACCAAATTACAGAGGCATATTCCAAGTTAGCGCGAACATGACAATTAAAAAGGAGTGTCAAAGTCGAAGTGTTTTGTAAAGTTTTGAATTTCTAACATTAAAACCCAGATTTTTGAAAGCATTATTTGCTATATTAAATATGTGATTATGAAAAGTCAAATTATGATTAATAGTTACACGAGAGCTTTTACACAATATACGGGTATTCGTTGTAATGGTTCATCGTTCAAGGTATAATAATGTTAGGACAGAAGAAAACCGTGTATTGTTTGTATCATACCGAAGAAAAGGTTTTAGAGAAACAAGAACTTGCAGTATAATTATTGCTCTAAAGATACAGGGTGTTAAAAGCATTCAATACTTCAGAAGTTGTAGCATTCATCAAAACAAGGAGAAAAATTCTAATGAAATGGGTCCTAAAATTAATATCTTCGAGACACGAGTGCTTCTTGCTCAACGTGGTTTCCATTCACATTCCAGTGTGGTTTAGGAGTGTGGAAACCGAAATATTTTAGGAGTAATATAGAAGATGACATGTAGCCTATAATATGTGACGAAATAGAAAACATGAAGCATGTACTGTTAACGTATTATGTTAAGACAGATGGAAGTGAGCGCAGTTGGACTATATGAAAAAGAAATTGCTACATTTTAGTAAGGAAATTGTGCTAGCCAAATTATGAAGAATTGCAAATGGACAAATCATGAAATCCTTAGGCACATATTTTTGGAAAATACGAAGAAGGCGAGTGAGGAAATAAGCATGTTAAAAAATGTAAAATAAATTTTAAAATATACTTAAGTGTGAGTGTGTGTCTGTGTATGAAACGTAAGCAGACTTAAATACAGTAGAACCCCGATTATCCGTCACCCTATTAACCGATTGACGGATTATCCGACTGTCTATTTCGCGCCCTTTTTTTTCTTCAGAAATGATATAATAATTTATATGAAGAATGATTTGAACATTATATTAGTAGGCCCTACATACTTTTTCTAGAGAGTGTTATTACTTCGGAATATAAAGACTCGTATTAATAACTAGGTTACCTTGTTGACTAGTTTCGGCCTGGGGCCATCATCAGAACTGGGTGGTCTTCGCGCCTTCTGATTCTGTTTCCGTTACTTTATATTCCGAAGTGACGTATTGTTAAAAGTTGTGTAATCAAGATGAGTGCTATTAGTTTATTACAAGGATTTATCGTCACACAGTATTGTCTGCTGTTCGAATTACCGTTCTATATAACTTGTACATAAAATGTCTTCCACGAGTGTCAAGAGAAAGCGTATTGTGCCACGTATCGAAAAAAGTGTAAATTATAATTGAATGGTTCGGGAAAGGAGAACTGTGACTCATATCGTATCAGAATACGAGATTGGAATTACAACTGCGTGATTTAATAAAATACAATGATAAAGCGTAAAAAAGTATGTAGGCTAATCTACAACATGAGACCTCTATTATTCCTATTTTTCCTGAGATATTCATTACATGGGATTTCCTTGGTCCTTAAAACCCGTCGTTGACAACCAGACTCAAATTAGTGAACTTCTGATCCACTATCCAGCGAGTTAAATACAAGACCACGGAAGAAATTACAAAATCTTCCATTACGCATTATCCGATTTTTCGATTAACCGTTCAGTTCACCCCTTCATTACCACGGATACTAGAGGTTCTGCTGTATTATATAAGTGTGGAAGCTTATACAATTGTATGTTAATAACTGAATGAATAAACAAAGAAGTAAATAAAGAAATGAATGAATAAATATATGGATAAATAAATAAACATTTGGAACAAAGAGGAAAGAATATAACCATATTTCGGAAGATGATTTTATCTTATAACGATGATGAAAGTGATTCTTCTTCTTCTTCTTCCCCTTAGTTTAACTTCTCCCTTTTAGGTGCATTACACGACCCACGCCACCCGGGCCTTACAGGGCCGCGACCTGTCGGGAGAGGAATTAATCTATGGACCACATACATACTTTTGACCACACAAGGACATGGAGGGCCTCCCGGATGAGGGATCAGCTCTATGCCAGGGCCGCCTCCGATACAACACAAACATTTAAGACATTACACAGCATTCACTCACACATATGAAAGGATTAAGGGAAGAATCGCCGTCCATGGCCGGACCTTCAAGGGGTACAATCCCGGCATTTGCCTGGAAATAACTGAGGAGGAAACCATGGAAAATCTCAGTTAGGATTGCCGGCCCCTGAGATCGAACACCGGACCTCCCGAATGCGAGGCCAGCCCTCTACCACGCCGCCGCTAGCCCGCTCGGTGATGAAAATGATGATTGTTACTATTTCAATAATTACAACAGAGGGATATTTATGCATAAACGAATAATCACACTCGGAATTCAAACCGTCCATCATTAGAAAGAACGTGCACAGTAACGACTCCGGCACGCACGCCGTGCATTGATTTCCCTAACAAGTAATTACCGACGAGCTGTCGTTACGTGCCACGTCACGTGAGCGTGCGTGAGTCGTGAACACCACGGTATTAGTCTAGCCGGATTCTTCGGTCCGCATCCGATCCGATTTCAGAGCGTGATTTGACTAACAACGGCCTTCCAGAACTCAAGATGATGGCACTGCGAGAGTAGATTGTCACCTCTGAACAAGTCAGTCCGTGTCCATCACTTTTCTATAAACCCTATTTACACTGATTTACAGGGCGGTAACAAACGCCTCAATTTTGTAATGTAAAAATTTGTACAAATATTCCAAAAAGTGTTAAACTATTGTGTTTATACAGGGACATCATTTTATTTTTACTAACATTTTTAATATTAACCTGGCTATATCTTTGAATTAAAGGTCTAGAAACGGAAACACCGTTTGCTCCCCCTTCCAAGACTGGAGTTCGATGATACTGGCGTAAAATACAATTCATTTTACTAGGTATAGGAGGGAAGAAAAGTAGTTCATCCATTTACGTAAACTAGGAAATATCGCAATTTTGAGTTTGATAATTTTGATTAGGGTTTTGTTTAATCAAAATACAGTACAGTATTGACAATAAATGTTTTTACTGATGAACTGAGCTATCCATTCGGACGTAGTAATTATGTAGTGTATATTGTACTGTGACAGCACATTAGCGTACAATATAGAGAATGAAGTTAAATTGAAAAATAATCATAATATGGATATTTAAACACATTTTTGAAAATGGTGTAAATTTAATCTTCACTTCTGCCTCATCCAAAAAGATAAAATTACTCAGAAATGCTATCTACTGTCTGTCCAAGTGGTTTTGTCGCGGGGTCGCAGAAGGGGGAATCACGTGACAGTTAATTATTTAATGAGGCCCTTTTATTTAAGTTATTTTAAACAGTTGATATAATATTACGTAAAGTCCAATTCCTAACAGAGATTAATGTTTTCAGAAAAGAGCTAAGACAGCCCAGCTACTATACTTTACAGAGGGGCGAACAGAAGCAGATGGGGAAAACCGGGGTACGACGTAGGCAAACGGACGACTGTACCTGTGCGTAAATATGATTCAATATTGAAAGCTCTTTCGTCACTGGAAAACGCGAACATATTTCTGAAAGGTACTATACTCACTAACTCAGTACCACAGTCTAGTATATACAGTCGCGAAGCTCAATACGTAGTAAGTATGCAAACATTAGATAGTTGCTCACCACTAGGATCGCTAATATCGCCTCATTACAGGCAATGCAAAATAGTACCGTCACAGTCTATTGTTTCTAGCACCCTCAAAACTCAAGCTTCGTGACTGTATATAGTAGACTGTGTCAGTACTGCATACGCGGCCTCTTTCTGTTTGGAGAACGGTTTGAAGTTCCTAGTAGAAGGGGTGGGAGTGAAGTACATTCAAAAACTCAGGTACAATAAAAATTGAAGTAAAAATAAAATTATGTCCCTGTAGTATCGATTAAAACAGCTTACTGCAAACTTTTAAACGTAGAATGTCTGAAGTGCAGAGTAAATGAAAACCGCGAATATTTAGTTTGTTTTTTTAGGGTGGACTGAATTCCTGAATGAGATGTGCGTTCTGTTAAGTTGGACTTGGAGCTTCGGATAAAAGCCGTTCGCAGACATCATCTCATACGTTCAAACCTTCAATGTCGGAGCCGTCATGTCTGTAAGTAGTTCGCAAGCATTGGCGACGTCATCACTGGACCAGGTGTGTCAGCCCTAGCTAAGGGATGCCAGCACTTGAGGCGTGCTATCCAGTCTCGTCTTCGTTTCAAGTGGCTGACATCTTCAAAGTGTGGGAAGAATTCGTGGGATAGAGACAAGAGGAGAGTCGACAGACAACCGACAAAAACTGGACCAGATTGTGAGGAAAGGCTTGGATTTCCGTGTGAGAGAATGCGTGCATACCTTAATCCACACTGCAGCTTTTATAACCAAAGATAAAGCTTGCGCACAGCGGCGAGTGGGACGCACCTCCGATCTCTTCCCGTTCCTTCCTCATGCTGCAGTTAAGCCTACGAGATCATAACGACGCCAGTGGAAGATGCAGCACCGCATCACACCGGCCAGGTCAAATGTCAAGGCAAGATTTCATTTCCCCTTGTAGGCCTAAGTAATATAAAGTATAGCTACGGTATAGTATATACGCTATAAGCTTATATTGAAGGCCTATAAGTTAAGTTGTGTTATAATGTTCTATATTATAAAATTATGTTATATGCTATAGGCTATACCAGAAGTTCCCAACCTGTACATCGCGGAACCAAGGTCTGTTTTCAAACGGCATTGTATCACGTTCGCTGATTTTTATCAGCGTGCTGAAATAGTCGTAGGCCCTATTCTTTATAACATATATCAATATAATTAATTATTTATTCCGCCTTATGGCTTGAGCATTGATTATATATAAAACAAAACACTTATGTTTTACATCTTATTTAGTCTTAATACTAACGTTTTCACCCTTATAGGGCATCTTCAGGTACGAGATATAACAGATATCCATCTAAAATCAATTACGAAACTTTGCCTTACATTTGGAATGACATAAATAGACTGAAATATAAATAGTGACAATACTAATCATCCAAAACAACATTAAAGAAGATAATGTCAAATATTAAAAACAAATTAAAACAACGTAAGCTTGCATAGCTATGAAGTAATACTGAATACGCAGTGTTGGCATACAAAGTAGATCTCCATACATAGTGTATAGGCCTAAATATATTGTGTTGTTGAAAGTGAATAGAGAAGCTTACAGAGAGCGGTAATCAATGTGCTGATCATAGTGAAACCAATAAATTACTAGAAATACATAAACCTGATATTACTAAATGAGCCGTTCAGAGCAAAAGTGGTGTAAGTCAAAATTGGGTAATGAGGTTTAAAGTAAAAATTCTGTAAAATACAGTGCAAAGTAGCAATTAATATGGTCTTCTTGCTATTCACTGACTACTAATAGTTTAAATAAATTGAATATTAATTGCTACTTTGCGCCGTATTTTACAGAATGTTTACTTTAACCCTCATTACTCATTTTTGACTTACACCACTCTTGCTCTGAACGCCTCAAATGTACAGTCGTAAAAGCAAATATGAACTGGTCAATTTCGATGGAGCGAGTAAAATTCTTGTTAAGTGTTCTTTATTTCTAACTTTTGAGGCACAGATTTTATAAGGAATGAGAATATCTGAGGGACTTCTCATGGTTTGTTAGTCTTGCGTACCCATTCGATAGTCAAGAAGGCTTTGTTGATTCAGTTTCATTTTTATTAAAATATTGGCATTCCACTTCAATCATCCGGATCCCAGTAATCAACGTCACTAATTGACAGATGATTTTCAATCAATCTTAGTATTAAACAATCTCTGATACGTGACTATCCATAATATCATATAGCAGAAGCTATAAGAAACATAACCTAAATAATATAAACAAGTGTTAGAAAAGTTTTAATTAGGGATGGTGAAATAAACAAGAAACGTTTTAATTAACGATGATGAAATAAAAAATAAACACGAATAATTTTAAAAGAAACAATTATTGAACATACAATTTTCAAATTTGAATGTTTTAGTGGTTGGTGGTTCAGTTGATGTTATATTGGACGTGTGCGTAAAAGAAGTGAACTCGTTGATGTACATGGTGTATCCCTCAACTTATTCAGGATTTCCGAATGGTGCTCTCTTCCTATATGACCAGTGATCTTTATCAATTCTTGTTCTTGAATGCCAATGCGAGTCATATTTGAAAGTGGTGTGCATCGACTGGAGTGGTTTGTAATTTTCTGTTTTTTGACGTCCAGACCAGTGCAGTTTGAAATGTTGGCAAACAAAGAAACAAATGCTAGGGTAGTGATAAAAATAAACAAATGCTAGGGACGCGATAAAATTAAACAAATGCTAGGGACGCGATAAAATTAAACAAATGCTAGGGACGCGATAAAATTGTGCGACAAGCAGCCATGACTGGTTGAAAGACGCCCTTTCGTACCGTTTTATTGGTCAAAAGTAGTGTGACGTAGTAAAAGTGTAATAGTCACTGAAGCACACCTTGAAGTATTTGATGACGATATTAAATATCGGTCTAGTGCCTGGAGCGCTGGACTCGGTTGCGATCCCCAACGTACCCCCGATTTATAGCTTGTGTTGTGGACCAGGTAACACAAGGGTTTTCTCCAGGAGCTCCAGTTCCCCTTTGGCATCGCACAACAAATTTCTATCGTCATAATCTGAAGCATTCTATGGCGTACGTCGTCGATAAATTGTTCTACACAACTGCCTTCACATGGTGAATGACGAACAGTCAACCCCTGTCATTACAAAAATATTTCGTTGTATTTTGAGTAATACTTGACAGATTGAGTACACAGTACAGGGCATCCAATTTTTAATACAGTATGCAAACCAGAGTGCTGCATTGGAATTAAATCGCTCGCTTGAACTCGGTCGAGTGTCGTACCCTCGAGTGAGATACGATCGGTCGTGATACGCTCGTAATAAATAGAAGCACAGTACAAGGTCATCTCACCGACATGTCTTATCTTGTATGGAAGGCGACAGATAAGATACACATATGTTTTGCTCACACGGTAAAAATAAGGCTTTATTTTCTGCGTTTATGACAAACGTTTAATGGAACGTACCAAAACAGTAACATGAAGTTATAAATAAAATAGTATGAAAAACTTCGATATACAGTTATTATTGCTAATTAATAATTATTCAATATTTGATTTACCACATATAATATGATAAGTCCATACATACTGCGACAATGTAGAAACATTTTACAAAATATTATTGATAAAGCAGTAGATTAATAACAATATTAGTACAGAGATAACGTCACAGAAAATATAATAAAACGAATAATCATCCTGCACAACTGTTACAGACGCAAAGATTGATACACTAATTATTATTATTATTATTATTATTATTATTATTATTATTATTATTATTACTAGAAAACTTGATACAGTTCTTGCATTATCGTGATTGTGTTCTCCGTTTATAATAATTACATTTACATCCAATACATCTATCAGATGTGGCAAAAACAAAATCACTCCTGTGTGGGGGAACATTTACCTACAACATTTATATTACATTTTAAAGCAAGTTTTGTAGTTGTACTATGGAGAGGTAGTTAAACACTGCAAAGTTTTGAAATGATAAACATCTATGATGTTACTACACAGTTCATCACTGTAACAATAACGAATGTCTAACGCTCGGGTTATACCGTTCGAGGATTTATCGCTCGTGACAATTTTATTTATCATGCATGTGCACTACCTATCGGATTATGCTATGAACTACTTGGCGCTCGAGCGAAAACGTCCGATGCAGATCTCTGATGCGAACACATTTCGTACCTTACCCATTAGGTATGATATTCCGTGACATGTAGTATTTTATATTAAGGCTGCCTTCTTGAAGTCATCGGAAGCTCGATATTTCACTGCCTTTTCGTAGATACTTAACTCTGTCTTTAGCAGTTTCTGGAGTGATCTTGGCTTTTGTTCGAGGTCTTCAAGCCATTATTCCTCCATAAGAAAGCCTCTTCCTAACTGATACCTGCACGCCAAAATCAATTAAATCGTTCTTTAGGTCATTCCCAGTGACTGAGACGATTACTTACTGTTGTCTTAAGTCTTCTTACCGTTCTGGGGTTTTGGATTACTCCGCCTACTACATTTCCTTGTCTTTGTGAATGACAAACCTTTTCCTTGTCACACAATTGTTTTATTCTGCTTACTAATTTCTGTAAAATCAAAAAGAGCAGTAGGGTTTTCTTCCATCCAGTGATGAAGTTTTGGAAAGTGAGTAGGCCTGTATCATTTTTAGCGAATGTGGCTTCATCTGCAAGAATGCAGCGGATACACCAGTGATGTCAAAGCAAGCGCATTTTTCTGACCTTGAAGTCGTGCGCGGGCATCAAGCGCTAAGTATGGGAAGAGGAAGGGTTGTGTATATGAATAAGCAACCTGTTGGACTAAGAAAACATTGTTGCACAAACTTCAGACGGAACGTGAAATTTTATGTCGTTATTTTTATATGGCTTCTTTCTGGTTAATTATTATCTATATTGTCTGTAAAACAAAAGTACTAACACCAATTTCTTAATATTGCACTTGTGTTTTAAATCTTAATAATATAATAAAGAGTTAAGATGGAATATTCACATAAATTCCATAGTAATAGAACTATACTGTACTAAATGGATGAAACATATCATTGATAAAGAAAGCGATATCCCCCCCCCAAAAAAAGAGATTGAGTATGACATGATAAATTGGAATTGATATTGGTGGTACCTTTAGCCTTATAAAAGTAATCAATAAACTAATCAAAACAATATTACAGTACAAAGCAAGGTTACCTAGGTGCTATACATGTTTTAAGTGTAATTAATATTCCATAACAAAACTCTTATCGCATTATGCTTTTAAGGTGATATTTGTGAGCACCTTCCTATCATCAGAATATTAAATTATTTTCCCGAAATCTACTGAAGCTATAGAGCCGACATTTTTACAACACATGGACACGTATCTTTTGCTTATGATGTAACAGTAGTTGCTTTGTTAATTCATTTCCTTACAAACAATTTCCATGCGAATATTTTCAAAATTTTCAATACACTATCTTCAGTATTACGTATATACGGTATATTAGATTTACGAAAACATTCTGTAAGGCTACTAAATAAATAGGCCTATATCTGAAAATTTCACTTTTCTGTAAAAGAAGTTGAGAAAATATTTCTTTTGAATAAAAAAATCAAACTCGTGAAAAATGAGCATTAAAATTAAAACTTACATTCTTATAATGCACTTATACTTCTCAGACAAATCTAAAAATTACCATGGATACAGTTTTATTAAGTTCTCTTCTCTTTATCCGTTGAATCAGTGCTGGTCATCCCTGTATATAGCTCGACCAAGCGGCATATACCACCTCTACCGTCTGTCTCTTTCCTTTCCGCTGTAAAGCGCTCAGGCTCTCCTGGGCTCTAAAGCGCACGCTTGCTCCTATGGGCATCAGTTGACATGCCTGGGATACGAGATAGCGATCACTAGGACAATAAACGAAGCTTCGAACTTTAGTTTTCCTCAAGTAGGTCTGATTGCTGCAGGAACAGGAAAAGCTGCAAATTGGAATCGAACGTAACCACTGACGGGTTAAGTCGCAGTCAGTCTTGAGTAGCCCCGCTCGGCCTGCGCTTGGAATTGATTTCGATCCTGGTCGCCTCTCGTGTTGCTGCTTTTCTTTTATGTGCAGAGCAGAGGCTGTAATAAAACGAAGAGTCCCTCAAGCGTCTCGTGTTGCAAGGCGGTCGGTTCCTTCAGCTTGCGAGTTCCTAGTTGGACTACAACGAAAGCTGTGCGATGTATCGGCCCTTTATTAGCTTTTACATCGTCATCGTCAACAGAGCACTTTCGTTCATCAATAGTCGTGAAATACTGAGATAATTTAAAATTTTCACAGGTTTTGTTTCAAAACTAAGCTGTCCATGGTTCTATTCCCGACGTGGGCGGGATTTATCTCCATTCCACGGAAATGGGTGTCTTCGCTGTGCGAACTACACAGTCAGAAAGTTCACATTGTGAATCTAGTGTTGGCCCAGCTAGCCTAACCATTACTACA
This sequence comes from Periplaneta americana, assembly GCA_025594305.2. NCBI lineage: Eukaryota > Metazoa > Arthropoda > Insecta > Blattodea > Blattidae > Periplaneta > Periplaneta americana. Next base: position 142,297,722 of record JAJSOF020000019.1, on the reverse strand, counting down.
TCGAAGAATGTCAAACATTAAAATCGAAGACAAATGGTTTTAAAATAATCGTTAGTGAGAAAAACTCACAAAGGAGATTAGAAAACATACCAGAAAATTAAGAAATACAGTAGAACCTCTATTATCCGTGGTAATGAAGGGGATGAACTGGACGGTTAATCGAAAAATCGGATAATCCGTATCATAAAATACTTTCATAAATTAAGTGAATAAGAGCTGAAGTTCCGTAATTTCCTCCATGATCTTATGTTTAACACGCTAGGTAGTGCATCAAAAGTTCAATAATTTAAGTTCGGTTGTCAACGACGTGCTTTTAAGGGGTAAGGAAACTTCTTGTAATGCCTATCAGCGGAAATATAGGAATAGTAGCCCTAGAGGTCTCATATTGTAGATTTACATACTCTATACACTTATCCTTGATTTTTTAAATCGCGCACAGTTGTAACATCAGTCTCGTATTCTGATGCGAGATGAGCCACAGTTTCTCATTCCTCAAACCACTGAATTATTTGCATTTTTTCGATACTTATCATAAATAGTTTTCTTCTGACACTCGTGGAATACATTTTATATAGAAGTTGTACAGGACGGCAACTTGAACAGTAGACCAACCTGGATAAGCGTTAAGGCTTGTAATGACACTCCCTAGAAAAAATACGTACTAATACAACATACAGTAGTACTTCATATGTTTCTGTCGCAAAAAAAAAAATGAGTGAGAGAAAGATAGTCGGATAATCCGTCAATCGGTTAATAGGGTGTCGGATAATCGGGGTTCTACTGTAGAAGCATTAGGCCTGCCACAACAGAGATAGGACCCCATGCAAAATAAAGCCAGTATTCACAAAAATGACAAAACGCACACAGTAATTATTATTGCTGAGCGGATATTCCATACTTAATTTACTTAGAAATTCTAGTATTTGGTACCATAGGCCCTATATAACTTTCTTCATTTTTGGTTATTCTGGAGGTCCGCCTCGAGATCTCGCAGAGTGAAGGGTGACTGAATGGCTATGTGGACATTGAAAAAAAATTGAGACGGTGTCGGGTGAAGTTCCTAGTTGGTAGAGCGATGATGCGTTCATCCAAAGGTCCTGAGATCGATACCCGGCCCCGGAACAATTTTTCCCTTGAAATGATTCAAGTCTGCTCACAGAGAGCTATACCTGAAAGATAGATTTGCATAGTGACGGTATGGTGTTGGTAAGCTAGTGCTGGGAACGTGGGAAAAACCCTTATCACCAACTTTACTCTGTCCACCACAAATTTCATCTCGCCAAGAGAGCAGCCAACAAATCACATGAAATTAAGGAAACGTGCCAAAATGTATTTATGCAAAATGAAGTGGCTTTTGTGAATCACGATCTGTCAAATTATATATATATATATAGACGCCTGGACGGAAGAAGCTGCGAGGACTAGTTGTCACAATTATCCATTCACAGTAGGCTATAGTAAACATGAAATGTCTTCACAAACAAAATCGGGATGAGAGAAGAATTCGATTGTTAACATGGGGGATACAAACAACAAGGGGCTTGGACATATTTTAATCTATTAGCGCAATCCGATGAGTTACGGAAGACAGACCCGCTGAAGAAACTTTAAATGTATCATCGGAACGGACCTTGCATTAATGAAGATGAAAGTAAACTCTTCGAGGAGCAGTGCCGGACTCGACACGGACCCCTGCACCTCGGCTCATGGTGGCCCATTGTGGCCCGATAGGTGGTATTCGTGAATCCGATAATAACCGTAGGCCCTAATAATCCGATAATAAATACCCAAATCCTTGAATGATTCTACTCTAGGTAACTTCACACTATTAATTTCATGCGAATTTTGAGCAACCGTCTTATTTTTAGAATACGTCATAAAGCAACATTTATTAATTAATATTTGAGGAGAAAAATTCGCTCCGGCGCCGGGGATCGAACCCGGGTCCTTGGTTCTACGTACCAAGCGCTCTGACCACTGAGCTACGCCGAATTTAATCCACAGCACCGGATCGAACTCCTCCCCTACAGTGTTTCCCCCTTTTTTTTTTGTGGCCTGACTCCAAGTTGGGCATATGCGTTGACGTTTATATTCCAAGTCAACTGCCATTATACAAGGAGCGCACTCATCTAAGTGACTAATGGCCGGGATTCCGCAGTAAAGTGCACAGCAATCTGTACAGTCATGCACTGCTAGCTAGACGAATTTACTAAAGATGTTATTAATTGCTCCAATATAATAATATCTGTTATCATGACAATTAATATTTGAGGAGAAACACTGTAGGGGAGGAGTTCGATATGGTGCTGTGGATTGAATTCGGCGTAGCTCAGTGGTCAGAGCGCTTGGTACGTAGAACCAAGGACCCGGGTTCGATCCCCGGCGCCGGAGCGAATTTTTCTCCTCAAATATTAATTGTCATGATAACAGATATTATTATGTTCGACCAATCAATAACATCTTTACTAAACTTTTATTAAGATTTAACAGAAGAAAATTATCGATACTCCATCTATATAGTCTGTCCAAATCATGCTGCATAGGTAGGCTACTTGAAAGTTATTTTATTTTTAAAAGCATTAGGTATTCAAATTTAAAATGTGGTTTTCATTGTTTTTATTTCTGGTTTAATATTAAACGCAGTTCCTAAGGTAACTTATTTGGCGTATTTCGGCTAGGAGAAAGAAAACCTCGGACGAAAGAAAATTCTGGTCCTCCAGGTTTGAGGGTGGTGCAGTGGTTGTGGTGTGAGCGGTCTCACTTCACCTGCTGCTGCTGCTGGTTTTTGTTCGCGCGGGACTTATCTGCGGTCGTCATCCTCATCAGCCGGGCGGGCCATGTGTTGGAGGAGCTGTGTGAGAAAGCGACTCTCCGAACAATTTATGGCTCTGCGCTGAGTACACGGCTAGGTGATTGCTACAATCAGCTACTGTAATACGAGGGCCGCCGTGAATTCCTTGTTCCTTCCTTGAAGTCATCATCGGCTCATTCTAACTACGTTGTCCAGTTAAAATTACTGTAAGTCGTCATTTTTACCTCAATTTTATGATTGTCTTAGGTTTATCTCATCCTGATTTCCTTCGTGTCTTTGGTGAAAATGTTAGACTAATCAGCAACTTACTTACTTACTTACTGGCTTTTAAGGAACCCTTAGGTTCATTACCGCCCTCACATAAGCCCGCCATTGGTCCCTATCCTGAGCAAGATTAATCCATTCTCTATCATCATATCCCACCTCCCTCAAATCCATTTTAATATTATCTTCCCAGCTACGTCTCGGCTTTCCCAAAGGTCTTTTTCCTCTGGCCTCCCAACTAACACTCTGTATGCATTTCTGGATTCGCCCATACGTGCTACATGCCCTGCCTATTTCAAACGTCTGGATTTAATGTTTCTAATTATGTCAGGTGAAAAATACAATGCGTGCAGTTCTGTGTTGTGTAACTTTCTCCATTCTTCTGTAACTTCATCCCTTGGCTTAATTCCAACTTCCTTTCTTTAAATATATCTAAATCAACTTTAGTTCCTTTTTCGTTAACAGCTGCCAGTGTTCAAAATTTAAAATTTAGCGATAAATATAGACTAATAATACACAGTGAAAATTGTTTAGATCCCAAAAGTTGTAAATGTCCACCTTTGAAAGAAGCCACGTATGTCAAATATCTGGGTATCATTATTGATCAGAACTTAAAATGGCCTCATCACATTACTTATCTTTGTAAGAGGCTTCGTAAAACAATTTATAAATTCGTTAATCTTCGATGCTACTTACCTATTAGAGTTCTACGAAATGTTTATTTGGCCATTATTCAGTCTATCATTCAATATGGTATAATTGTTTGGGGTGGAAGTACAAAAATTAATCTTAGTCCGTTAAATTTACTACAAAAACGAATAATTAAAATTTGTTTGAAGAAATGTTTCGATTATCCAACTAAATTAATTTATTCTGAATTTAATGTATTTAATATTGAACAAATTTATAAATATACGCTGTTAAAATTTTATCATAAAAATCGTAATAAGTTTGTATTACAGACACACAATTATGACACAAGACGAAATATTAATTCAACATTAGTAGAACCTAAATGTCTCACATCTGCTGGTCTAAAGCATAGCATAAATTTTGGCCCTCGGTTGTACAATGCTTTAACTAAATTACACCCAGAACTTCTAACATGTAACTCACTAACATATAACAAGAAAATTAGAAACGTGTTAATATCTTCAATTTGATTACATAAATTTATAGCCTATGTGTATCAATTAATCAACCTATATTATATTTGTATTCTATAATTTTGAAATATATATTAGTCCTACTTTTCACGTGCGATATTATTCTTCTCTAGTGTTAATATTATATTATATAATTCCATTGCCGCTGTAATTATATTTTAGTTCCTATTTTATTTTACTTATATATTTATATTATTATTATTATTATTATTATTATTATTTATTTTAATATTATATCTGAACTGCGACCGAGCACGAGCGCTGCTCATTCGGTCTCAAATTTTGTTAATACTACTGTATCTTCTTTTCATATTGCTTGTATTATTTTATTTGTATTTCTCTTTGTTTGTTTTGTAATTATATTTCTATATTCTGTATATTTGAAATAAATAAATAAAGAATTGCATTCTTAGCCCCAAATATTTTCCTAAGCACTTATTCTCAAATACCCTTAAGCTCTGTTCCTCTCTCAAAATCAGAGTCCAAGTTTCACAACCATACAGAACAACCGGTAATATAACTGTTTTATAAATTCTAACTTTCAGATTTTTTGAGAGCAGACTGGATGATAAAAGCTTCTCAACCGAATAATAACAGGCATTTCCCATATTTATTCTGCGTTTAATTTCCTCCCAAATATCATTTATATTTGTTACTGTTGCTCCAAGGTATTTGAACTTCTCCACCTCTTCAAAAGATAAATTTCCAATTTTTATATTTCCTTTTCGTACAATATTCTCGTCACGAGACATAATCATATACTTTGTGTTACTACGGATATTATTGCTGTTTTTCCCAAAATTAAAGATTTATTCTCGCCGTTACAATTATTATAACGTTCAAACTGCTGAAATAAGACAGACGTTGATACAAACTTATTTCACAAGTTTTGTACGGAATACGAACTTGTGAATGGAATGAAATGGCACGTTTCGTAGTGCGATGATTGAAGTGCTGGTGCTACATTTGTTTGACCCCAATAACCTACTCGGTCGCAACGCAAGCAGATCGTCAGGTGGCGATTCGAAGCAGAGCCACGTCGAACACATCTTCGCAGCTCATTCACCCTGGGAGGAACAATGGGGGATTGCATAGGAGTGGGAGGTGGGCGAGGACAACACAGCAGCCATTACGACACGGACATTTCTTGTCGTTTTTATTGTTTTAGAACGCCGGCCGGGCTGGAAACGGAAAACAATGGCAATGAATGCGCAGCAGACGCCACGAGTCTTCACAGAACTTTCCTCTTGGCTCTTCCTTGACTAGAATTGATCTTTTCATGCCACAGATTCCCTTAACTAACACTGAATCCGGCCTGAAGGATCTAGCCTATGTTGGCCCAAGCACACTGCATCAGTGACTACTAATGGTAAAGCTACAGTGACATCAAAAACTTTTGCCTTGCATTTTTATTGTAATAATAATAATTTATTTATTTAATCTGACAGGATTAAGCCCATAAGGCCTTCTCTTCCATCCTACCAGATAGCACATATAAATACAAAAAGAAATACAAACATTGATGAAAATAATACAAATTAAGTTAAAGCCCTATAGAGGGTCAACAGAGTCAAAAGAACACTAGAGAGCTCTCATCGAGCTAATACAAGAAAAAAAAAAAAAAAAGAAAACAGAGATGATGATAGTGATAACTGATAACTGATGATGATGATGATAATAATAATAATAATAATAATAATAATAATAATAATAAATACATTACATATTAATTGTCAATTTTACAACAGCATAGTTACAATATTTACTATATATCATGGGTTAAGGCGAAGTTGCGCAACCTGACAGTGGTCAACAAGCAATTCCATGAACTATAATTTTTTTTTTTTAAATTTAAATTTGAATTTTGATATTGTCCGACAGTCTCTGAAATGGTCAGGGAGAGAATTCCAGAGGCGTGGAATAGATATGCTCAAAGATGATGAGTAGAAGGATGTTCTGTGCAGAGGAATAGAGAGAAGGTAGCCTACATGTTCCGGGTTCGAGGTAGTGAAAGGTAAACAAAACGAGATGCTAGGCAAGAGGGTGTGGAGGTGTGGATGATTTTAAATAGTAATAAGAGAGAGTTGAAGAATCTTCTTTCTTTAAGTTGGACTCCAAGACAACAATTTTAGTGACGGTGTTACATGATCGAATTTTCTAATGTTACAAACGAAACGAACGCAGATATTGTGAACACGCTGTAGTCTATGGGCAAGATCAGTATTTAGATTCGCGAATAGAGAATCGCAATAATCGAAGTGGGGCATCACTAAAGTATGGATCAGGTTCTTTTTAAGGCTGAGAGGTAAAACATTGGTTAAGTGTCTGAGGGAATGAATTATGGAAAAAATTTTCTTACATATGTACCTCATTTTTTACTATACAATGCAGGCTTTGCTTAATGGTAAGTTTTAGTTGCCATGGCAATATTTTACACTGCATAGGCACAATCAGGATATAGTTAAAATGCAAGGAAAAAGTTTTTGATATCACTTTATTAATAGGTCTAATTATTGCATGTAAAGAATCAGAATGATTAACGCGTATGAAGAATGTTTCCTTATTGATATTTTTGTATCTACATAATGTTTCATAAGTATGATAATCATTCCTCCAACTAGATAGCGTAGTGTCATAATTTCATCATAGCCTACATTTTTGTGGGCTACTTATTGCACACTGCCTAAGATTAGGGTAATGCAGCTTGAACTTTTTGTAGAAGCAAACTGCAACTGAGAAGCGCAAGAAAAATTCTGTGAACTTCACATTTCAGGAGAAGATATAGTACCTACGTGAAGTTGACAGATTACAGAAACACGGAAATTAAAAATATTAATACAAACAGAGACAAAGTCGCTACTGGATGGCTACAAGCTTCCCCTTCTGCTACGAATGACGAAATTATCACGATTATATGAGTTTGCAATTTTGTATTTCTACAAATGTTCTAATTTATTATTCTAATTTTATTAGCCTATTCGATTTATAATTTAATTTTCAATTTTAAAGGGGAATGACCGGTACATTGACAAAGAGCGTTTCATATTAAAGTCAAATTCCAGTCACTCGCAGAGGGAAGGGGCCCACATGTTAGATAGGCCGCGCCTGGTCACTTCAGACACTCTAAGTGGCGGAGTCAGTTTGAAGGATGGCTCTTGTGCAGCCGAGTCACGTCGGTGGCTGTGGGAAAGCGAGGGTGCACTGCATTATCACGGGAAGAGGCAGTCATTTGTTTGGAAGACTCGAAACTCAAGACCCAGATAGCAGCCGCCAGGGCGCTGCGACTCAGGCAGAGCTAACTGCCCTTCCATTCCCGATTTAATACGTAATTAAAAGTTATACAGGGTGATTCAAAATAAATACTAAATAGTTTAGGGGTGGTAGCATGGACTTTCAATGAATGTGGAAATAAAGGTGTTTGAATGTCACGCATAACAAGCCTTACAGATGGTATGAAGTGACTGCGTACAACGGAATGTCACGTGTCTCTCTTCTGAGGCAGAATGTTCATAATGGGTGTAGAGAAACAGCTGTTTGTAGTTCTTTTGGCTACAAGGATGGGCATGCTCTTCCAGCATGACAGAGCCCCTGTCTATTTTAGCCGTCAGGTGACACATAATCTTAAATCTTACATTTTCCGAACTATTGATCAGAAGCGGTGATCATGTGTACTGACCACCAAGGTCCCCATATCTCTCCTGACCTTACTGGGTTTTTAGGGTGGGTATGTGTGCTGTAATACTATTCCATCTATCGTAATAAACATGGGTAGTATAATGCAGTGTCGTTTATGAATGTTTGATCCCTATCCTACCCTATTAGTAGACATTCCTTGCCTTTTCAATTGTATATTTCAAAATTTGGAAATTGCGCATGCATTTTCACAAAATAATAGTTGCTACGATTTATGTCGCAAACCCCGTGTATAGAACATATTAAAATAAATTAAAAATCTGTTATGCGTTTTGTAATTAACGGTATGATTAATTAAAAAAACTAGGCTGAAAGTTGCAAATTTGACAACAGCGCGTCGCCGTCTCAGTACGAAAGTGCACACGCACTCGGTGTGAAGGGCTGAGTTCCGTCGCTGGGTCACCGCAGTTGGGTTGCTATCCTTCCTAATGGCGGGAAATAACGATAACTTACTTGTTAATTTTGTACGCAGTTTTCAAGAAAACCGTCCACTTCGTTTAAAACTTCAAAGAGATAAATAATTCGTTATCAATTTCTCTAATGACATTAGATTCGTACGGGTTGTATTTATCGAGTAAAAGAAGAAGAAAATTATTATTTCTGAGAAGAGTATTAATTTGGGACTAATTTGGTTAGTATAATTTTTGTGTGTTGAATTGTATGATTTTGTGTGTTTTAGTCTGGATAGTTTGATTCCGTGTATAGTTGGTATAGTTCGTATTTAGTTAGTATAATTTTTGTGTTCAACTGTATCGTTTTTGTGCGTTTAGTCTAGATAGTTTGTGTTCTTAGGCTGTACAATTTATGTGTGCAATTTGTATAGGTTTTTGTGTATTTAGTTTGTGTGTGAGTTAACACTATGTATGTGTTCAGTTTGTGTAAATTTTTTTTATCGTGTGTTTAATGTGGATGGTTGTGTGTTCAGATTATAATTTATGTGTTTAGTTTGCATAGTTTTTTGTGGATGTTTAGTTTGCTTAATTTATGTGTTTAGTCTGTATACTTTTTCGTGTTTAGTTGGTATAATTTGTTCATGTGTTTAGTTTGTAAGTGTATAGTGTAAGCTCTCTTGGACTGGCTCCCCAAGTGTAGTAGACCTTCAGCTCACCCTACACTCCTGTAGGAGGCCGTTGCCCTTATGGGATTTCAGGCTTTTCGTATTTCGTAATCTTGTATTAGAAGTCTTTGTTTTACTCTATCCAAGGAGTAGCTTGCACAGTTATCACTTCCACCCTGAGGCTCGTGATCACGCGAGTTGTCTCCCAGTGTGATTCACGTTTGTGCGATGTGCTGGGATTGGCAGCCCTGCCTATCAGTGCATATTTGTAGCCTCTTCAGCATAAATGGAATGACGCTAAGACAGGCTATGAGGATTCATCTGCCGCTTGGGATTAGATCTGGAGACCTTACCGGCCAATACACCCTTCTGGGAAAGTGGCATCCGGGTGGTTTCTCAAGTGAGGTGGTGCCATCTAGTAACGTAGTCAGCACGTGCTGCAGGAGTCAACATGGCTTTGTCGTGTTGAAGAACTACTGAACACGCTGATACTGAATATTCTGACAATTTGGCCCTTCCTGCTAAAACAGAGCACTGCGGATCTAGACATAAGCTCCTAGTATGTGAACATGGTAGTAGGCAGGTCAAGGAACAAAATGAAGCTTCTCACTGAGTAAGTAATTAGACCAGCCGTGGCGAAAATGTGATCGTGCGCCGAGCCACTGTGTAACCTACAACGTGCATAGCACCTATGGAGGGAGGCGGACACCCGAAGGGGAAGTGAAGCAACTGTCTGACTTATTAACGGATTTTCATTTTCCTTACGTCAAGCAGTTAAATATAATTTTATAGAGTATAAGGTTCCAAATTAATGTTTAGTACGTGTAACGAAGAAAGAAATGAATAAGAAAACATAGGACACATTATCACAACCTAAAATTAACTGTCTTCAGAATGTCTCTGCGACAAAGTTTCAAAATCAGGAATTATGTCACTTACTGCCAGTCGTAGTTGATCACGAAGGTATTTGTCTGTAAGTCATGATCTAAATTTGGTGTTTACTATTTTCATTGTTGAAAATAATTTTCCACAAACGTAAGTTGTAGCGAACATGGCTTCAACAGAGCAAGCGAAAGAACGAAGCTTCGGATATTTATTTTTTGCCAAAGATTTGTAAAGTTCAACATTTGTCCAATCCTTACATCTAGCTTTCATTTAACATCACATTGTAAATCAGCGAGTTTTAATTGAGGATCTAACCGCATTATTCGTACATCTGCTGAAAAAGGCTCGACGTACAGAGATAATAATAACACAACCTTTTAATGTTTCATGAGTAACATGTAGTACAATGCCGTTTTATGTTATACAACCGTTTTCCTCGTAATACTTGTGAACAAATTGTAAATTTAATATTCTCATCATATTGGCAGGAAAAAATTGCGTCCTCCCATCCTACTTGAAATTTTCGTTTTTGTAGAGGTACATGGTTTCGAGAGAGACATTGCGACGATATGCCACTCGCAGGTCAGAAACAAATATAAATGGAACGGAGTTTGACTCCAGTGAGTGAGAGGGTGGGGGTTGGGGAGGTAGGAAACAAGAGAAATGGACAGCTATCATTGCGAGCCACAATGTCTCGCGAGTCACATTTCGCCACGGCTGAATTAGACAGTTGGTGGCGTGTTATCATTACTTAGCGTTAAGTGAAGAAAATTTGTGAAAGACAATGTCTACACATTGCCGATCATTAGTAGAAAAAAAGAGGAAACAGGGAAGTAAGAACAGGAGAAGGAAGAAGCGAAGAGGAAATAAGAAGAGAGAACAAAATAAGGATGATGATGATAAAATAAAACACTAGAAGGAAGAGAGGAAATTGAAGTGAGACAAGTGACAGAAGTAGAGGCACTGCAGAGGTCAGACGCTGTGGTTAATGAGGATATCGACCCGCCGGGGATTGTTCTGCAAGACAGGAAGGAGCGGCAGTTATCATCCCCACCGGAGCCTTATTGTGGACTGACCAACGACAGCACGGCAGGAACAACACTGCTGCAGAAATTAACCTTCGTGAGATCGAATAACAAGCCACACAAGAGAGTTGCTTATCTTGGATACGCGGAGACGATTTCTATTCTGGAAGTGTCGTGTACTTTCAAGGCTATGATGATGAAAAACGAAAAACATCGTTACAGGATTTTATTGTCTTTCTTACTATATGACATCTTCCACATATCTAAGAGAGTATCGATTATATCACACTGAAGCTCTTAAGATTTCTGGTCTGGGTAGCGCACTCGGTATAGCGCTGGCCTTCTGTGCTCGAGGTTGTGGGTTCGATCCCGGCCCAGGTTGATATAGCATTTAAGTGTGCTTAAATGCGACACGCTCATGTCAGTAGATTTACTCGTATGTAAAAGAACTTCTGTGAGACAAAATTCCGGCACACCGGCGACGTTGATATAACTTCAGTAGTTGCGAGCGTCGTTAAATAAACCATAATTTAAATTTAAGATTTCTGTATAACGATATTTTGAGTTTGTGGTCATTTACAAAACCATATTTACAGATATTAATAAAACTTAATCCGAGTGAATCTGGAGGATCCATTCAGATCATTTTGATACATTTCCAATAGAGTCAATTTACTGGATGATTTTTTTTTTTTCCCCATATTCACCAAGTCATTATATACGGCTTTATCTGTAGCCTATTTATTACTATTACTAGCTGTACCTGTGCGCTCCGCTGCACTTGTTAGAAATAAATATAAAGTAATTACATAATTAATATAGGACATCTGGTCCAGGGAACATTCGTGTTTGATAGAAGGATAAATCGTTTAATATGTCACTTAATGTAAATTGTATTTAAATAATTAAAATGCGAGCATTTTGGTCCAGAGAGCACTCATTTAGTGCAATGATAATTCCTTTAACATGTTTCTTAATTGTTATTACATGCAAACAATTAAAATATGGTCATTTGGTTCAGAGAACAACCGTTTTTGGTGCAATTTGGTCCCATCAAAATTTTGTTTGAAATGAAACGTACCGGAAATCATTTTTAAAGAAACTTTTGTTATGCAACATTTTTCATAAAAATTAATAATAAGGGATATATTTCGATTTATTTAATTCCAGCCCCCTTATAACCTCTCTTTTAAATAAAGTATTTTGAATGCCATATAGCCTAAAATCTAAGTTACAACGAACTTAATTTATATTTCAATTTTCACATAAATCGGTTCAGTCATTATCACGTGAAAAGGTAACAAACATCCAGACAGGCAGACAGACATACAAGCAAAAATGTCAAAAAGCGATTTTCGGTTTCAGGATGGTTAATTATACATGTTAACACCAATTATTTTTGGAAAATCGAAAAGTATCAAAAAATTTTGGCTACAGATTTATTATTAGCATAGATTATATTATTATTATTATTATTATTATTATTATTATTATTATTATTATTATTCATAGTTTTCTACCCAATGATAGCTCTTTTACAGAAAATTCAGCATTCACCAATCCTTTCTATTTGTTGTCCTCTTAGTCTCCTCATATGATCCACATATCTTAATGTCGTCTATCATCTGATATCTTCTTCTGCAGCGAACTTATCTCTCGTTCACCATTCCTTCCAGTGCATCCTTCAGTAGGCAGTTTCTTCCCAGCCAGTGACCAAACCAATCTCTTCTTCTCTTCCTGATTAGTTTCAGCATCATTCTTTCTTCATCCACTCTTTCAAGCACAGCTTCATTTCTTATTCTGTATGTCCATTTCACCCTCTCCATTCTTCTGCACATCCACATTTCAAATGCTTCCAGTACCTTCTCTTCACTGGATAGTTAGAAGTCAAGGTATTAATTGCCCTTCACTAGGTATAAGATAAGTGAGTCGCTAGTCAAACCCTTAATAAAGAAGCAGGACGGAAGGGTAAGGTATGATCTCCTTCCCCTTAGCCATCACTTGTTCATTCAATGTTAAGCAGTTTGGGTATCGTTCCCTCCTACATTCCCCTTTACTGTGTACTACGGGCTGCATTTTGTATGACATAATCTTTGCCGACCACTGTTCTAGATTCATCAGCGTCTCGTTAAGTCACAGTTTGTTTAAAAAACTATTGTTAATTTTTGTTAATATGAATGATTGTAGCATTTATTCTCCTTCTAGTCTCACCGCAGGCAGATGCAGACAAAGAATGTTATCATGTGAATCTCACTGTGCACACAGCCTTTCCACCAGCAACAGTCGGTCCATTTTTAATTGGGGAAGAGTACATTGTTGTTCCTTGTAACATGAAACACGAGAAGATATTTATTTGTATATATGTATGCATGTATTGTACGAAATGGAAATATAAAAATTGGAGATTTATCCTTCGAAGAGGTGGAAAAATTCAAATATCTTGGAGCAACAGTAACAAATATAAATGACACTCGGGAGGAAATTAAACGCAGAATATATATAGGAAATGCCTGTTATTATTCGGTTGAGAAGCTCTTATCATCCAGTCTGCTGTCCAAAAATCTGAAAGTTAGAATTTATAAAACAGTTATATTACCGGTTCTTCTGTATGGTTGTGAAACTTGGACCCTCAGTCTGAGAGAGGAACATAGGTTAAGGGTGTTTGAGAATAAGGTGCTTAGGAAAATATTTGGGGCTAAGCGGGATGAAGTTACAGGAGAATGGAGAAAGTTACACAACGCAGAACTGCACGCATTGTAGTCTTCACCTGACATAATTAGGAACATTACATCCAGACGTTTGAGATGGGCAGGGCATGTAGCACGTATGGGCGAATCCAGAAATGCATATAGAGTGTTAGTTGGGAGACCGGAGGGAAAAAGCCCTTTGGGGAGACCGAGACGTAGATGGGAGGATAATATTAAAATGGATTTGAGGGAGGTGGGGTATGATGATAGAGACTGGATTAATCATGCACAGGATAGGGACAGATGGCGGGCTTATGTGAGGGCGGCAATGAACCTTCGGGTTCCTTAAAAGCCATTTGTAAGTAATATGTAAGCATGTATAGACACATACACTTATTGTAAATTAAGCCCTTGGCCAACTTTATTGTACCCTATAATTGCTTATTCCATCCCGTTCAACTGTTCTTGAAAAAGCGTTGCAATGAATACTTCATAATTTTATGCACAAACATATTTTCAATGAAAATATTAAAATACAATCCAAGTGTCAGTATTACATTCCCGTTCAAAGTTTATTTACATTAGTAGCCTAGAGCACAAAGTGTTAATCTGTTAAGTTTAGGCTATAAATTAGGCTGAACGTCACTGTTAAAACTATTTCATTTCTATAGTAATCCGTGGCGCTACAGCCCGTGAAGGGCCTAGACCGACCAGCATGCTGCTTGCCTCACGCCCACATGCCGAAGCAGAGGTGGACGATCATCCAACCAGAATGGAGGTATCGTGTGGTTAACACGATGATCCCCCCAGCCGTTATAGCTGGTATTCGCAACCGGATTTCGCTACCTATTGTAGCCCCCAAGAGCATATCGATGCTGGGTGGGCACCGGTCCCATACACTGGCCGAAATTTCACGAGAAAATTTCTTCCCCCATGAGGTTCATTTCTATACGAAGGGTTAATTTACGAACATTACACTGTGTCCCTATGGCAAAGGAGAAAATTAGTAAAAAAAAGAAGAAACATAGAGGGTAATGCTCGAGAACGAACAGTTCCATTGTTTCATGCTTCATTTTTTTTTAATTACTGGTGTAGTTCTAGTGTCGAATTAATACCCAGGCGGAAGGCTTTGTGTTGGTTATTTTTATGCATGTGTCAGTACTTGTAATGTCAGATTTCCGTTGCAAAGGTTATTCTTGATCACAATTATTTTTATATAGACATCAATACCGGTACATTCATTTCAACCACCACCATCGATAGTGAATTCATTTTAAGTATAAGATGACTTGTAATTAAAATTGAAATTACAATTGCTAACCTTTCTTCTCGTCATCAATCAACACCAAATACTCCACGTAGAGTACATATGTGAACATCAATTATAATTGCTAACCCATCATTGGTAGACAAGTTACCGCTTCTTGTGATTGGAGGAGGCCTACTCAATAAATAAACACCACCTGATATTAAATGAATGTCCGGACTGTAGGCCTACTGCTTTTTGGTCTGTCAGGTATGTGCCATCAAATTTATCCGCATAACACTTTCCATTTGATGAATCGCTGGATTCGGTCTACAAATACTGTGGAATCTCGCAGTAATAATCTTCAATTCATTTCAGTCCCATAATTAAATTCTCTTACTCAATCAAACGATGACGTCACGTCTGTCAGCTTGTACACACTGCTCATTAAATTCGTACGCCCACATCATCTCTGTTCTCTTAATCAGACATGCAGCAACCACACGACACACTTCTCATTAGCAATTTATTTATTTCTTTGTCAACACTATTTCGCTCATATATTAATGGACCAATGGAGTGCAAGAATCTATTGAATTTTAACCAATCAAAGCCAACTATCAACTGCAATCTTGTCGCACCTGATGCGCATTTGTTCAATATTTTGTCGCACGTGATGTTCAGATGTTAAATATTTTCACTGTTTCCTTAACAATATAGTGGGCCGTGATATTGCGTGATGGTCGTGCTTACAAAATGTAAGACGTATTAAAGATTTTAATTTATGATATAATTATTTCGTTACTTAGTCTATAAATGAATTCGCTAAAAAGCCTTATTCAAATTTAACATCATAAGAGTTTTGTCGATAATTCATTAAATAACAGTACACCTACCAAGTTCAAAATAAAATGTTATAACCTCAAATATTTGCTTAATTTTGCTCTTTTACTTGTAATTAATTTCTACATCTATTTCCAAATGTTTATCAATGAATTTCATGTGCAGGAGGCAAACCCATGCCGTCCAATGAAATATAGTAAGTAAGCAATATAAATATCATATTTAATAATAATAACAATAATAATAATAATAATAATAATAATAATAATAATAATAATAATAATAATAATAAAACTTACTTACTGGCTTTTAAGGAACCCGGAGATTGCCGCCCTCACATAAGCCCGCCATTGGTCCCTATCCTGAGCAAGATTAATCCATTCTCTATCACCATATCCCACCTCCTTCAAATCCATTTTATATTATCTTCCCATCTACGTCTCGGCCTCCATAAAGGTCTTTTTTCCTCCGGCCTCCCAACTAACACTCTATATGCATTTCTGGATTCGCCCATACGTGCTACATGCTCTGCCCATCTCAAACGTCTGGATTTAATGTTCCTAATTAGGTCAGGTGAAGAATAGAATGCGTGCAGTTCTGCGTTGTGTAACTTTCTCCATTCTCTTGTAACTTCATCCCTCTTAGCCTCAAATATTTTCCTAAGCACCTTATTCTCAAATACCCTTAACCTATGTTCCTCTCTCAAAGTGAGAGTCGAAGTTTCACAACCATACAGAAGAACCGGTAATATAACTGTTTTATGAATTCTAACTTACAGAGTTTTTGACAGCAGACTGGATGATAAAAGCTTCTCGACCGAATAATAACAGGCATTTTCCATATTTATTGTGTGTTTAATTTCCTCCCGAGTATCATTTATATTTGTTACTGTTGCTCTAAGATATTTGAACTTCTCCACCTTTTCGAAAGATAAATTTCTAATTTTTATATTTCCATTTCGTACAATATTCTCGTCACGAGACATATCGTATACTTTGTCATTTCGGGATTTACTTCCAAACCTATCTCTTTACATGGTTCCAGAAAAATTCCCGTGTTTTCCCTAATCGTTTGTGGATTTTCTCCTAACATATTCACGTCATCCACATAGACAAGCAGCTGATGTAACCCGTTCAATTCCAAACCCCCTCTGTTATCCTAGATTTTCCTAATGGCATACTCTCGAGTAAAGTTAAAAAGTAAAGGTGATAGTGCATCTCCTTGCTTTAGCCCACAGTGAATTGGAAACGCATCTGACAGAATCTGACCTATACGGACTCTCAATAACTAGTCTAGTCCTTTACTAAAAGTGGACTTAGCTTAACTTGAATCGCTCTCTTCAATTTAATTTCTCTGATGAAATTCATTTTGAGACTTACGTAGTCTACTAGGCCTACTGTATTTAATTTCGTTAGGCCTAGATCTAATATAAGAAACAATTACAAAAAAAAAAAGCCGGAACTAATTTCCGGTAAATCGCTAAGTATTGTTTTTGCTTCCCTCTCTCGTCACTTCTTGGAAAGTGTCCATTTTTTTTGGCAATTCATGTTAACTGGTTGTGTTTTAAGTAATATTGAACAAATTTCAAAATAAAAGAGTAGCGCCTGTATAAAATGTGTATATAATGTGCTGAACAGATGAGTAGGAGAAGTTGCCGAATTCTACGGGGTCAGCGATGGTGTTGCGAAACATCTTTGTCCTTTAATCAATATAATCAGGTTTTCTTGTATCAGTTATCCAGGTTTGAATTGGCACTCTCTTGTTTAATAAGGAAGCAATAGCGTATCTGGTATGGAAGATTACGGTTTGAAAAGAATGAATGTTAGTTTAGGCCTAGATGTTTCTTTGTTATTGCGGTGCTGCACAAATTATTATTATTATTATTATTATTATTATTATTATTATTATTATTATTATTATTATTATTATTATTATTATTATTATTATTATTAAATAATCAAAAGCACAGGGTACTCGTTTCCTAGCTTTATAGCAAATATAATTTAAAATTCGTTAAACTTTATGTTATTACAATATCCAATTTTGTAGCTTCTCTTTTCCGAAAGCTTTATTTTAAATTATAATATGTCTGATTAAATATATACAATTAGTCGAATTTTTTATTCAAAACTCAGTGATAAGGTGACAATATGTAGAAGAGTTGCAGGAAAGTTTTTGTACTCTCATAGGCTATCTGTTGAGCTGGAGTAGACATTACTTTAATGTTTCGTTACGTCGCTAGGTTTTGAAAGTGCTGTACATTTGCGAACGGATAATGACTCGGAAAAGAATAGAACTGCCGTCCGTTAAAACGTCTCTCATACAATGTTACTTTCAAAAGCTAAGTAAATATCCCAAACATTTCATTTCCACACTGTGAGATCAAGCCTGAGTCCCGTGTGACTTGGCGTAGTAGAGTCCTCGTTCAGCTTTGTTATGACTCATTCAGTCATCCTTTATTATAATTCCGTCTCTGGCCATCTCCTCTTTTCTACTGCAACGGAGTCCTCAGCTTGTACGACTCCAATGTCCAAAGGAATAAATGTGTGTGGTGAAAAATTCGTACGTTATGAAGGAAAATTAATCTGTTACCAAAATAGAGTAATAAGCCCAAAACTTGCACTTGCACTCGTGATTGTAATTATGTATTACTATGGGCGGATGTTAGCATATTTACATGTTCTAGTCATTATGCTATCGTTATAAGTGCATTTAATAGTACATTATGCAACGAGCCTATAATGAAGGTAATTAAGAAGCTCGTATGAAAATTATGAAACGGTCACATACGAAATGGGAGAAGTCAGAGAAGCTATCCTAGTGTAATCCATGTCTGCCCAACACTCACAGCATGGCCATGCTAACACGCCATATAACGTCAAGGAATTTTGAGTCGGGATGAAGGAAAGCGGCAAAAATTATGAAATCCAAAATCTCACCAGACGTCTGTTTCAGTTTATGGGACCCCGTAAATTTTGCCAGGGAACCAAAGAAGTAAACAACAATACTTCACAAACAATGTGGAGACATGAACCGCCCTTGAACAAGAAATTATCCATGGACTGCAACAGAGAATGTTTGCTATGCTTGAAGTTCCTTCAGGAAAATTTCACATTTCTTTATACAAACGAAATGGTTACTTTCCGTATTTTTTAAGTTCAGCATACTACAGCATCATAACGTTCCTGGAAGCATTATATCAAGAAAATGATATCAGAGGCGCAAAGATGTCCCAACCGAACACATATTTAAACTGAACGCGTCGCCATTGCAGTATTGCACACTTTCCACGAACTGAAATTATCAAATATGTTACAATGGTGTAACTTAGGGTTCGAATTGCATGGGGAAGTTGAGTTACCCAAAATACACAGGGTGTCCCAAATAGATCTATAAATTAATTAGGATGGTAGTAGCCACAGAGTAAAGCAGTATGCCAGTGAAAACCCCACAGTCCGCCGCCGCGATTCCTTAGTTTTACAATGCGGCACCAGAGGCGTTTGCATCTGCTTGCTTTTCACCAGTATGGGATGTGGTGATCCCGCACAAAATAAACGTTGCGTCCATGACGTTGAAAAACTCATTTTCGAATTTGCTGATAGCCTATCTATTTTTATGTAAAACTGCACTTTTACTTCAATCGTAACCTTTAGATACATTCTTACAAAACCAGAGTTGGCTAAATCTCATAAAATATCATTTTTCTGTCATCTTGCAGAAGGACTTACATTTCGCATTTTGTACTCAATTTCGGATTTTATCGCGGATTAAAAACTACAGTAATAAACTTAGCATGCTTTTAAAATAATTCATTTCTACAAGTACTTTGTTGTTTACAGAAGTGATCAATCCGAATTGACGGAAATATTGAACATTGTGCCATGTATTACTTACTTAATAAGTAGGTTATTTAGCGGCTGAATGAGATGAAGGTGATAATGCCGGTGAATTGAGTCCGGGGTCCAGCACCGAAAGTTATCTAGTTATCATTCTGTGAATTTGTTAAGCCCAGTTCCAATAATGAAAGACAATTCTGGAAGACTTCAATAGAGAAAAGCTATGTGTGATTTACAGGAAAGACATTTCCAATATTCTGTTTCTTTTCGCTCAAATGATTTCCACCTTTTAAATAAGTAAAATTATGCAAACTTAACATAATACAAAAGTGATTAGGCAGTGTATAGATAGCTATTCGATGCCAGATAGGAAGCAAATGCCAAATACGCATGTTATGCACCTACACATTGTAAACTTTTGTTTTTGTGTGTTTTTTTTTCAAGTTAAACAACATTCCAGAATATTTTGTCAGTTTAGTATTTAGTATTAGTATTTATTTATTTAACCTGGTAGAGATAAGGCCGTCAGGCCTTCTCTGCCCCTCTACCAGGAGATCAGAACTATAATATGAAGAATAAAATTACAATTAGTATTAAATTTACAATTACAATTACAAATAAAATTACAATTAGTATTAAATTTACAATTACAATAAAAATCAAAGTACGAAAAGATTACCTGTCTAATTAAAGCTAGATAACTTATCAGAGAAAAACAAAGAATATTTTATATTCACTGAATTACAAATTAAACCTAGAATAACAAAATTGTATAGTGATGAAATTACCGGATATTGAAATATTTTGTGATAAATTAAGGAAACTATTTACAAGAAATCAATTACTGACCAAGTGTCTAGTAAGTTTGCGTTTCAATTCAATTTTATTTCGACAGTCCCTGATGCCAGCAGGTAGCGAATTCCAGAGTCTTGGCAGGGCTATTGTGAAAGAGGATGAGAATGAGGAGGTGCGATGGGATGGTATTGTTAGTATTGTTTCATGGCGAGAGCGTGTGTTCAGATTGTGGTGGGAAGAAAGGTAAGTGAAGCGAGACGACAGGTACGAAGGAATAGAAGAGTTCAAGATTTCGAAGAGAAAGAGAAGTGAATGTAAATTTCTTTTCTTATCTAGTTTAAACCAACCTATTGCTTCCAGGGATGGGGTAATATTATTATATTTACGAACATTGCTTACAAAACGTACACACAAATTATGAGCACGTTGAAGTTTCGTTTTGTTGTCGCTGGAGAGGTCAGTCAGTAAAATGTCAACATAGTCAAAATAGGGAAATACAAGCGTCTGCACAAGGGACTTTTTTAAGCAAGAGGGGAGATGAACATTTATCCTTTTTAGCACATGGATAATAGAATATACTTTTCTGCAGGTTTCTGTGATTTGCATGTCCCAGTTGAGATTATTACCCATGTGAATGCCAAGATTTTTACTGAAGAATTGAAAGGGATATACACTGTACTTACTTTAACGGGGGAAATGTCGAGGTTTGCTGTTTGTGTCCTAATATAATTGCTTGTGTATTTCCAGGATTGATTTTAAGATGAAGTTTCTTTGTCCATGTCGCAATCGAGTTTATTTCTCAGAGAGACTGCATAGTTCCTAGGCTACCGTATTGTCTCAGAATTCTGCAGTTGTGAAAATACCCAATCAGCAATGAAGATTAAAACAGCGGAATATCTAATAATAAAATGTCAATACAAGGAAAACTGACCGACCATTAAACACGTTGAAATCAGACATTTTTCCATTCTGAAGGCAGACGGTGCGAGGGAGAGAGACAAGAACAAGGCGGCGTTATGCATATAAGGTGGATGCTCCTGTTATGGCCATGTTCCTGATATGGCCACCCCCTATTGTGAGTTAGTTAACCAAAAATCCGCTAAATTGCAGCAGCATCCAGTGAAAGGGCATCCTGGTATGTCACTTGATCGTTTTCCATCCAGTCAGGTTGAGCAATATGGCGTCAGTTGCCTGTTTTGCGGTTTTCATGTGACCTCTTCTTATTTTTCTCTTGTAAGTCTCCTTTGTTTTATGCATGTTTTTCAAAGACTTGTTTCATGAAACCATCGTACTCCATTCAGTTTTTAATGTTCTGTTGATTGGTGTTGTAGTTGATGGCGTATCTTTTACGAGTTGTTCTAAATCAAACGATTTTCGTGAAAGCTTACCTGCTCCTGATATGGCCATATCAAATGCACCATGGCCATATCAAGTTCTTTTCACTTTTATTTTTCACCTGACAAATTTACATGCCTTATAGCTGGGATTACGCAAAAATTTTGTATTTTAAGAAAACTTAATTTTTATGGAAAAACCTGTTTTGACCACCCTTTTGAATTATAAAAAAGTATTAAGTGTCATTTTTATTCATTTTACACCAAAATTATTTAATTTTAACACAACTGCGCTATCAAACTGAAAACAATCACGATTTGTAGAACATGGAACAAGGGTGGCCATATCATGTGCACATGTTCCTGATATGGCAATTAGGTAGACTTTTGGAATTTGGACTTTTGGACAATTAAAGCTATTTTTATGGGGAAAGGAAATTGTTTTAAGAAAGTCCATTAGACTGAGAACGAGTAAGAAAAAACTGGTTTACATTTTTTTTTAAATGGCGGCTAGAAAAATTCTCAAACCTTAGCATGGCCATACCAGGGACCCCTACCTTATACTGCATACAACATGCACGCATAAATTACAGTTTGTACATAACTCATTCGAAGGTAGTTTATTAAATTTATACAATGGAAGCATAGCGCAGTCTGACGATTAAGCGGCCGTAAGAAGAGAGCTGGTGCAGCCCGCCTGCCATAAACTGCGATTTTAAGCTTATTAGTGGACAGCAGAAGAATGCTGCTCGTAACGACCGCCAGCTACACTTATTGCAGTATTTAAATAAGACTTTATTCGTGTTTCTGTTCATATCGATCGGAATATTGTTTAATAGCAGATATTTAATAGGTTATTTATTACGGGAATTAAAGCGGAACGTAGCTTATTGTTAGGATACGTAATGGCCCACCTAGAACAGCGAATTAAGTAATGGAAGAGTTGGCTCCGACTATATTACAAGGCGATATGCTTCATGGAGATCGCTTAACTGATTCCCCTGGAACTCTACAGACTGTATTTGCCGTACAAGGTGCCGATTCACTTTTGGGACCATCTGTATGAAATTGAGAAAAATCTGTAGATATGTTTCAATTCTACATATGAGCCGTTCAGAGCAAAAGTGGTGTAAGTCAGAAATAATAATAATGATAATAATTTATTTAACCTGGCAGAGTTAAGGTCATACGGCCTTCTCTAAGACTCAACCAGGAGTAAAAACACTACAAATTTACAAAGTAATTACACTACAATTTTACACACAAAACTGAAAAAGTTAATAATAATAAAATGTAAACAACAGGTAAGAAGAAATCAGGCATAATATAGGCGTATAACATACAGAAAGAAAGAAAAAGCATAATAAAATGTGAACAGCAGGTCAAAATAAGAAATGGGTAATGAGGGTTAAAGTAAATATTCTGTAAAATACAGCGCTAAGTAGCAATTAACATTCAATTTATTTAAACTATTAGTAATCGGTGGATAGCACGAAGGACATTAACTGCTACGTTGCGCTGTATTTTACACAATTTTTATTTTAAACCTCATTACCCAATTTTGACTTACACCACTTTTGCTCTTATGTGTCATAAATGGTGTATGTTTCATATTTGTGACAACTGATAGCGCTATGATTACAATATTATGCCAAGGATAACTGTCTACAAAAAAAACGTACCGGTAGCTAAACCGATCGAACTCCCCAGGGAACAAAGCTTTAGAACGCTGGAATTAGGAACAGCTATTCATTGCTTATCCTACTAATTAAATGTACTTATATTATGCCTTCCAAATGACGATCATAGTTAAATGGTGATTAGTTCACACGTGGAGGGTGAGAAATATTCACTTCTCTCCTGGAAATAGAGCCCCACCGCGCTAGCTTTGTAGCCGGAGATCAGAGTGCAGGGGTGTATTACAATTTGGAGCTAGTCCACCTTTATCTTTTTATCATATTTTATTGGATTATTTTACGACGCTGTATCAACGTCTAGGTTATTTAGCGTCTGAATGAAATGAAGGTGATAATGTCGGTGAAATGAGTCCGGGGTCCAGCACCGAAAGTTACCTAGCATTTGCTCGTATTGGGTTGAGGGAAAACCCCGGAAAAACCCTCAACCAGGTAACTTGCCCCGACCGGGATTCGAACCTGGGCCACCTGGTTTCGCTGCCACAGGTGTGGACATCCACTTTATGTAAGCAACAATTTTACATGAATGTCCACAAGTGACATATATATACAGCGGCTCTTGCTTATTGCACATGCGCAGTGTGTTGTAAGTGAAACTTGTACAATAAGGGAGTTACAAATTTTATTTCACTATCTGTATATCTGACCATATTTAGAAATTAACTAAATGTGAGTTTTAATTCCACATAGGCCTACTGCAGCGGCAACATACTTAAAACATTACCGACTTTAACTTAGCCAAGAAAAATTTCTGAATTGGTACTATCTCATTTTTACAATGAAAATGACCCAAACAATACGTTGATGAAGCAATGTCTTGACTTCAGTTCTTGAAGCATGAGACGGAGGCATTGTGAATGAATGTCAGACGCCCAGGTAACCACTTAATAATGCATTTTTTAAATTCCAGTCAGAATCATGCATAATGGTGTTGCAATTAGTCTACGAGAATTTTGTACACTTGTTTTAATCTATTATTATTATTATTATTATTATTATTATTATTATTATTATTATTATTATTATTGTGCTACTACTGATGTTAATAAGGATAATCTCAAACACTAATTAGCAATTACTCCTATTAGTAATAGGCCTAAATTACAGACGAGTAACGAGGCAGGCCTACTCAAGTAGGCCTATACTCCGCATCACCTTACATAATTTCCTAGATCGTGTATATATGATCAAGGATAATACCCAAAAGATCAAACCTAACCATTTTTTCCCTAGTGGTTTATAGTGATTTTCTAGATGTCACATTGATTTTCTTTTACCAACTTCGTTTCGAATTTCTAGTAGGCCTACTGATAAATGGAGATGCACTATCACCTTTACTTTTTAACTTTGCTCTAGAGTATGCCATTAGGAAAGTCCAGGATAACAGAGAGCGTTTGGAATTGAACGGGTTACATCAGCTGCTTGTCTATGCGGATGACGAGAATATGTTAGGAGAAAATACACAAACGATTAGGGAAAACACGGGAATTTTACTGGAAGCAAGTAAAGAGATAGGTTTGGAAGTAAATCCTGAAAAGGCAAAGTATATGATTATGTCTCGTTGGCGAGAATATTGTACGAAATGGAAATATAAAAATTGGAGATTTATCTTTTGAAGAGGTGCAGAAGTTCAAATATCTTGGAGCAACAGTAACAAATATAAATGATATTCGGGAGGAGATTGAACACAGAAAAAATATGGGAAATGCCTGTTATTATTCGGCTGAGAAGCTTTTATCATCAAGTCTGCTGTCAAAAAATCTGAAAGTTAGAATTTATAAAACAGTTATATTACCGGTTGTTCTTTGTGGTTGTGAAACTTGGACTCTCACTTTGAGAGAGGAACATAAGTTAAGGGTGTTTGAGAATAAGATGCTTAGGAAAATATCTGGGGCTAAGAGGGATGAAGTTACAGGAGAATGGAGAAAGTTACACAACACAGAACTGCACGCATTGTATTTTTCATCTGACATAATTAGGAACATTAAATCCAGACGTTTGAGATGGGCAGGGCATGTAGCACGTATGGGCGAATCCAGAAATGCATATAGAGTGTTAGTTGGGAGGCCGGAGAGAAAAAGACCTTTATGGAGGCCGAGACGTAGATGGGAAGATAATATTAAAATGGATTTTTAGGGAGTTGGGATATGATGATAGAGAATGGATTAATCTTGCTCAGGATAGGGACCAATGGCGGGCTTATGTGAGGGCGGCAATGAACTTCCGGGTTCCTTAAAAGCCAGTAAGTAAGTATTATTATAGTATATTAGTTGGCAACACTGAAGAGACGGCCAATTAGCCTTTTAGGAACTACTCTTAGTGATCCTCACTATATACGTGCTAATAATAATGCCTGTTTGTATTTCTTGTCTGTGGCTGAACCGTCTTGATGGATGAGATCCCGACGCATGTACTCTCGCTTTTGCGAAACTGAAAATAATTCAAGACGAAAGCCAGGGTGAAGATATATAGACGTGAGGGTCTTGAGAAATCCACACTGCAATTAATGAACCCCATGCAACCCTAAATAGATTTGCGCTAAACACTTGGGAGATAACGGTTAATTGTAGTCACATCTCGGAATATTCTGATTTAATCATTTGTTTAGCTTTGCGGCAGTTGAATTAGTGGGGAAGCTTAACGACCGGCTGAGAGCCACGCAAGGGGCCAATTACAGGCCGACGCCACCACCGCCGCCGCCGCGATTCCTTAATTTTACAATGCGGCACCAGAGGCGTTCGCATCTGCTTGCTTTTCACCAGTATGGGGTGTGGTGATCCCGCACAAAATAAACGTTGCGTCCTTGACGCTGAAACACTCATTTTCGAATTGCTAATATATATTTTTATGTAAAACTGCACTTTTTCTTCAATCGTGACTTTACTCAGAAGTCGCCAAAATCCAGATTTTGACTTTGGAAATTGTGATGGACCTTCAGATACATTCTTACAAAACCAGAGTAGGCTAAATCTCATAAAACATAATTTCTCTGTTATTTTGCAGAAGGACTTACATTTCGCATTTTGTACTCAATTTCGCATTTTATCGCGGATTAAAAACTACAGTAGGGGAAAGTCGGGTAGTATCGGACATCGGGTAATATCGGACAGTTAGTTTCTTTCTTCTACCACACGATGATAGTACCTGATTGACATGGTTACGTTTCTGTGATGTCGCATAGAGAAACGTAACCATGTCATTCAGGTACTACCATATGGTGGTAGATGAAAGAAACCCACTGTCCGATACTACCCGACTCCCCTAATAAACTTAGCATGCTTTTAAAATAATTCGTTTCTACAAGTACTTTGTTGTTTATAGAAGCCTAGATCATATAATATGTAACAGATAACTCACCGCGGTCCTGCAGGACAAAATTCCGGCACATCCGCGACGCTGATATAACCTCTGCAGTTGCGAGCGTCGTTAAATAAAACATAACTTTAACTTTAACTCATCGCTATGTTAAAATCGGCAGCACTTTGAAGAGAACAACCGCCAGGATCGCCACCCGTCCGCCGTAAACGAACACGAGATGGCAGTACAGTCGCTAATGCAATTCAAATGGGAATTATGACGTGACTCCTTATGTAACAACTAGATGGCAGCGTAGTAAACTGACAAAAGTTGTTAACGTCAAAGCTATAAGACCGATCTATCTGTTACATATATGATCTAGGATAGAAGTGATCAATCCGAATCGACGGAAATATTGAACATTGTGCCATGTATTACTTACTTAATAAGTAGGCTATCTACCAGACCTAGGTATTGTTTAAAGCGTTTTTCATTCTTTTTTTTAATTTTTATTTTACGACGCTTTATCAACATCTTAGGTTATTTAGCGTCTGAATGAGATGAAGGTAATAATGCCGGTGAAATGAGTCCGGGGTCCAGCACCGAAAGTCACGCAGCATTTGCTCATATTGGGTTGAGGGGGAAAACCCTGGAAAAAACCTCAACCAGGTAACTCGCCCCGACCGGGAATCGAACCCAGGCAACCTGGTTTCGCGCCCAGATGCCCTAGCCGTTACTCCACAGCTGTGGACTTTTTCATTCTTTCTCAACAATTTTGGCTCATAGGAGCTAAAGAAGACATTTTGTCTGTACTAAGTGAACCTTTTAAACGCCCTGTCTCATCATAGGCCTGAGAAGTGAGAATAATTGCCAGAGCACGCTAATGACGTCATCTATAGAAAAGTTAAGTTTTCACAATTTTGAAATATTAGATCTACGGTTAAATTAATTTGGAAAGTAATTTATATATGCAGCTTTAATCTCGAAAATGTTTATTCCTCATTAGTCTATGATATCAGACCCAATTCCAGGTAAGTTTTCATTCTTAACTGTTTTCTTACGGTATCAAAAGAAGACATTAGTAACAAACCAAGTGCTGAAAACTCTCCGGAGTTCAGAAACACACTACACTAAAAATGCACAATACATGTTATCTTTCCTGTACCTACGTACTCAAGGAGACGACGAAGCTGAATCAGTGACATGATGTTGAATTAAAAAAATAACAATGCACATTGCAAATTCGTAGAAGAAATTAGCGAGCCACCGGCGTTGCTCATTCGGCTGATCCGGAGTTGCGCTCGAGTACGGGTTCGATTCCCGCTTGCGTTGATTATCTGGTTGAATTTTTTTTCCTAGGTTTTCCCCAACCGTAAGGGAAATGTCAGGTCATCCATAGCGAATCCTCGGCCTCATCTCGCTAAATACCTTCTCGCTAGCATCACCAATCCCATCGATCCTAAATAACCCAGTAGATGATACAGCGTCGTTAAATAACCAAGTAAAAAATTCAGCAAGTTATGAACGAAGTTAAAATTCTTTCAGTTCGATATAAAACGCATCCACACGTAAAATATACGGAAAGAGAACAAGAATGAACGTAAGGAGAATCGGTGGATAGTCCCAACTCTTTGTCTGGATGATGATGATGATGATGTAATTGTATTTCTATTTTGCAACAGAATTTTTTGGAGGGACTGACATAAGACAAAACGGTTCAGAGTAAACCCAGTAGTTGATACAGCGTCGTTAAATAACCAAGTAAAAAATTCAGCAAGTTATGAACGAAGTTAAAATTCTTTCAGTTCGATATAAAACGCATCCACACGTAAAATATACGGAAAGAGAACAAGAATGAACGTAAGGAGAATCGGTGGATAGTCCCAACTCTTTGTCTGGATGATGATGATGATGATGATGATGATGATGATGTAATTGTATTTCTATTTTGCAACAGAATTTTTTGGAGGGACTGACATAAAACAAAACGGTTCAGAGTAAACCCAGTAGTTGATACAGCGTCGTTAAATAACCAACTAAAAATTCAGCAAGTTATGAATTTAAAATTCTTTCAGTTGGATATAAAATGCATCCGCACGTAAAATATACGGAAAGAGAACAAGAATGTAACGTAAGAAGAATCGGTAGACAGTCCAAACTCCTTGTCTGGATGATGATGATGATGATGATGATGATGATGATGATGATGATGATGATGATGATGATGATGATGATGATGATGAAGATCTAGTTGTATTTCTATTCTGCAATAGAATTTCTTGGAGGGACTGACATAAGACAAAACGGTTCAGAGTACGTATTTTATAGGCATCGGTTTATTCAGTCTGTCTCAAGAAAGCAATGTAGCCGTTAGGATTTGATTCGCATCAACAAGGCGAGGCGAACAATAGAGGCATTCTGCAGACCGAGTCACTAACGTCTTGCATTGTTATCCGAGTACAAGCCATAAGAGCGAGAGGCAATTGAGCTGGGCCGTTAGAGCAGACAAGACAATTAAAAAGTTATGAGAGAAGCTTTGCCTTAATTGACATTTTGAAGGTATAGAGCAATTCTGAGTGTAGAGTTTCTTCAACGGCTGATCCCAAAGAACTCGCTTCGTGCCTGCCTGCTTGTTTAGAGCACTCACTAGAAATAAAAGAGGAAGAAACAAAACACGAGCTGCAGACTTTGTGGCATTGAAAGTTGAGAGACGCGCCTACGGTACTTTAGGTTCGAGCACTACAATAACATATTGTGTCATCGCGGAACACCTGGACGTCTGGAGCAGACTATCCGCTGAAACGCCACTTTTCGTCGGCGGATTATGCACCGACACATTACTGATGCGAGGTTAAGTTCCAGACATTTCCTGCCGCAGGTTAAGTTACAGTCTACAAGAAAAACAGATCCTTCAGTAAGACACGAAACAAGTACCGGTATCCTATAGTGTTGCTACTCCTGGTTACACGTAATAAAATGTAAATTTCTACAGTAAATTTACAAAGTGTAGATTCACTTCCCAATTCTTTAGTGTGCTAAACAGTTATTATGATTCAAAATTAGTTCCTTGACAATATCTGCACATGTTCAAGAGACATAAACTTGAAGCAAATCTAGTCTTTCAGGTAAAGCTCCCTGTAAAGCAGATTTGAATAACTGCAAGGGAAAAATTGTTCCGGGACCTCTGGTTGAACGTAACAGCGCCCTTACCAACTGAGCTATCCGGGAACTCCACCCGACACCGTCTCAATTTTTCCCTTGAAATTATTCAAATCTGCTTTACAGGGAGCTTTACCTGAAAGACTAGACTTGCATAATACATATGTCACTGTGTACGTTAACAGAAAACAACAATTCCAAGTCACACTGAGATTGTGTGCACTCGATATGGGTCTCTGGCGCTTCGCCAGACCACGCGAGTTGTGTGGATATAAAGGGAAAAGTTGAGACGGTGTCGAGTGGAGTTCCCGGGTAGCTCAGTTGGTAAGAGCGCTGGTACGTTCAACCAGAGGTCACGGGATCGATACCCGGCCCCGGAACAATTTTTCCCTTGAAATTATTCAAACTTGAAGCAGTTTGAACAGCTGTGTTGTGCCTTCGCATCTTTTTAAAAAGCAAGCACTTCAACTGATTTTAAATACTGATTAGTGTACTAGTAATTATATGTAATTGTTAGTAATTATATATATAATTATTAATAATTATATATATATTTTTTCATTTTTTGATATTTTTCTTTTCTTTATATTTCTCTCTTACATGATATTTTTGAAAAAAAAAAAAAAATTTTATGTTATCAATCTTTCAAAATGCAATAAATCAAATAGAACTAAAGTATCATGTATGTTTATAATATATTACTCCATTATATTATTGCATAATAGCTATTTTGTATTTATTTTACAATTGTATTATTTAATACTTTTTCATTTTATTTTATTATTGTTTAAAGGGGCTATCGCCCCTTGTACTTTCTAGTTAACCAACTCTTCTATATTTTACCTGATATCATTTCATTATGTTTGTTACATTGTTATTATTTCTTGTATTATTATTTTGATACATATATTTGATTACTTAAATTAAACAAGTAATAATTATTTTAGTGTAGGCTTAAACTTATAATATTACTTTTTAATTATTTAATGTAAACTCCACTCCTGGCTACAAGCTTTTGCTTCATCGGGAGTGCCAACCAAAAGTGTACCATTATTATCGTTCAAGTAAAATTATTATTATTATTATTATTATTATTATTATTACTATTTTAAAAAATTCGGGTGAGGTCTAAATCGAAAATAATTTCGGGTGAGGCGAATGTCGAACACAGTTTCAAATGGAGCCAAAGTGAAAAACAATTTCGGCTTGAATCAAAGTCGAAAAAAATTTCGGTAGTCTATGTCAGATAAGGCAAATCATAAACTGCCACAACCTTAATGCGCCCAACGTCCCACAAGCGACTGGCTGGGTTGTTTGAGCAGTGACAACCTCTTCACTAGTTTTTGTTGTTCTTTTTATTTCGAGCGTCTTTGTTGAGAGGGAATTCTGTCACTGTTTATCGTCCGTGCCAATATACCGCAACTGCTTGTCTGTTTGTGATGCCAGGAAAGAGTTCACGGCAGTAAAAACTAAAGAAAAAGGAGTACACGTCAGGTTATATGGACTCAGCCGTTACGTTTTATTTCGTATTGTTCACCGTCCTGGCTAAAATAAAATATAATGTGTAGTTAGAGGAAGGGAAATAAAGCAGGAAAAAAGTGTTTAATTAGGAAGTCAAACCTACAAAGAAAAATGAGAAGAAATACATCACTGAGGGAGGCATCAACATTTTAAAGAAAGAAAGAAGGAAAAGAATCAAATAATAAGAGAGACAAAGAAAAAAAATATTCAAGGAGAGAAAATGAAAGAAGGAAAGACAAAAAAAGAAAATAAGGAACAAAGTGCGTTATTTCTAATATCTCACACAGGCCTCCCTTTCTTTTAGACCCACACTTAAGCCTATACTAAATAGCTATTCACTTGTGTTCTACATATTAATGTTACTACTGAGTCAGAATTTTATTGCAGTCTTTATAGTTGATAATGTTCAGTTCCGAATTAGTACCGTTTTCATGTTAGTTACATTAAATTCTTATGTTGTATTTCATGTAATCTGGCTCTGGCCACCTGGTTTGCCTTCCTTTCTTTGTGACAAGTTATTACTATGCATAATGTTCGTCACACATTCAATACTTAACACTGGCCAATCTGCGAATCTACTAAGAAAATTTCTATCAATGAAACTAGGACTATATCCGTATTAACTTTCCTTTGTATCTGAAGTAATGAATTTTCATTGGAGACTTCGTCACATAATGGAATATTCACTAGTAACAGAAGTACTCCTGAAAACAGGTTTCGTTTAGGACGGCGCCGTGGGAAGTAACAGCTCACAGCTGATTCGGAAGTCTCTTCCTTCGCTCTGGTTACATCCACGTAATACACTGTACAATACATTTCTTATTCTATCCAGCCTGGACTGTATTGAGCTCCCTCCTATGCTTTTAATAACGGGACCAGAATATTCAACAATGCTTGCGGATGTATTCGTCTTAATAAACATTTATTTTCCGTAATTGTCGAATCTGTGCCGCGACGTAGCGTCGTGATCGAAGGCACCGTACTTTGACTCCCTTACGGAATTGAGCTGGTTCGAGTCCTCATGGGAAGAAATTTTCCCGTGCCAGTGCATGAAATCGGTGCCCACTAGGCATTTTTATGAATTTGAGAAGCCCATTGTATTTGTCGATCAGCTGAAGGATTTATACTGCAATTCTCCATCATTTGAAACATCCTTAACAGTCATAGTGCAATTCTCCATCGTTTTAAAACATCCTCAACAGAAATAATGCAATTCGCCATCATTTGAAACATCCTTAACAGTCATAGTGCAATTCTCCATCGTTTTAAAACATCCTCAACAAAAATAATGCAATTCGCCATCATTTGAAACATCCTTAACAGTCATAGTGCAATTCTCCATCGTTTTAAAACATCCTCAACAGAAATAATGCAATTCTCCATCATTTGAAACATCCTTAACAGTCATAATCCAATTCTCCATCGTTTTAAAACATCCTCAACAGAAATAATGCAATTCTCCATCATTTGAAACATCCTTAACAGTCATAATGCAATTCTCCATCGTTTTAAAACATCCTCAATAGAAATAATGCAATTCTCCATCATTTGAAACATCTTAACAGTCATAATGCAATTCTCCATCGTTTTAAAACATCCTCAACAGAAATAATGCAATTCTCCATCATTTGAAACATCCTTAACAGTCATAATGCAATTCTCCATCGTTTTAAAACATCCTCAACAGAAATAATGCAATTCTCCATCATTTGAAACATCCTTAACAGTCATAATGCAATTCTCCATCGTACGTTTTAAAACATCCTCAACAGAAATAATGCAATTCTCCATCATTTGAAACATCCTTAACAGTCATAATGCAATTCTCCATCGTTTTAAAACATCCTCAACAGAAATAATGCAATTCTCCATCATTTGAAACATCCTTAACAGTCATAATGCAATTCTCCATCGTTTTAAAACATCCTCAACAGAAATAATGCAATTCTCCATCATTTGAGACATCCTTAACAGTCATAATGCAATTCTCCACCGTTTTAAAACATCCTCAACAGAAATAATGCAATTCTCCATCATTTGAAACATCCTTAACAGTCATAATGCAATTCTCCATCGTTTTAAAACATCCTCAACAGAAATAATGCAATTCTCCATCATTTGAAACATCCTTAACAGTCATAATGTAATTCTCCATCGTTTTAAAACATCCTCAACAGAAATAATGCAATTCTCCATCATTTGAAACATCCTTAACAGTCATAATGCAATTCTCCACCGTTTTAAAACATCCTCAACAGGAATAATGCAATTCTCCATCATTTGAAACATCCTTAACAGTCATAGTGCAATTCTCCATCGTTTTAAAACATCCTCAACAGAAATGATGCATTTCTCCATCATTTGAAACATCTTTAATAGTCATAATGCAATTCTACATAGTTTCAAAACATCCTCAAAAAATAATGCAATTCTCCATCATTTGAAACATCTTTAACAATCATAGTGCAATTCTCCATCGTTTTAAAACATCCTCAACAGAAATAATGCAATTCTCCATCATTTGAAACATCTTTAATAGTCATAATGCAATTCTACATAGTTTCAAAACATCCTCAAAAGAAATAATGCAATTCTCCATCATTTGAAAGATCCTTAACAGTCATAATGCAATTCTCTATCAGTTGAGATCTCTTGAATATTAATACTGCATATCTCAGCAAATATCGTATATATAGGATGGATAATAGTCCCTGATAGATCACCGATTTCATCTTGATCTTAATCTCTGAGCAACAGCAACAAACGTGAACGTGCTGGAAAGCAATGCTAGAGAGCTATTTTGTTAAAAACTGATTGCTACCCTCGCGACACTCCTCGTCTGTTCATAAAGTAACTGAATTTCAGACGGAACTTCCTTAATTCGCGGCTGTATTACTTCACCCGATTAAACATTCTTGGTATGGATATTGTGCTTCTGCACTAAAGGACGGATCCTTGATGCACTTCTCTTCCAGAAAATAGCCTGTATATCAGCCATGCGAGACATTATATTATGTAGGCTATCTTTCTCTAACGTTTCGCAGGTTGCTGACTGAAGGTGATAAATGCCAGTTTTTACGTTTCTTAATCCAAACAATTAAATAGTTATTCCTCGCTGTAAACTAAGCACCTCTTCGCTGCGAGATAACGATTCCCAATAAAAATAAGCATTTATTGTGAACCATTATTACCTTCAAAGCATAAATTCGCAGCCAGTTAATTGGCAGGCAGCGTGACGGAGGGAACTTGGCTCTCGTGAGGATGTACTTAACACAAGCATTCCAACGCCAGATAAGAGCAAGCTCCGCGGTGACTGATGATGAGTCACAAATTACTGAATACAGGGAAGAGGGAACGGTGTCGCCTGCTGCAGTTACCCTGCCGGTAGGACTTTGCATTGATATGAAACGGGCTTCATGGAGAGACTGACGTGGAGTTGTCTTGCCTTGTCTTGTCACCAAGTGAAACAATGCATGGGGATTGTGACATATAAGCCTATACTATCGCATGCTATGCAATACATATGAATACACAACTCTGCATGACCCGCAAGGACTTGATGATTTTGTGTAATGAATTTTGATTGTCAGGCACGAATTCGCCATTGGCTAGCCTGCAATATCGTAGGAATGTGAAAGAAATCCAGAATCAACTTAAGAATATATGGACGTGAACGAACACAATTGCGTTTTCGATGAAATTATTCTTCTTGCTCAAATTAAAAAGCATTGCTGAATAACACAGTAAGCATTAATGCATTTTCATTCCTATTCCATAACAGTGTTCATCAAAAAGAATAATGTGAAGTAGGTCCTCATTAATTATTTCGAATCTCATTCTTTAGGTGCTGCATAATACGCCATGAGCAATGTCTACGCGATGGAGATCATCATACGAGAGCTAACTATGTCATATAACTTCCGATGATTGTTCGCATCTTCACCTTGTTCACTGATTCACTGTTGGTGAGTCACACTGTTCCACAAACCTTCCTCTCACATCGGCATGATGAAACAGGTAACGCTGCGTTCTATTTCAATAGCAAGTTAAGAAATCAAAGCAGCGTCATCAGAACAATTCTCTGGTGACAGGTAGTTCATCAAGTGTTAAAAAAGTTAATCCACGTTTTGCATGACACATACTCCAACCTCAGACCAGCACAGACAAAGAAAACTGCAGCAAGCAGCGAACCTGCAGTTCTTCGCTTCACGAACTCTAGTGACGTAGGTCTATGTTACAGTCAAATTCAATTGGAAATTATTACAACTGAGTTTTCTATAACGAATTGTAATTAACTGACAGGCCTACTTCATATCAAGTTGATAAGAAGAGATTATTTGAATAGTCAAATTGCGAAACAGAGCACACTGCTCTTAAACTAAGCTCGCAAAATTCTACTTTTAATATCATTTCCACTACAATAACTGAACTACATGAAGTTATGACTGCTATCCGGGAGTGCAGCCAGTGCTCAGGCTGAGTGACGTCACTCCTGACTCTCATTTGCGCAACAGATCCTTCATTTCTAAATAAAAAAAAAACAATAAAATAAATACGGCATCCATAGGTCTGTATACAATACCATAATATACCAAAAATAGCTGATAAGCAAACTTAATAAAACCAAGTGCCGTGTGATAGGTAGGTGATTATGTTTTCGTTTATATTCAGGTTTTTCATCTCTGTTCGGATATCTATTTAATGATAGACACTCTGTTTCTCTGCGTTTATCCATATTATTATTATTATTATTATTATTATTATTATTATTATTATTATTATTATTATTATTATTGCGCAACTTTCGCACTCTAATTGTGACAGTCCAGTATAGTAAGTTAATCATGATAGTTATGACTGAGGAAAAAGAAGTCATGATTAAACCATTCCTTTCAACCTACGTTACAGAATAACGTCACAGATATACAAATGATAGTGAATATAGAAGAAAGTGGAGAAAATTAATTCAAATGATTACCATTTCATATTTCTTACAATAAACAATTATTTCTTTACTGGACTTTTATTGGGCCTCTTATTTAATGCCGTGGTCACGTGTGTAAACATAAGTAATGAAGGTTTATTAAAGTTTAAATATTTTACCTTTCTACATACAGTATTATATAGACGGCAAGCACGAGAAACAAGAAACAACGACTTTAATCGAAAACAACTTTTTCAAAAAACAAATTACTTCTAGGACGAACCAGAGTGTAGCGATGACAAGGAAGACTCTGCGGTGTAGCCTAGTAGCTGGGTCAACGCATAAATGATAAAACGCGCCTGCAGCTACCAATTCCTCGGTCCACGGTACAGTTTTAATTGTAGCTGGCTTAAATAAAATAAAGAAAATACTAAGTAATATTTATCCCGCATTCCTGTGTATCATTTACTTCTTTGGCTACGGCTATTTATCTATTAAAATTTTAATATGTGGATATAAATTTTAATTGATTAATAGAAGTGCGAATCCATTTTCAAATGAACGGATCGATGCACAAACTTATGACTGCCTCATATGCGAATCAGACTGCATGCTGGGAGGAAGCTATAAACCGAGTGTGTAAATAATCAACCATGTTCATCACTTTACTGCAGACACTAAAATACGCGTACAACGGAATTGTGGGAAACAACAGAAGTGCTGGGCACAGATCGCTTTTTGTTTTAACTATAATATATGAAAATAAAAGTAACGCTTGCGCACTAAACAGCTAATTATTTGTGATTCGATTGCCATTTAGGTCTAATTTTATTTATATTCGGTAACAACATATAATGAAAGTGTGGAGCCTTTCCAGATATTAGCCTAGATATTTTGTAAAACACTCTGTTTACAAGTCCTATATATATAGTCTATATTTTGAACAAAACTTCAGACACATCATAGCCTACCTTGTATTCAGAAAGGAACATTTTTATGAAATCAAAATATTTTTGCGATTATTATTGTGGAAGTTATGACGTCATCGAGAACATTTTTAAATGTCATCCTATTTTTTTTAACATAATCTGAAAGAACATTTTTTTGTGTAAGTAATACAGGGACATCATTTTATTTTTACTTGCATTTTTATTGTACCTGCATTTCTGAATGTACTTCACTCTCACCCCTTCACTAATG
Organism: Periplaneta americana; assembly: GCA_025594305.2. Taxonomy (NCBI): domain Eukaryota; kingdom Metazoa; phylum Arthropoda; class Insecta; order Blattodea; family Blattidae; genus Periplaneta; species Periplaneta americana. The sequence goes on along the minus strand of JAJSOF020000019.1, from coordinate 142,260,284 downwards.
TCCTTGCTCCCGTCAGACACACAAACTTACGGCCGCTGTTGCATTCGAAGTCTTCAAGCAGTGAAGTAAACACTGCGGTGTATAGTGTGTTTCATAAATATGATTGCGTTTTGTATAGAAGAAAGAACCTATATTAATAATATCGTACTAAAAATTATATTCAAGAAACGATAAATTCAATTTCAGAGAATATGCTTCAAAATGTTTTTAATAATATGCGTACTGAATTGAAGCCTGCATTGCAATGAACGGCAACCATTTTCAGCAACTTGTTTAAAAATTCAGATTAGCTTTTTTTGAATTGAGGTGCTTAGAAGCAAAGGAATGCTAGTGACATTTGTAATAACATTAGTTAAGTGCATCCAGTGTAAGCAAAAGTATCTAAAATTTTAGTGGCAAAGGGATATTTTAATCGCATCACTCATTAAAATTTAAATAAAAATTTCACCGATTTTACGAAAGCTTAAGTATTTAAACCCCATTTTCTCAAAAGTAACTTAAGTGCACTTACAGCCCTTTACTTATGACCCCCTCAATTTAAATGCACTCTCTATATTGTATGATAACATCAATAATTAATATGCTAAATAAAGTAGACATTACATAACGAACATAGCCGCCTGAAAGTTGAGTTTTTGAAAAAAAAATGTTACTACTCTACTGTATTTTGATAAATTCCGTAAAAGTGATGATCAAACTGAAAATCGTAATATCGTATTTCCCTACAACATAAATGGATACACTACTTTTCTCTCCTCCTATACCTAGTAAAATGATTTGTTTAAATATTGCACTAGTAACATCAAACTCCTGTAATGGAAGGGGGCAACAGTGTTTCCGAGTATAGCCAGGTTAATGTTAAAAATGTTGGTAAAAATAAAGTGATGTCCCTGTATTTCATATGTTTTTTAAAACTAATTTTTAATAAAAAAGCCGCCCTAAATAGGGGTTCGAATAGATCGGCCCACTAATCAATTCATAAAGAATAATCATGAAAACCAATTGTGTGACAATTTGAAAGGAAAAAGAAAACATTAAGATAAATGATATGAAAACATAGGAAATCATTTACAATAAAAGTTTATTGGGTACAAATGAAACGTTATGGTTATTATGACAATAACAACAATTTTATTGTTGATACACTTTGTTAGTCCCTGTGTTATGAAAACAGTTTCATTGATGAAATCTACATAAAACAAGACGTTATTAACAGAAAATGAGAGAACTGAGATTCTGATGCAGATACAATTTGGTGACGGAAGACGTAACTTACACAGTAAGGGATATGCGCACTTTTTAAAATAAGCCATAAGTGAAATTTGAACTAAATTTGATCAAAATGCAATTTCTTGTTTTAAGTCTTAAAAAGTATTCCATACTTCAGAAAATGTCTAAAGAAGAAAATAAGGAGGAGTCTGAGGGATGCAACATATGGAGCAGGGCAGGATGGAGCAAAACACATGGAAATCTTTGGTACCAAATCTTTACTTGCTTATTTCTCAAAACAATTTTCCCCCCGTCTTGCATCATGTAAAAAGTTTCAGGTGTTGTACTTTTAGTTCTAAAGTATTAAGAAAAAAATTTGGAAGTAAATCAAGAAACGTATGAGGAACAAGAGTGGGTATTGTGTTTTGACGTGAAGGTTAATGAAGTAGACATTTCAGACTTTTAATTACATATTATGATTATTTTTATTCAATTTTAAAAAATCAGACAAGAAAAAATTTCTACATGCGAAACTAATCGAGACATAAAAATTCATACAAAATTTGGAAAGTGTAGCTATTCACTGGGAATATCTTCATAAAATATGATCACATTAAGAAAGAAGTACAAAACGGGAATATTTTTGTGACGTAATTAGGAGAAATATGAATAATTTTATAACTCAAAAATCAATTCCCTAGCGTTTTGAAATTTTGTTCATTTTTTTATTGTACTCGTAATTTATAAGAACGTGTGGTAAAAATTTCAAAAAGATTGGGTCAATAGTTTCAGATTTTCAAATTTCACTTAACAAAACTCGTCCAAATCGGTCACCTATTTCTCAGTCAACTGCGTGTAGAACAGAAGCGAAATTCAGAGAACTGGTCATGCCAGAGACATAAAGAGATCATTTTCTGTTAAGAACGTCTTGCTTTATGTTGATATCGCCAATAAAACTGCTTTCATAACACAGGGACCAACAAAATACTATCAACAATGACATAATAACCATGACCGTATGTTACTGCTTCTATACAAATCATACTATATTACATAAAAAAGTATGCCCTTTCAGATTATATTAAAATACTATAGGATACTTACTTACTTACTGGCTTTTAAGGAACCCGGAGGTTCATTGCCGCCCTCACATAAGCCCGCCATTGGTCCCTATCCTGAGCAAGATTAATCCATTCTCTATCTTCATATCCCACCTCCCTCAAATCCATTTTAATATTATCTTCCCATCTACATCTCGGCCTCCCTAAAGGTCTTTTTCCTCTAGCCTTCCAACTAACACTTTTTATGCATTTCTGGATTCGCCCATACTTGCTACATGCCCTGCCCATCTCAAACGTCTGAATTTAATGTTCCTAATTATGTCAGGTGAAGAATACAATGCGTGCAGTTCTGTGTTGTGTAACTTTCTCCATTCTCCTGTAACTTCATCCCTCTTAGCCCCAAATATTTTCCTAAGCACCTTATTCTCAAACACCCTTAACTTATGTTCCTGTCTCAAAGTGAGAGTCCAAGTTTCACAACCATGAAGAACAACCGGTAGTATAACTGTTTTATAAATTACAACTTTCAGATTTTTTGACAGCAGACTGGATGATAAAAGTTTCTCAACCGAATAATAACAGGCATTTCCCATATTTATTCTGTGTTTAATTTCCTCCCGAGTATCATTTATATTTGTTACTGTTGCTCCAAGGTATTTGAAATTCTCCACCTCTTCAAAAGATAAATTTTCAATTTTTGTATTTCCATTTCGTACAATATTTTCGTCACGAGACATAATCATATACTTCGGGATTTACTTCCAAACCTATCTCTTTACTTGCTTCCAGTAAATTCCCGTGTTTTCTCTAATCGTTTGTGGATTTTCTCCTAACATATTCACGTCATCCGCATAGACAAAAATACTATAGGATACTATTTTATAATGTTTTCGATGTCATAACTCGCACAAAAGTATTTTGCTTCCATAAAAATACGAGGTTTGACGTATCTGAATGTTCTTCCTAATCCTCCTCGTTCAATTTTAATTGCAATTATGCGGTGCTTTCAAACGTCCTATATGATTACTTAAAGGCAGTTGTAACTACTGTACTACAACTCAAAGGATCTAAAATCAGAAAGGGGAAATTCTTATTTTCTAAAATATCGCAATCTCGCATATTTAAAAGTTAAAAGAAACTGCAATTATTTTGCAATTAAATATCTGATGTGAATTAATTTTACTGGCATTCGCGAATATTCTCTAGCAACAGGTGCATGGACTTGCCACCATTATGGATGCTGAACTAGTATTTCTCTAGGCCTACGTTCTCTCTGATCAACACGACGTGGCGGCAAAAGACAACAAGTCCCCTGCGTGTCGCGGAGCATCTGTCACATCACTTATCATCAGATAATGTAATTCGTTCTGCAGCACGTGTAAGGCAGATTAAACTGGGGGACCCCCCGCTGCCCGCCGCGTTTTGTGCCCAGAAAGGGATGACAGCGCGAATAGGATTCACACAAAAGCGCGAGGAATGCTGACAAGGGGCAGGATGCAGCAGCAGCATCTCATGAATGAAATACTTTTGCTCTGAATGAACGGACGGACCTGTAGAGCTGAGGTCATGGATCTGCTCAATGCTGCGGATGTCCCATATCTTGTCCCAGCCACCTGGTCCACTCACAAATGAAGAGCGAGCTGGATTGACCCGGTCTGCCTTTATCGGTTATTACTGTTAGCGAGAGCATTGCCTCACTGCTGAGAAAAACCTCGGAAAATACTCACTCCAAGTGAGATTCAAACCCACGCCAGCTACCCCTAGACATCGACAGTGTGTGAAATGTGAATGGACATTACTGTCTGATCGAACACAGGACCAGACGTGACGGCGCGACTTGGTTCTTGTAATTAAGTAGAGAAACTGACATGACATTCACCGTCTCTTCTGTTTAGAATCATGCATACTTCTACTCCGAATTATCTGTTATCGCGCTTTCAATTTCTTACAACTCTTCGAAACCGACATCAAGCACTTCTTTCTATCCCTCATCATAGAACGTCTTTATACTCATCTTCCTATACTGTAGAAATACCTCGCCTCTGGAATTCCTTACCTAATGACGTCAGGGACTGCCGGACTTTATCACAATTCAAAATTAAATTGGAAAATTTTGTCTTAGTTTATGTTTTTAGGTATTGCTAGGAGTATTGATTTGTGTTTTTTTTTTTCTTTTTTAATCTAGATTAAAATTGCAAGTTTCTTGTTTATGTTAGTTAATTAGTTAGGATACAATTAATTATGATACTTAATCACTCATTTAAAGTTTGTGTGACTGCAACCTGTGTATATTTTTGTGTGGCTTTACTTTGTTTATAGTGTTTTTTTCTCTCTCTCTCTCTCTCTTTATTTCTTGTGTAGCTTTACATTGTATTAGTGTATTTTTTTCTCTGTTTATTTCTATTGTTCTATTTGTATTCCTGGTGTTGTGGAAGAGAAGGCCTGATGGCTTTAACTACACCAGTATAAATAAAATAAATAAATAAATAAATAATTATGAAGAATAAGGAGATGAAGGGTGATGTCCATTTTATACAATTGGAATTCGTTGTGTGCGTGCTTGACCTATTCCAATTCTTTGTCATATGGATGAAATAAGATAAGATAGAGCATAATCTCAGAGAGGAGAGAAGGCGTATGCCGTATAGCAATTAGGTGCATTTAAATTACATACATATTTTATCTTTATTTAGTTTCTATATTTGGCAATTTCAACATTACGATATTTCCGGGATCAAACACAGATGAAGCTGGTGGTAACGAAATTCGACAAGGACGAACCAATATTGAACTGAATAATAAAGAGGTAGAAGACACTTGGGTTTTCTTTCCGAAATTATCCAACATACAGGCTGGAGAAGGCAAGGAAAGACATTCCCTTGACAAATGAAGCTGTTGGTGCTTTGAAAATCAAACAAACCAATCTATGGGGAAACTTACCCTCTTCTGTGATAACAGTGGGCATGATCAGAGCTTCAAAATACTGAGCACGACGCCTGATCAAAAAGTATCCGACCATTTCTGGACCAATCACGTGCAACCCTTCAGTTACTACACAATGTGAGAAGTGATAGTGGAGGATTTGCTAACATTGGGAAGTGACGAGTCGTGGACCTATCCCAGCATCCGACCGGAGAGACTTGAAAAATCACGAAAAATCTATGTCAGGGTTCGAACCCTGGTTCTCCTCTCGAAAACGAGGTTCGAATGATTACTAATTACTTCTCTCTAAATGAAAAGCTGTTCAGACAGATCTCCACTATCTTACGTAAGAAACGTTTTCAAGAAGCAACTCGATGCAGTGGACTGAGGAGTCATTCTGTGTCAGTTCATCAACGCTGCGTTGCACAGTTCTCTGCAGTAACACAAGACGCGCGCTCGGTTCATTACTTCTCGCAGACAGCTGATGTTTATTCTGGGCAGTGCTTCGACCCTACATGACGACAGCAGGAGGTGCAGCTCAGACATGAACCAGCGGCCTTGAACCTGGCGAACCGAGTCGGATTTCAGTAACGATCTCAGCGCTGAACACAACTACACCGAACTGCACTCTGCATCATTTCACCCTTGTTTCCTATCTGCATTCAAAGACTTCCTGCAAGTCTATTTTTTCAGACTTACGAGATACAGTACACGTAGCCTATGCCAATTTCATATATTTGGATGGTTAGCGCTTATTTTTAAAATATAAACTAAATGCTGCAGCAGAAAGAAGGAAACAGGCAAAATTGAAATTCTTACAGGATCCAGTTGAGGAGAAGAGAGATAATTATTTCAATGAAAGACGGGAAGCAAGTCGTACACTTAGGAATAAAAAGAGAGGTTACTTGAAGGAAAAACTGAATGAGGTAGAAACAAATAGTAAGAATAAAAACATTAGAGATTTATATAAGGGTATAAAGAAATTTAAGAACGGATATCATCCAAGGGTAAACGTGATCAAGGATGAGAATGGTGACTTGCTTGCAGACTCTCCATCAATCCTAAACAGATGGAAAAACTATTTTGCGCAACTACTAAATGTACATAGGCCAGATAGAAATGATCGGGACGAAATTGAAATACAAACTGCTGAGCCATTTATACCCGAACCCACGCTTTCAGAAGTCGAAATTGCGATAGAAAATCTGAAAAAGTATAAGTCTCCAGTTATCGATCAAATTCCAGCAGAATTAATACAAGAGGTTGGAAGTGCATTATTAGCGAAATTTATAAACTTGTACTTGCTATTTGGGAAAAGGAAATTGTACCAGAACAATGGAAGGAGTCCATAATTGTACCTATTTTTAAGAAGGAGACAAAACCAACTGTGGTAACTTTCGAGGAATATCACTTTTGTTGACGTCGTACAAAAGTTTGTCCAATATTCTTTTGAGAAGATTAACTCCGTACGTAGATGGAATTATTGGCGATCATCAGTGCGGTTTTCGGCGTAATAGATCGACTATTGATCAGATTTTTGTATTCGACAGATAATGGAGAAAAAATAGGAGTATAAGGGTACAGTACATCAGTTATTCATAGATTTTAAAAAGCCATATGACTCGGTTAAGAGGGAAGTATTATATGATATTCTTATTGAATTTGGTATTCCCAAGAAACTAGTTCTATTAATTAAAATGTGCCTCAGTGAAACTTACAGCAGAGTCCGTATAGGTCAGTTCCTGTCAGATGCGTTTCCAATTCACTGCGGGCTAAAGCAAGGAGTGCACTATCACCTTTACTTTTTAACTTTGCTCTAGAATATGCCATTAGGAAAGTCCAGGATAACAGAGAGGGTTTGGAATTGAACGGGTTACATCAGCTGCTTGTCTATGCGGATGACGTGAATATGTTAGGAGAAAATCCACAAACGATTAGGTCAAACACGGGAATTTTACTGGAAGCAAGTAAAGAGATAGGTTTGGCTAAAAGAGATGAAGTTACAGGAGAATGGAGAAAGTTACACAACACAGAACTGCACGCATTATATTGTTCACCTGACATAATTAGGGATAATAAATCCAGACGTTTGAGATGGGCAGGACACATAGCACGTATGGGCGAATCCAGAAATGCATATAGTGTGTTAGTTGGGAGGCCGGAGGGAAAAAGACCTTTGGGGAGGCCGAGACGTAGATGGGAAGATAATATTAAAATGGATTTGAGGGAAGTGGGATATGATGGTAGAAACTGGATTAATCTTGCTCGGGATAGGGACCGATGGCGGGCTTATGTGAGGGCGGCAATGAACCTTTGGGTTCCTTAAAAGCCAGTAAGTAAGTAAGTAAGTAAGTAAATACTTAGCTACGTATGTACGTCAGACTACGATATCCAAGAAAGAACAGCCACGTTCCACCGCATAAGAAGAACTTTAGTAATAGTCTAAAACAGTGTTTCCCAAACTTTTTAAGTTCGCGGCACCCTTGAGAATAACATTAAAAACTGGGGCACCCTTTCTTGATTGAAAAAAATGAAGTTTAATATATTCATTTATTGAAAGTAAAGTATTGATATAATAAGTAACATACATCATAATGGTAATACGGTAAAATTTACTACAATCACTTAGTAAAAATACATCAATTTTATATTTTGTTCTGTCGAAATCTCGGGAATGTTCGTGAGGAAGCGAGTAGTCTATACTATTATACTGAATTGGGAATGTTGGGCAGGGATTGCCGGAGCCGGATACAAGTATAGGCCTAATTGAAGCATCGAATTGAATCGATATGTAGTGCATGAGAGTAATTAATTTTATTTCTTTTATTTCAAGACCTTACAAGACTTCAGGCTTAAGTAGACAGTATTTTTTTTTGGTTTATTTCAATATCTCGCGGCACCCCTTAGCCGATTACGCGGCACCCTAGGGTGCCGGTGCACACCGGTTGGGAACCACTGGTCTAAAAAAAAGGAAAGATGCCTAAGATACCCAAATCAAATTGTATAACATTATGTTATATATAGATCAGAAAACATTTCATATAGGATACAAAAAATAGAATCTTCAGAAATGAAATTTCTAAGAGTAGTGGGGGCTATGGATTGTTAGATAGAAAAAATGAAGACATAACAAACGAATTAGCAATACTTACAGAACTAAACGCAAAAACCGAGCAATATAGAACACAGTGGACCCGGCATGTAGGCTACAAGTTACCAATACAATTCTGCACCGCACAGGCGACGTTTGGGAAGACGTTGGAAAGATGGACAGATCAATAAATTACTGGTAAAAGTTTGGAGTCGAAACGGATTCCGAAACAACCAATACTTGACAATGATGATATGATGACGATTACTGTGATGATAAGCTACAGTGTAAATAGGCCTACTTGAGGAGGACGTAGACTACACAAAGGACACCTGTTGTATTCTTAGAGGCTGTCACGTGACGCTCTAGTCACAATTGACAGCATTGAATAATCTGCAGCCGATGAAAGGCCAGAAGTCGCAACTGTTGCGGAGTCAAGTAAAAAGCTGAATGCAGTTATTTGCTTGGAAGTATGCCTATGCATGACTATTTAAAGGCCTGTAACAGCTGCTGCTAGGCCATCTCTAGTTAGATAGCACTGCATTACATGATGACACGAGATCTAAAATTCGCTATGGATTACCCGACATTCGCCAAGCAAGTAATCAGCTCAAGAGAAATTTAACTTTTATTTCATTGTAATTAATTTGGTATATTCACTGTTAAAATAAGCCGATAAATATCTTACTTACTTACTTACAAATGGCTTTTAAGGAACCCGAAGGTTCATTGCCGCCCTCACATAAGCCCGCCATTGGTCCCTATCCTGTGCAAGATTAATCCAGTCTCTATCATCACACCCCACCTCCCTCAAATCCATTTTAATATTATCCTCCCATCTACGTCTCGGCCTCCCTAAAGGTCTTTTTCCCTCCGGTCTCCCAACTAACACTCTATATGCATTTCTGGATTCGCCCATACGTGCTACATGCCCTGCCCATCTCAAACGTCTGGATTTTAAGTTCCTAATTATGTTAGGTGAAGAATATAATGCGTGCAGTTCTGTGTTCTGTAACTTTCTCCATTCTCCTGTAACTTCATCCCTCTTAGCCCCAAATATTTTCCTAAGCACCTTATTCTCAAACACCCTTAACCTATGTTTCTCCCTCAGAGTGAGAGTCCAAGTTTCACAACCATACAGAACAACCGGTAATATAACTGTTTTATAAATTCTAACTTTCAGATTTTTGACAGCAGACTAGATGACAAAAGCTTCTCAACCGAATAATAACACGCATTTCCCATATTTATTCTACGTGTAATTTCCTCCCGAGTGTCCTTTATATTTGTTACTGTTGCTCCAAGATATTTGAATTTTTCCACCTCTTCGAAGGATAAATCTCCAATTTTTATATTTCCATTTCGTACAATATTCTGGTCACGAGACATAATCATATACTTTGTCTTTTCGGGATTTACTTCCAAACCGATCGCTTAACTTGCTTCAAGTAAAATTTCCGTGTTTTCCCTAATCGTTTGTGTATTTTCTCCTAACATATTCACGTCATCCGCATAGACAAGCAGCTGATGTAACCCGTTCAATTCCAAACCCTGCCTGTTATCCTGAACTTTCCTAATGGCATATTCTAGAGCGAAGTTAAAAAGTAAAGGTGATAGTACATCTCCCTGCTTTAGCCCGCAGTGAATTGGAAAAGCATCAGATAGAAACTGACCTATACGGACTCTGCTGTATGATTCACTGAGACACATTTTCCGATAAATATCTAAACTTCAAAAATCTAAGATAGCAGTTTGGACAGCCTTGATTAATTCTAAGTGGACTAATGTAGGCCTAGTTTCACTTTAAATTATAGTTATTGAAAACTGGTTTCGAGTAAAATTGTGTAAATCTGTCAGATTTTCATCGCTTTACTTCTTAAAGAAAATTTAGATTGAGTTAACTTAGCCTACAAATGATTTAAGACTGGAAAATGAAACAGGTTGTATTACAGGAGGTGAAGAAGTTTAGAATTTGGGGTTAGAAATTAGTAAAGATGTTATTAACAACAAAATTAATAAAGGTAGGCAACGATATCAATGCTATATGGCATTTTTGTGAGATGGACGAACGGACAGACAGATAGCCTACTTTTATTGCTTTGACGAATACATACTGTATGTAGGCCTATAGCAACGTCAATGAAAACTGAATCAGACGAAAGTATTTGCCAAGTTAAAATATTCGTTAATACTTTACAGACTATGTTCATACAACTTTCTTTCGATTAACAATTTAAATAATTCATATTTTAAATCTCGGTAACATATTTTATAATTTCCGAGATATATAGGGCTACTGAAAATTATTTTGTGTTGTTCTATTAGGTCTTAATCCTTTGCAGCATAGTTCAGGAAACCACAGTTTTCTTTCTTTCTCTATCTTCTTCTATCTTGCACCATACATAGAGGTGCCATCTGTGTTTAAAATTATGTGCACAGTTAAAATTTTGGGGGGGGGGGGAAAAAAACTGATCGACGTTTTGTGATGATCCATGATATTAAAAATATAAAATATTACATTTGTGCTGCAAAGGGTTTGAAACCTGCTTATATAATTATTCGTTTTAAATTTTATTGTGAGCTATTCTGTGCCGCAAAGCAAACCCAAAATATTGGGTCAGACTAATAAATTAATTAATACGACTTGAATAATGTAGGTAATGTAGGCTCTACATTATTCAACTCTTATATCATTGCAATTCCTCTTATGGTAAAGGTAAAAAGGTAAAGGTATCCCCGTAACATGCCATGAAGGCACTTGGGGGGCACTAAAATGAGGCGGTGTGGTCGGCACCACGCTCTGACCGCCTTTTACCCCCGGGAAAGACCCGGTACTCAATTTTATAGGAGGCTGAGTGAACCTCGGGGCCGTTCTGAAAGTTTGGCAACGAGAAAAAATCCTGTCACCACCTGGGATCGAACCCCGGACCTTCCAGTCCGTAGCCAGCTGCTCTACCAACTGAGCTACCAGGAGCTTCTAGGTGTTTGATTTCAATTTCCTGATTCCTCTTATAGTATTCATGAAAATTCGAATTCTATGTAAATGTATTAATATTCAATTAATATACAACACACACTGCGAGACACACACACACACACACGTTTTAAGTAAAGGTCTGCGATGCTCTTTTGCCTCAGCGCCAAAGATGATTCTCACAACTTTGTTTTGTGATTTAAAGTTGTTAAAAGAGGGCTGTGATTACCCCGTAGCCTAATAAGATATATTGCAGATGACTATGCACAGTATAGCCTACAGTCAACAATACTTTTGTATCAATAGGAGAAAACGGTATTTAAGTATAACCATACAATCAATTGTGAGAAGTACTGTTACATATAGGGCTGAAGCATGGGAACTAAATTAAAATTTATACTGTCAAAGGAAAAGAATTTTGAGACGGCCAGGAAGACATTCACAAAAAAGAAATATTTATGTGAGATAAAATGAATGTTAAGAATTATATCCTGTGCTGAATTATGTGATGTAGGCCTATAGCTAAGCGAATGAATTTGTACGGACATGCTAGAAGAATGCAAGGGGAACACTGCCGCCGAGAAAGGTGCTGGAATTGTAAGAAATAGAGGTAGGGCCTGTAGGCCTTGGAACTCAAAATAGGGATGAGAGAAAAAGGGCTGGATAATGAGGACGAGCGAAGAGGAAGCACTGTGCATTGTAAATAAATAAGTAAAACTAAATAGTCTAAATATAGGTTAATTAAATAAATCTACTTACTTAATTTAAATTTTAGTAAAAAGGTATCCCTGTAACATGCCATGAAGGCACTTGGGGGGCATGGAGGTAGAGCCCCATGCTTTCCATGACCTCGGCACTAAAATTACGTGGTGTGGTCGGCACCACGCTCTGACCGCCTTTTGCCCCCGGGAAAGACTCAGTACTCAATTTTGTAGGAGGCTGAGTGAACCTCGAGGCCGTTCTGAAAGTTTGGCAACGAGAAAAAATCCTATCACCACCTGGGATCGAACCCCGGACCTTTCAGTCCGTAGCCAGCTGTTCTACCAACTGAACTACCCGGCCGCCAATTTAAATTTAGTTCTGTTTTAAATTTTAACGTTATGAAGGCCTCTCGCCTTAAATTTACTTTTCATCATTTTTTTGTTTACAATCAAATTGTAGCGAGTTCGATCCCCGGCGCTGTCGTGAAGGGATTTTTGTGGAGGGGCTTTCTCCGGGATATTCCACTTTTCTTCTCTCTTTCAACTGCATCACCAAAATCATTTTTAAAATCCTTTTTTTCTATAATTCGAAAAATTAGAACTTCTTTATTTATTTGAAACTTCATTGACGTAAAACACTAGTATGTTACGAGGAATCGTTCAGAAGAAGTGCCAGGTTGCCGCAGTTCTGGTAGTAATAAAAAAAACGTATTAAAAACTAGCCTATTATGAATAAACAGTGAAAAGTAGGTTTAATCTGGAAGGATGGAAGGCTAGAAAACATTAAGTCTCACGTGTGCTCACCTTTGCGTTTACAGTAAGTTATGATTCATATCATGTGGCATTTGATAGTGTTGTATAGACTGCAGTGTGGGGTCATCCAGGCTGTCCGGGTCTTGTAAGACAGATGGGCCACGCCCTAGCGGGATGCGCAGACAAGATGCACGGAGCGTCTTCAAGACAAGCTCGCCACGCCCTCCTGGCTGGGCGCCCCAGTCGATACCGACGTGTCCACTTCTCCTTGTCTTGTCTCTTCCATTTCTCTTCTCATGTACTCCCTTTTGCTTCTTCTCCTTCTTTCAAGTTCTTTCAGTAGACTTCTTTCTTTCTACCTTCCTCTACTCCAACAGTTTCGTCACTTCAGAATTGCGGAAAGAGTTAACCTTCCAGCAACCTTTCAAATCCCTAACAGTGTGACGAACATTCAGCAACTTTTCTCCTGACTTTATTCCATACATAAAATCTGAACAGCCTTACCTCCAAAATGGTTAACATTTCTATTCTTTTACCCACTTAACAAAGCATGTTATTTACAATTATAACTGTTAGGCCTATTACGCCAAATATTTCCGTAGGGTACAGCGGTATAAAACTACTCACTATATTTGTTTTTTTGAAAGATGGGACATGACAGGAGCGTTGCGATCAGAAAAACAACTGAATGTCACATAGCTTGGAAGGCTTGTTGCTATGGCAACAACGGTTGAGTTGCCAAACTTACAGTTCGCACGTGGCGAGTGCATAATAGCTCTCTTGCCGACATTTATTGTGCACACAATGTTAGCATTGGTACGTTTCGTCTTTGATTCTCTGTCGATTTTTGTATTGTTTTCTTACCTTCACGTCAATAATTGTCAATGAATGTTTTAACGTCAGCTATCTTAACGACAATTGCTACCTTCCATCAGCTGGCAGCGTAGTAATCCATGTTGGCAACATGGCATTGTAGTTCCAAGCTCGGCCGCTTAACTGTCATGTCCCATCTTTCAAAAAAACAAGTATAGTGGTAATGGAGACAGCAATAGTGGTAATTAGTAGCAGCAATGACATAAACCAGACATACAGAGGTGTGAAAATTATTAGAATAATCTTAATTTTAAAGGTTTTTTAATAGTTCCTTCACAAATATTCATTGAATTGATGAATATTGGTATATAATGTGACAGCGACGTGAGAATCGAACTCACGACCAGCGTCCCGCAAGAAAGCAGATCGCACAGGCTCCACGGAACATTGAGTGACGTCGCGCGGTGGAGAGAAGAGAGAGGGTGTATTACGTCAACGCGACGAGTCTGCGCGCGCAGCTGCTACTTAACGCAGTGAATGTGGAACGACCTTCCCGACTATTCCAGAAGTCTGTCGATGTAGAGATATCGAGATAATTCTCTACACACCTGTAGAAAATTCTCGCAACTATGATTTTGCTATAAAAGAAGAAGCGCCAGCGAACTAGAGCGGAGTTTCGAGTTTTTCAGTTATTCAGTCAGTGAGAAAGCCAGAGCAAGCAAGCCAGACTTGTGTGCCGGAGTTCGACTCGAGTGTGCGTCCGCATCTGCGTCAGCATCCGAAGGCCTGAGTTCGAGTGCAGTGGACCGCAGTTGGAGGGACCTGAGTTCGAGTGCAGTGGACCGCAGTTGGAGGGACCCGAGTTCGAGTACAGTGAACTGTCTCTGAAGGTCTGTGGTTCGAGATACCGTGAACTCGAGTGACTGAGATAGAAGAACTGTGAACTGAGAACTGGTAGTTCTGATTTGTAAATAGTGCTTTGTAAATATTAGTTAAGATTAACAGTTCATTGTTGTGCGTAATAGTCCAAGTCAATTGTCATTGTCGTCGGTGGAGTGCTATAACGAATGCTGTGTGAGTGAAGATCCAATTGTTGACGAGAGCGTTTAAGGTGAATTGTAGAAAGGAATTATTGTTGTGACGAATAAATTACATTGTTGTTACTAATAAAATTCACAATAATATTACTATACTGATGTAGGATACATTTACTACTAACAATGCCGGAAAGCATTGTTGTACATTGGTATTTTTCTTATTTTACAATTGTTATGGGAATTCATAAATTATTATATTATGTTGGCGGAATTGGAAACATAAAAATTAATTAAGAAATGCTTTAAACAAATTGTTCTTTGCGTTTACATTGTTGTGAAGGTTCAAATGAACGTATACTTCTGTTTGTGCATATAATTTTTTATGTTTCCAATTCCGCCAATATAATATAATAATCAATCAATAATCAAAATACAGTACAGTATTAACAATGAGTGTTTTTACTCACGAACTGAGCTGTCCATGTGGACATATTCATTATGCAGTGTATATTATACTGTCTACAGCACATTAGCGTACAATATAGAGAATGAAGTTAAATTGAAAAATAATCATAATATGGATATTTAAACACATTTTTCAAAATGGTGGCCGTTCATTTCGATACAGGCTTCAGTTCTAATGTAATCCCAATTACCAGTTTCGTCTTTCGTACTAGTAACTCATGTTGAAATAATTCTGTAACTACTCTATAAAAGAGTACCTTACGTACTGTAAATTCAATCTTCACTTCTGCCCGATCCGAAAAGATAAAATTACTCAGACATGCTATCTACTCTCCTTCCAAGTGGTTATGTCGTAGTATCGTAGAAAGGGGAAAAATCACGTGACAGTTAATTACTTAACGAGGTCCTTTTATTTATTTTAAACCGTTGTATAATATTACGTAGACGTCCAATTCCTAACAGAAATTAATGTTCTCAGAAAAGAGCTAAGACAGCCCAGCCACTAGCCTTTACAAAGAGGCGAATAGAAGCAGGTGGGGGAAACCGGAATGCGACGTAGACAAATGGATGACAGTACCTGTGCGAAAATGATGCAATATTGAAAGCTCTTTCGTCACTGGAAAACGCGAACATATTTTTGGAACGTACTGTTTACTATGACCGTAAGGCTGCTATGACTGTATATGCGGTCTTGGATCTGTGTGGAGGACGGTTGAACTTCATTAGTAGAAGAGGTGGGAGTGAAGTACATTAAAAAACTCAGGTACAATAAAAATTGAAGTAAAAATAAAATGATGACTCTGTATATAAATACGCATATAGCCTACAGAATGTGAAAATAATGAGACAAAACTCAATTACAGCAGGCCTAATTAATATGAAAGCATCAAGCAATGTGTGTCACAATCGTGATGCGCCGCGGCTATTCTTAATCTATACTAGACTACACATTCTACGAGCGACTGGTTCTTAGGGGTGGAAGGAAAATCAATGCACGTGCACGACTGGAAGGTCGCTCGGAAAAGCAACAAGGACGCGCTAATAGTCAGCTGAGACGATGAACCAACGACCGCTCGTTTTAGCTGCGAATATCCAAAATAGCGCGCGCCGCTTTCCAGTTTGCAGGCCTTCGTATGCAATGCGCTGCCGAGTTCCTTAGGTTGCCTTACAGCTGTGGTCGTCAGAATTCGCTGAAATGTGCAAAGGGTAAGCGGAGCCGTCCCGTGTGCCCCGTCGTGCAGCAGGAAGTGGTAGAGAGCATACCCGCTAGCAGCTACGAGTGCACCATGGTGCACTGTGTTTTCCGTGGGTAAGAGACGCTAGCCCCAGGGTGCTCTGTGCTGACGACCGCTGCCTTAGAGCAGCCGTGGCGAAAATGTGACTCGCGAGCACATTGTGGCTCGCTATGATAGCTGTACATTTCTCTTGCTTCCTACCTCCCACAATTCCCACCCTCTCACTCACTGGAGTCAAACTCCGTTCCATTTGTATTTGTCTCTGACATGCAAGTGGCGCATCGTCGCAATGTCTCTCTCGAAACCATGTACCTCTACAAAAACGAAAGTTCCAAGTAGGATGGGAGGACGCATTTTTTGCTGCCAATATGATGAGAATGTTAAATGTATGATTTGTTCACAAGTATTACGAGGAAAACGGTTGTATAACATAAAACGGCATTATACTACATGTTACTGATTAAATTTTAAAAGATTAAGTATTATTATTATTATTATTATTATTATTATTATTATTATCATCATCATCATCATCACCACCACCATCATCTCTGTACGTCGATCCTTTTTCAGCAGATGTACGAATAATGCGGTTAGATCTTCAACTTAAACGCACAGATTTACAACGTGATGTTAAATGAAAGCTAGATGTAAGGACTTGACAAATGTTGAACTTTTCAAATCTTTTTACCAAAAAAATAAATATCCGAAGCTTCGTTCTTTTGCTTGCTCTGTTGAAGCCATGTTCGCTACAAATTACGTTTGCGAAAAATTATTTTCTACAATGAAAATAGTAAAAACCAAATTTAGATCACGACTGACAGACAAATACCTTCGTGATCAACTACAACTGGCAGTAAGTCACATCATTCCTGATTTTGAAACTCTGTCGCAGACATTGTGAAGGCAGTTAATAGGTTGTGATAATGTGTCCTATGTTTTTTGGTTCATTTCTTTCTTCGTTACACGTACTAAACATTAGTTTGTAACCTTATACTGTATAAAATTATATTTAAGTGCTTGACGTAAAGAAAATGAAAATCCGTTAATAAGTCAGACAGTTGCTTCACTTCCCCTTCGGGTGTCCGCCTCCCTCCATAGGTGCTATGCACGTTGCAGCTTACACAGTGGCTCGGCGCACGATCACATTTTCGCCATGGCTGCCTTAGAGTCATACCATGAGGCTCAACCGGGGTCACTTTGGGTGCCTGGTTCCTACTGGACGAATCACCACATGAAACAAGGAATAGAGTGGCTTGTGCCTTCTTTAAACAATACCACATACCTATAGGCCTAGAGATTCGATCCGTAACGAGATATGAAATAGGCCCACAAAAACAATAGTGTGCCTAAAAGTCCGTTTGCTGTATCTTTTCCCTGCCTAAAGAGAAAGAGATATAGTATTCACCCTCCCTACGGCTACACAATAAGAAGTCACTTTTAAAAGGGACCACTTGTGTTTTCAACCCTCCACTAAACCGGCTTGCCCAACCTCCATCCACTCTCCGAGTCTTCCGTTTTATTGCCTCTGAGACACGTTACACCACAAAGGGCAGTGATGTCAAAGCAAGCGCATTTTTCTGACCTTGACGTAATGCGCGGGCATCAAGCGCTACTTACGGAAGGAGGAATAAGCAGCCTGTTGGATTAAGAAAACAGTGGTGCACAAATTTCAAACAGAACGTGAAATTTTATGTCGTTATTTTTATATGGCTTCTTTCTATTTGATATTATCTATATTGTCTGCAAAATAAAAGTATTTACACCAACTTCTTGATATTGCAGTTGTGTTTTAAATGTTAATAACATAATAAAGAGTTAAGAAGGAATATTCACTTAAGTTCCATAGTACCAACAACTATACTGTACTAACTGAATGAAACATATCATTCATAAAGAAAGTGATATCCCAAAAAAAGGAGACTGAGTATGCCATGACAAGTTGGAATTGATCTTGGTGGTATCTTCAGCCTCATAAAAGTAATCAATGAACTAATCAAAACAATATTATAGTACAAAGCAAAGTTACCTAGGTATTGTATTATATGTTTTAAGTGTAACTAATATTACATTACAAAACTCTTATCGCATTATGCTTTTAAGGTGATATTGGTGAGCAACTTCCTATCATCAGAATATTAAATTATTTTCTCGAAACCTGCTGAAGCTATAGAGCTGACATTTTATAACACATCGCACATAGCCTATCTTTTGCTTATGATGTAAGAGTAGTTCCTATGTTATTTCGTTTTCTTACAAGCATTAATTTTCCATGCGAATATTTCCAAATTTGTAATAAACTATCTTCAGAAATACGTATTTACGGTATATGATATTTACGACAACATTGATTCAGTAGTGCAATAAATAAGTCAATAGGCAATGTCACAAAATATGAAAAATCAAGTTACCTAGTTCTTGCATTCAGGCGACGATATGTACTTCGATACATTGCAATATTTGTTTATAATGTCTCTCTCTCTCTCTCTCTTTATTTCTTGTGTAGCTTTACTTTGTATATAGTGTATTTTTTCTGTTTATTTCTATTATTGTATTTGTATTCCTGGTGTTGTGGAAGAGAAGGCCTGATGGCCTTAACTACACCAGAATATATACATATTCACCGTCGAAATTCAACACGAACGAGAAATGGCCGACAAATTTTGCCTGGAGCCCTCCATGTGTCACAGGTCTCCTAGCTGGACCACCGAGTACAACGTAACTGTCAGTTCTTACTTGACGCCACACCTGAACTATCGAGCCTATTCAGAGATGAAGCATTGCTGTCACACTACCGGCCTTCGTGAACCACATATCCTACACGGCTGTAAATACTTCGTAACAAGCAATGTGGAGCCCATATCGCGCCATAAACCTCTATTATCTCTCGCATTCAATACGCTATCTAGTTCTGAATATAGCTGTGACATCATACAGTGAAAGTCTCCATGCAATTGTATAAATGTCATGCTACTTTATCTTCCTTGTGAATTTATGACCGCGATGACTACTGAACTAGTCACTGACGAGTGACTTGTAATACAAACACAATGGTCTACAGTCGAATATTGACTTCCTGTAGGCTACATAATCACTATATTCTACTAAATTATTAGCTCAAACAGCATGCAAATTAAACTACGAGTATCTGTATCATTTTCTACATTTTTACTTTTCATCTAGAACATTTTAAATGTACTTTTAAGTACGAATTTTTCTCAGGTTGTGCAAAAATTTGAATTGTAATACTGGGGCAGTAGAGCAAGTGGACAGCTTCAAATACTTGAAGTGTACTGTAAGAAGTAACATAGCTGCTGCCAGGAAGTCAAAAGGAGGATAGCAAAGGACAAGGAAGCTTTTAATAGAAAAAGGAGCATCTTCTGCGGACCTCTGGAAAAAGAACTAAGGAAGAGACTAGTGAAGTGCTTTGTGTGGAATGTGGCATTGTATGGATCAGATCTGCATTCTAACGTATTTTAAGAAAGTATGTAGGTGGCATATATTTTTTGTGTAGGAACTCTGTAAGAGGAACTATCCCTTCATTGGGGGGGGGGGTTACATTTAGACAGAATTAACAAGTTTTCTGCTATATAACAGATTTTTTTACAAAATTTTGTTCAGGAATTACAGATAGCTTAGGCTGTATTTTTATGTAGAAACATTAATTACGTTTGAGTAGAAGAATCTACTCTTGTATAGACTAGTGGTGGTTTAAACAAAAGTAGTTAGGCCTACTTAACTCTTCGGCTATATAGCATATTTTTATGGAACATTGTACATTTGTAAACAATGACCTAAAATCAATTATTTCATGGACGAAAAAGTTTGGACTGAAAATGAACTCTGAGAAATCACAGGCAATTATAATAGGACATCAACGACTGTTAAGTAAATTAAACACAGGTGACTTATCTCCTGTTAAAGTGAATGAATCTATTATCCCTTACAGTGATAGAGTAAAAAATCTAGGAATTTATATGGACAAAAACTTAAGTTGGAATACTCAAATCACACACACATGTAAAATAATTTTTATGAAAATTCACGCACTAAAAAGAATTCGAAATTTCCTTCCGTTGCATCGCAAGAAGAATTTAATGCAGTCGCTCTTGATGCCTCATTTTGATTACTGTGACACTCTCTACACTGACCTTGATATGAGACTGACAGACAGACTACAGCGTGTTCATAATGCATGTGTTCGATTTATTTGCAACGCCCGTAGATCTGACCGTATCACACCTTCACTAAATATGCTGTCCTGGGTCCGTCTCAAAGAGCGAAGAACTATTCACGCTCTCACTTTACCCTTCAATATTCTTCAAACCTCTAACCCTAGCTACCTAGCTTCTCGTTTTCAACATTTGTCCTCATATCACGAAATAGATACTCGCTCACAACACCATATCACACTCTCCATTCCTAAACACAGAACATCCTTCTACTCTTCATCTTTCACCGTCTCACTGTCGGACATTGTCTAGTTTCAAAAATAAATTATAATTGCACTTTTTGAATTAGATTCCTTTCAGTTATAAGCCCTTTTCTCTGCGATAGTTTTGTAAAAATATAGGCTATATATTTCTTTTTCCTTCCTTTCCCTTTATTGTTCTCTTTATCTCCGATGAATTTATTATCACAGCCTTTTTATCGTGAATTTTATTTAATTTTCATATTTCTTTTCTTTTTTATTATTATTTTATTACATTCCATTTTGTTATATTCTTCCTTACGTTTTTCCATATTAACCATTTGTACTAAATGAGTTGCTTTCGCTATATTCAATGTATTTTACTTTCTTTTTTTCTATTATGGTATTATTTTCATGTTGTTTAGTGACGATTTTATTATGCTATTATTATTATTTTTTTTTGTAATATGTTAGTATTCTGTTCTTTAACTTTTTGTTAAATTTTAACTGTTTGTATATTTCGTAACCTGGTAGAGTGTAAGAGAAGGCCCTATGGCCTTAACTCCGCCAGTATAAATAAAGAAATTATTATTATTATTATTATTATTATTATTATTATTATTATTACGGGAGTTACGAGGTCTGCAATCATTTTCTAGAACAGAACAGTGTCACATAGGCCTACTCTCTCAATAAATGTCTTGTGAAGCAACTACCTGGGAAATTGTCGAATGTTAGCCTGTGACAGACATGGCAGTTGCAGATGGATACAAAAATTAATTTTGTTCACTGGTTTTATGTTAGTTCGTGAAATTAATTCTTAATTCCGTATTATGTTCCAGGTGGTGATCAAGTTTGTGTTAGACAAAGAAAATGTTATAATGTTATCCTCGGGGTACTCCTGTTGCTCTCTTCCATTCTGCACCTCGCCCTCATTTCATCTATGAGGGGCAGCCAGAAAGCAGGGGCGGCCCGTCCTTATGTGCTACAGTGCTACAACACAATGATAATTTTGGCTCAAATAATGTATTTGCAATACCACCATAGTATTTGATCTGCCATTTGACAATTTCCCGTGGCTATGTTCATGACGCGTTATATAGTGTTTAGTCTTCGCTCTCCGCTCTTTGGTGCCTCAGGGGGTTCGTTGTGCTACTCAAAGCTCCACATGAAAAAATGTAGACAGTTATGCGCATGTGCGAAGCTGAAATCACTGCTCTGATTGGCTATTTTTACGCGGGAAAATTGCTGTAGTCAGCTTCAGCACAACACAGCTTGGAGATTGCAAAAGTAAAGCGTAACGAAAGAAAACTTGTTTGTGGAAGAATTCGGAACTATGTACAATGTATTTGGTAATTCAAGTGTCCGACTGCTGCTGCCATCTACCAGCTAAAGTTGCTGTCAACAGCTATACTTTACTGAACAAAAGAGTGTTCCAGATACAAGATGGATTTCTATACGGAAGACCTGACTTCCGAACTACAATTTACAGGATCCATTCTGTGAAGTATCGAAGTTGTTAAATATTTTGGTTACAACACCAATGACCACTGCTGAGCCAGAAATATGTTTTTCTTTCTTGAAACGCATAAAAACGTTTTTAAGGAACGCTATGTCCCAGGATCGTCTCTCTGCTCTTGCAATACTGTCAATAGAAAAGTGTATGATGAACAAGATGGAGGGGTTTAACACCAAATGACAAGTTCTGCAGTACGAAAGAACGTCGTATGGACTTCATATTTCATCACTAGGCGAGACTCCAAATTAAGATAAATACATAAGTGTAGGCCTCTACACCAGTCGCTACTGCCAGAAAGCAAGTCCAACTATTTTTTCTCTTTTACTTTACAAGAAAATTAAATGAAATTTACATAGCATAACAGCCTACAGCTGGGTTGCAGGGAGCTTCTAATTTCACCTTTCGAAATGCGCATCAATGGCTTGTGATTTATATTCACTATGCAATTACAATCAATTTTCGGATGAGAAAGACCCGACTTCGAGCCACCAGCATCCCGACGACCCCGGGTTGACAGCCCGCACTCGCAAAACCGATCGCCTCTTTCCCGAAACCATGGAAGTCTGTATTTGTTCAGTATAAATAATGCCGTGGGTGAACTGCAATGAACCAGCAATCCTCTAGTGGTTTTTTCTCCCCATTTTCCGTCCTCGGACAGCGAACGGTCTTTCATACCGTTATTATTGGCCAGTGATCAGACCGACTCCGCAGCACTCGACCAGCAGATGAATGGTCATCTCAGTACCTCAATAAATGCCTTAAAGCGCAGGCTGTATACCTTTTCATTATTTCTGCAAACGTGTAGTGAATAACACACATAATAAAAAAGTTTACCTCCAGCGTGACTCTTTCTACTGTAGGATCCGAACAACACGCGTAGTTAGGTATGCAGGGTCCCTTGTGGATGTGAAATTGACCAGAAATAATGAAATTCCAGCCCTCGCCCCTCGTCCAGAACTCCTTTCACGTCACCCTCTAAGCATGCCTTTACTGACTAGAATTTATATTCGCTAATTGATCCCTTGTTTTCAACATGTGTTCATTTAAATAAGGTTACAGTAAAACGTTTTCAATGCTTAGTTCTTGCCCGGAGGTGGAAATGAAACTGGAAACAACACAGCTACGCCCGGGCACGTGTGCTCTTTCCAAAAGTGAGCACGCTGCCTCCTGGATCGCAATCACTGACAATACGAATTAGAGCTGTCGGTATTTCCATCAGTCAGTTTATTTGTAATGAAATAGGCCTTCTTCAAACTGACGCAAGGAAAAAGAATTTGTATACTGGAGAAAACTGCCGCCAAGGTGGTCTAATGGCTACAGTGCTGACTTCTGGAGCGGACCTATAGTGAAGGTCACATAAGAACAGTTCCTGAACAGCAAATATTGCCGTCTTGTCAGTGTTGCCAACTGTTACCAGATATCACACGATCGTTCGTACTAAATGACTTATTTACTTACCACACTTTATGTTGGAAGGTTATTCTAAATAATCCAATAATTTGTAACATATCTTCGTAGGCAAATTATACGAGAAAGGGATCAACATGTCAAGTATTTTGTCTGGCAATATGAAATTCATTGGTCTGACTAAACAATTGGCTCACGAGACCTAACCTAAAAATGTATTTTGTTTCACCACTTGAAATTATTAGTGCTAACTCCGAAAACTTACCTGATTACCACAATGCGACACATAAAATAACTTAACATTTACTCTGTCACACGTTAAAAGTGTTAAAATTGTTAAAAAGGTATTTACCTTCGACAGACGGCCCGTTTCGACGCTATTTGTCGTCGTCTTCAGTGTCTCTTGAACCACTGCTGATTTTGGCTCTGCGATGTGCAGTTGTCGACAATAACCATGACTACAATAATATAGAAACAGATATGGACATTTTACACAACACACCAAAATGTTCACAGTTAAACATCCTAGAACAATACGAAATATATAAGAATACAATAGCACACCCACAATATATACTTAATACGCAACTACAGTTCAATACGCACACATTGTTTGACGTCATAGTACGTCATAGCATACAGACAACCAACCCCCACCATAGGAGCAACACACCCCCACCCCTACCATCGACAACTGCACATCGCAGAGCCAAAATCAGCAGTGGTTCAAGAGACACTGAAGACGACGACAAATAGCGTCGAAACGGGCCGTCTGTCGAAGGTAAATACCTTTTTAACAATTTTAACACTTTTAACGTGTGACAGAGTAAATGTTATGTTTTTAACAAAGTGTTAACGAGAACTTTAATCAATGATAAAATAACTATTATCTATTAATATTAATACTGATTTTAATTATTAGTATGTTCAAATTTCAGTTGCTTCTAGTAACAGGCACTGAAATCTAGTACAATTTCAATTTCACGGAACTCCAGTACCGACAAATATTGTCGATATTTGTCTCAGCTGCCAACATACTAGTTACAAAATCACTACCATTTGTAGGGTATTTGTCAATATCGCAACTCGAAACGAAGTTGGCAAAAGAAAATTCAACTGCAAACTAGAAAATCACTACAATCCACTAGCATATGTAGTAATGGGGGAAAATGGTTAGGTTTTACCCTTAGGGTATGAAGTAAGCTGACCCAGACTATACTTCTCAATGTAGCCACGATTTATAACTCGTGCTGGGCAAGCCAGTGGTCGAGGTAACTCAGGGCTTTTATCCGGGAGGTCCGGTTACCCTGTGGTAACAAATCTCCATCATCTCATCTAATAATCTAATCGCGGGTGTAGAGTTGACCATCCTCCAATGACACAACCTGAGCAACGATTCTGTCGGCAAATTCTTCTACATGACTAACTTCAATTGGAGTGTTACAAGGGATCCTTTGAGCCTGATACTTTTTAATATCCTGACACATGATGTTTCCACCAAAATCAAGGAGGGTGTAGAGAACCTAAATGTGTACAGATATGCAGATGAGATGGTCCTAGCCTCCAATAACATAAAAGACCTGCAGAAAGGAATGGATCTCATTACCCATTGGGCAGATGAAAACGAACTAGTAGTGAATGCATTGAAGACCGAACTAATGATATTCAGGAGAGGAGAGCGACTGTGTAAAGATGACTATATCGTCTGCGGAGAACAATTTAAGTACCTAGGGATTACAATGCAAGTACCGGGTCAACCTTTTCAGTCCATCTAAAAGAAAGACTTACAGCCGCTATCAGAAGCATAAGTGACAGACATCTACAAAGAATGTCAATAAATACAGCTATGGAACTCTTTCGGGTTAAAGTACTACCCTCACTCACATATGGTTAGAAATCATGTGGGAATATCTATCACGCAGGCAGCTACAAGAGCTCCAAAGCCTGAAACCAAGGCACCTGAAAAGGGTGCTAGGAGTTTCCAAATTCTCTCCATCAAGATATGCATATGTCTTAGCCAGGGAAACTTTCTTGGTTGAAGACCTGAGACTGCGAATGCTACTGCCATCTACACCAGCATGTGAGGATATGCTATGAGAGCTTCGAATGAAGAGGGACTCCATAAGTGAAAGCTTCTACAATACTGACGCCATGGTAAATAAGGAATGGATGCGAGCAGAATATGAACTGAGGCACGTAGTGATCCATGGTTTCCACCATCGCATCTGCACCAGGAAGTCTTTCCACCAGGCCTGTCACGAATGTATATGAAGGGTACACCAGCGAATAGGGATTATGAAGAATAGGCACTTCGCGTCGGTACCTTTGATGTAGCCGGACTGATTTCAATGACCTTCAAGCCAGCTAAAGCGTCAGATTCTGCTTTCTCCCTAGAGTTGGCGCTGACATCACACCAGCTAGCAGTCGACACAGCGGAAATATAACACATATAATTAATACATCTAGGTACATTATGTACTCAAATAAAATAAATTGGATCCATAAAATAATAAATCCTTCATTAACTGCAATGTCTAGACTCTAGAGTTCCTTTATAATGAGAGTTGAGACGTTGACCCCAACAACAATTAAAATATGTAATGATTTGATAGCGCTGAAAATGGAAAAACAAAACTCTTACGAGAAGTAAAACCATATGCCTATATTATATTATATACAAATATTAAACGAATTCGATACTTAATTTCATAATGTATTATATTATTTTATAATATAATGTATTATATATGAAATATAAAAAATTATTATCACAACTAGTTTGTCACTGAGAAATAAGTAAAATCTGTTAACTTGAATTTATTTGAAGCAAAGCGTTACTGGATTATGCAATAAGGTACGCGATGTTTGGATCCTGTGTCTCAACTCTATTCTCAATTATTATCTTATCGTATGCTCGATTACACTACCTCTAGCGCTTGAAAGTGGAACTAGCAGCTGGCGCACAGAGATACAAAACACAGGAAAATTCGCTCAGTGTCCATTCTTTATAATCCCTATTCGCTGGGTACACGAGAAAAACGAACAATGTCACAATGCCTTTAAGGATGATGTCGTTATCTAATTCACTGCATTACTACAAACTTTAGTGTTATTTTTACCAAAAGTGGTAAAGAGAATTAAAACTACGGATACACTTATCATTTCCTTCATTTCAAGTAGAAACACCAATAAATTTAGCAGTAATATACTGAAATAGATCATTATCTCAACCTTAATGGAAATGTGACATTGTTCGTTTTTCCCGTGTACCCTTCATATGTGTTCTGTGTAGTGAATAGTGTGACACTCCGTGGATATGTCAACAAACTTCTAGACTGGAGTCATATGGACTTTTGCCCATTGGGCGCTTTACATTTATTATTATCATTATTATAACTGACTCCATATTGGTGAATGGCAAACAGTCAAGTACCTGGCGTTAAGCTGGTTAAAAATACTGGAGAAAATATTTGCGCTACAAATACAAAAGGATTTTCGTTTACAAACTTTAATACAGACTCTTGTCGCAAGCCGCTGCGAACAGTCTCCACGCGCCTGCGCATCAGCGGCCGGATCAGTCTCGGAATTCCAGCTGCCACTGTGCGGTTCTTTTTTATTGTTTCAAAAAATTGCGTGCCGTATAATGAAGGGCACAACAGAGAATCCGTGTAGAACAAAGCAGCATTATGCAAATACAATGAAATCAGATGTTACGACTAATGAAATATACTGACTTATTTCGCCATGCAATTAAGACATCAGTCATATTTCCCTCTAATTCCACAGAAGCCTGCCTTTTCAAGAATTAATTTCTTTCAGGTATTCCGATCAGCTCAACACCGTCCCGAATTTCAGCAATTAAACACCACGATGTCGTTACACAAACAAGTTGACGTCGCGTGGACAACCTGTCACAGGAGTTCAACTGTGTCCAACTGTTGTTAATTAAACAACTGCGACAAGTATAAGCTACACATGGTGCGAATGGGAGAAGAAAGAAAACCAAAGCAAATGATGGAGGCAATGACGGAAGGGAAGACCAAGGATAATATTGAGATGATGACAAGGAAAAGAGGGAAGGGAATTGGAGAAATGAGAAGAATGACGACGGATAGTGTCCACACCTGTGGAGTAACGGTCAGCGCATCTGGCCGCGAAACCAGGTGGCCCGGGTTCGAATCCCGGTCGGGGAAAGTTACCTGGTTGAGGTTTTTTCTGAGGTTTTCCCTCAACCCAATACGAGCAAATGCTGGGTAATTTTCGGTGTTGGACCCCGGATTCATTTCACCGGCATTATCACCTTCATTTCATTCACACGCTAAATAACTTGAGATGTTGATACAGCGTCGTAAAATAACCAAATAAAAAAACGACGGATAGAGAGGAATGGAGGAGATGGATCGAGGCAGACCCGACGCCGTGAGGCAAAAGGGAAGAAGAATAAGACAAGGATACGCACAAAGGCATGATCGTTATGTTACAATGAGGAGGTGTCTTCCTTCTTACTAGGACTTTCATCCTTGATGTAATTTAGATCTCACATATGGCAGTACAGCAATAGGCAAAGATCCTAACGGAGAAATTCGTTTCACGGCCAGCTAGAATTTTGTAGCAGAATGTTAAAATCATGTTGTCACTTCTCCGCCGTAATCATTTAGACAGAGAAGTGTCTTCAGGGTCTGCTCGTTCACCTCTTCTTCTCTCATCATGTTCAGCGTTAAACAAATTAGCTACAACTCACAAAAATCCTCACCCGGTCGGTCGGTCGGTCAGCTGACACGCAGCCTAATGTGCCTCACAGATCTAGATCGATCGACACTGAATGACGACGATTATTTACAGAGTGTTCCATTTAATGTCCATTACGAACCAAAATACCTAACTCATAAAATATTCACCACCACATCCTCGTCCTCATTTCCAATTCATACAGACTCACCCGAGCGAACTACATAATAATTATTTATTTCCTTTTGAGATTAACTGTCCGCCTACTTATTTTTAAATTTTTCTTTCTGCCGCGTGGCTTATAAAAATAACAAATTTGGTAATTTTACTCTTTCAAATACTATATAAATATTAAAAAGAGTAATATGTAGTGTTTGTAGTAGTAATAGTAGTAGTAGTAATAGTAGTAGTAGTAGTAATAGTAGTAGTAGTAATAGTAATAGTAATAGTAGGCCAAGTAGTAGTAGTAGTAGTAATAGTGGTATAGTAGTAGTAGTAATGTAGTAGTAATAGTAGTAGTAGTAATAGTAGTAGTAATAGTAGTAGTAGTAATAGTAGTAGTAGTAATAGTAGTAGTAATAATAGTAGTAGTAATAGTAGTAGTAGTAGTAGTAATAGTAGTAGTAATAGTAGTAGTAGTAGTAGTAGTAGTAATAGTAGTAGTAGTAATAGTAGTAGTAATAGTAGTAGTAATAGTAATAGTAGTAATAGTAATAGTAGTAGCAGTAGTAGTAGTAATAGTAGTAGTAGTAGTAATAGTAGTAGTAATAGTAGTAGTAGTAATAGTAGTAGTAGTAGTAATAGTAGTAGTAATAGTAGTAGTAGTAACAGTAGTAGTAGTAATAATAAAGTTGTCACAAAGGTCTAGTGACTAGACCGCTAGACCCTGGTTCGATCCCTGGTGTACCTCAGATTTATAACTTATGCTGGACAAGCCCATGTCACAGGGGTTCCCCAGTGGTATCCAAACAAATCCCAATCTTCATATCATCTGACCGCGGGTGTAGCGTAGACCAGCCTCCTATGGCACAGCCTAGGCAACGACTATCCTGGTAAATTGATTTACATGACTAGCTTAATATGGGTCAATGAGTGAATGACGTAAAGTGCCCGCCATTAGAAATAATAATAATAATAATAATAATAATAATAATAATAATAATAATAATAATAATAATAATAATAATAATAATAAACAATATACATTTCTGTAGAATGATGAAGTGTTAGATATATTTATAAATAGGTACTAGATAAGTGTCGTAACAATGCGTATCTTCACAAGCTTGTACTAATATAGGCGTAATCTTCAGTCCTGCATTTACCGATCAGCTGTAGGCTACTCCCTGCCGGAGAAAGCCACGCCCTCATCAGAGTTTCAACCCGCGAACCTCGGATCGGTAGACTAATAGCAACACCATTGATAACTACAAATTCTGCAATTAATGAATTGACATTTTCAAATATGAAATGAGTTAGCTCCTTAACTTGGCATTCCTGACGTCATCTGTTCAAATTCATTTCAAGAGTAAGATACAAGGAAATTACCCGCCGTGGACTTCTGACTACACAGTGCTACACGTCTTGTGCATGGCAGCGGGTCGAGGCGCACTACAGCAAATGTGTGCACTGCTTCAAAATCCTCGTACAGCCCAAATCAAGAATATTGCAATTTACAATGAGGAAGCAACATATAAAACATTACATAGTTGCGCCCCGCGGTTAATTGGGAGGCCTAGGCATGGCATAGTTGCGCCCCGAAGAAGTCAGGTCTAGCAGAATGGACATGGCATAGTTGCGCCCCGAAGAAGTCAGGTCTAGCAGAATGGACATGGCATAGTTGCGCCCCGAAGAAGTCAGGTCTAGCAGAATGGACATGGCATAGTTGCGCCCCGAAGAAGTCAGGTCTAGCAGAATGGACATGGCATAGTTGCGCCCCGAAGAAGTCAGGTCTAGCAGAATGGACATGGCATAGTTGCGCCCCGAAGAAGTCAGGTCTAGCAGAATGGACATGGCATAGTTACGCCCCAACAGGCATAGTACACACGAAAGTGATTGTCATAAAAAAAAATAAATTACTTAAAAATATTATAGTGGTAGCTGCATTGAAATCAAGTAGCATCTGATCAATTTTGCTATTTAAACTAACACTTTTTTATCGATCACACACAATATATGAACTGCATTTTTTGTTTGTACACCGATATCTTAACCCTACGGTACAGGGTTTCGAAAATCGAAACTTAGAACCATTGTGAATTATTAACTCTTTACCCTTTTCACTAAACTTAACATTCATTTTAAATTAACCTCACTATACGCCGCAGACGGTGTGAAAATCACTAATAAAATGTCAACACTGCTAAGGCCCCATATTCCAACGACTCACTCATTTGAATATGTCAGCTAATAAAGTATTGCCAACTTCATGGTGTTCATTTTAACGGTATCGATAATGAATATTAAATCGAATAAGAAATCAATAAGGTTGGTTGATTACGAGGCTCGAGTTCCCGTAATGTCTTTTTCTCTACCTATTTCATCGGGGCGCAACTATGTCATCCCCTTTTCTCTACCTGATGGAAACGGGGCGCAACTATACCCACAAAACAGGGACCCTTTCTTATCTGCTGCATCTTACCTGACCGTGGGGCGCAATCATGCCCTGCCCCCGACGGCAATACACTGATGCCACCTCACGACCCACGCTAATTTGCACCCACACTGATCAGATAAATCAACACGTTCATTGTTTTAGCCTACTGCAGGCCTACTTCACCAAGTCGAAGCTGGAAACTTTCGTAAACCAATTGTAATAAATATTTTTACATAGACTAGTTGACACAGACAGGCATAGGTCTACAATACTAGGCTACAACACCAAAGTTAAACAGCGAGATTTTCTTTTAAATAAAGACGCCAGCCCCTTTCCAGCCGTCGGTAAACGCGCTTTGCATTCGACTTCAAACTTAAAATTAGGCCTAGGCTTTCAAATGTTTTTCTATATTCATCCGCTATATTAAAAGACCTTTTTTGGTTTTTAAATGGATGCTTAGGCCTACTTAGAGCGCTGCAATGTGAGTCATATGCAAAAGCCACATTTTTTCATAACTCAAGTAGCTACATTTCTCTCAGAAATTACTGTAGCAATTGTCCTGAAATATTCCAAAGTGATAAATCGCTTCATTAATAACAAAACGATACATTAAGAAAAGTGACAGCAGCTCATAGATATCAGAACTAAAACACAGGCTGTATCTTTGTGCCGGCTACGAACTCATTACAATTATCTCGCTGCTGAAAATTTAAGTCTCCTTGTCTATTTTAAAATATGTAGATCCTACGCACATTTTTTGCAGGCCTATGCTATAGCCATTTTAATTTTATTCATTTTGCTTCATCTGTACGCTGCAATTGTTGAAGACTGTGGTCCCAAAACACATTAAATCTACAGGGACATCATTTTATTTTTACTAACATGTTTAATATTAACCTGTCTATACCTTTAGAGAACCGGAAACACCGCTTGCTCCCCCCTCCAAGACTGGAGTTCGATGATACTGGCGTAAAACACAAATCACTCTACTAGGTATAGGAAGGAAGAAAAGTAGTTCATCCATTTCGTAAACTAGGAAATATCGCGATTTTGAGTTTGATAATTTTCATTAGGTTTTTCTTTAATGAAAGTATAGTACTATATTAAGAATAAGTGTTTTTACTCACGAAGTGAGTTATCCATGCGAACGTATTCATTATGCAGTGTATATTATACTGTCTACAGCACATTAGCGTACAATATAGACAAAGAAGTTAAATTGAAAAATAATCATAATATGAATATTTAAACACAATTTTGAAAATGGTGGCCGTTCATTTCGATACAGGCTTCAGTTCTTTTGTGCATATTATCGCACTATAGACTATTGCATCTAATTCCAATTGCCAGTTTCGTCCTTCGTACTAGTAACTCATGTTGAAATAATTCTATACCAATCTACGTAGCTACTGTTAATTCAATCTTCACTTCTGCCCGACCCGAAAATATAAAATTACTCAGACATGCTATCTACTGTCCGTCCAAGTGGTTATGCCGCAGGATTGTAGAAAGGGAGGAAATCACGTGACAGTTAATTACTTAACGAGGCCCTTTTATTTAAGTTAAATTAAACAGCTGTATAATATTACGTAAACGCTAAGAGAAATTAATGTTTTCAGAAAAGAGCTAAGACAGCCCAGCTTTTACAGAGGGGCGAGCAGAAGCAGGTGGGGGAAATCGGGATGAGACGTAGGCAAACGGACAGTACGTGTGCGAAAATATGATTCAATATTGAAAGCTCTTTCGTCACTGGAAAACGCGAACATATTTCTGGAACGTACTATACTCAGTAACTCAGTACTGCTTACTATCTGGTGTCTTGGCTCTGTGTGGAGTTGGAACTTCATTAGTAGAAGGGGTGGGAGTGAAGTACATTCAAAAACTCAGGTACAATAAAAATTGAAGTAAAAATAAAATGATGTCCCTGTATTTTTATGAAAATACTGGGTTAGTTTTGATATCACCGGTCTACGGACTGAGCGAGTTTTCAAGTGACATGTACAATAACACAAACTTTTAGACAGGGATTGGCGTTGTTTTGGAAGAAAAGAAAGAAACTATAATGATACAAGGCTCAAACTTAATCACATACATGTACGAATCATAAAAATTGTAAAATGGACTGAGAGATCATACTCTTCAACTGTCTCGTTGCTACTTAGCAACCATGAGTCCCAAGTTCATACGGGCATCTATTATTAGCAGTCGTGTCCCCTCGCGCTGAAATTTGTGTGTTGATGTTTCTATCTTAACTCTGCTAAACAATAACACAGCTCAATGACAGTCTTGCACACTGGGCGTACGTCTTGCTTGTGTCATCAAGTGATGAGACACTAAGTGGGCATTATAAAGTAAAATTATTCCTCGTTCGCTTGTGTTTTATTTTAGCTGCAATCAAAAGAGACATAAAATATACCTATCAGGTATACAAAATAACAGCTATGTAAGCTTCTGTCTAGCTTAAATGTTTACAAATATGTGCTTATACCCAGGAACCGTATTTTTTTAATAAATGGGTGATTTCGGTGTTAAGCCTG
This sequence comes from Periplaneta americana, assembly GCA_025594305.2. Classification (NCBI taxonomy): domain Eukaryota; kingdom Metazoa; phylum Arthropoda; class Insecta; order Blattodea; family Blattidae; genus Periplaneta; species Periplaneta americana. The sequence goes on along the minus strand of JAJSOF020000019.1, from coordinate 142,226,825 downwards.
TGGCTATTTCGTGAAATAAGTTGTCAGTGAAATATAGCCTACTGTTAAGTTTATAAAATTAGTTACTTTTTTCTCTTTGCTTGTATCACGTATTAGCATCCCCAAAATATAAACTAAACTTTGTTTCTACACTGTCTTACTTACTTACTTACAGGCTTTTAAGGAGGTTCATTGCCGCCCTCACATAAGCCCGCCATTGGTCCCTATCCCGAGCAAGATTAATCCAGTCTCTATCATCATATCCCACCTCCCTCAAATCCATTTTAATATTATCTTCCCATCTACGTCTCGGCCTCCCCAAAGGTCTTTTTCCCTCCGGCCTCCCAACTAACACTCAATATGCATTTCTGGATTCGCCCATTCGTGCTACATGCTCTGCCCATCTCAAACATCTGGATTTAATGTTCCTAATTATGTCAGGTGAAGAATACAATGCGTGCAGTTCTGTGTTGTGTAACTTTCTCCATTCTCCTGTAACTTCATCCCGCTTAGCCCCAAATATTTTCCTAAACACCTTATTCTCAAACACCCTTAACCTATGTTCCTCTCTCAAAGTGAGAGTCCAAGTTTCACAACCATAAAGAACAACCGGTAATATAACTGTTTTATAAATTCTAACTTTCAGATTTTTTGACAGCAGACTGGATGATAAAAGCTTCTCAACTGAATAATAACAGGCATTTCCCATATTTATTCTGTGTTTAATTTCCTCCCGAGTATCATTTATATTTGTTACTGTTGCTCCAAGATATTTGTTCTATAATAATAATAATAATAATAATAATAATAATAATAATAATAATAATAATAATAATAATACAGAAACATGAGAATGGTGAGAATGTCTGTCAAATAGTAAACAAACTGATTAGTAAGTTACCCCTCTACATCCTCCCTCTAACTTCTATAATAGCCTATGCCGACCTCATCCTTGTTTAGAATACAAGAAACTTTTAGTGTCAGAAAAATCACTATTTCGGTTTTATTTATAATCGAAAGAGATGCATATTTAATGTATTTGTTTTCTTCCGGAATCAACAGAGCCGATACGCGCCTGAGCTGTGATGCGCGGCAGGGTCCGTCATTGCGCGGCAGACGGCACTTCACAACGACAACACGGCGACCAAGCTGTTCACAGCTCAGCGAAACCGGCCAGGACGGAATTCAAGTCCACGGTATTACAAGAGAATTCGGAGAAAGAAAGTAAGTCCCATTCCCGAAGAACCCAGGCGCATCGGACCAGAAAGCTTTTGTCAACAGTAACTTCAAGCAACTGAATTAAAAATTATCGAATCCGCCTTCAGTCACACATAAGTTAATTTGAGCCTATGAAGAGCGCCTCTCTTAACGACAACTTATCTTCTTTAAGGGAACTGGGGGTGGAAACCCCTAACTTTTTTTTTGCGTTTAAAAAATGGTAGAAAACTTGCCGTAGGCCTATGTTGTGGGGAGAGGTGTCTGTCTAGATAAGTCCTCAAATAACCGAAACATATTTCACTCTAGAGCAAATTTGCTGTATTGAGCTTATTCTGAATTTCGTTTGTAAATATCACCTGGATTTCAACACTGAAAAAGCAGTTTTCATTTTATTTAAAAATAATAGGCCTAAGTTATATTAAGAAATTTTAGACAGTGTCTTTTTTTTAACTATTCCAGAAATACTAAGCCAGCCATGTTTGTTGCTTTCATAGTTCGATTTTATAATTAGCCTACTTGGTTTGTGAATTATCTAGTAGGCTTCCTAAAAGGTACGCTAGCAAGAGATATTATAGTACAGAGATTAAACATAGGCCTACCATCTCACGTGCCATAGCAATTAAAATGGACGACAATAGTAGTAGTAGAAGTAGTAGTAGTAGTAGTAGTAGTAGTAGTAGTAGTAGTAAAAAGGTATCCCCGTAACATGCCAGGAAGGCACTTGGGGGGCATGGAGGTAGAGCCCCATGCTTTCCATGACCTCGGCACTAGAATGAGGTGGTGTGGTCGGCACCACGCTCTGACCGCCTTTTACCCCCGGGAAAGACCCGGTACTCAATTTTAGCAGTAGCAGTAGTAATAGTAGTAATAATAATAGACTAATAATAGTACATAACTTTATAACAAACTCTACAACCGAATGTGTTATAGGTCTAACTGATTTATAAAATTTATATAAGCTCCTAATTTAATGCTCAAAAAATAGTAGGAGGTCCTATGTCAATGACAATTTTTTTCAGCCCTCTACATTTTTATCAACTCGAACAAAGAATCTCAGAGTCGGTACCTTCTGCGCATATGAATTAGAACTTATCATAAATTCGTAAAAAAAAAACGAGACCCGAAATATTGTAGTAGGTAGTTATTTCGCACACCGTGTGGTATTCAGTGATGGCCTCTCTGTTCGTAAGGCGGTAGAAATAAAGACAGTAGGCTATATAAATAGGCCTGGGCCTACTTTTCCTTCGTTGCGAACTACAATCTACACTTTTACCACACACTGAAAGAAACAGAAGAAAATCCTTCGTTTTGATTTCGACTCCATGTTCATCGCCATTGTACGTTGCTAATTTTACAAAACCCACTGCGTTTCAAACAGCAATTGTTACTACAAAGCACGTGCATCATTACCAGGTGAAATGAGTACAACTTGCACCCCAAGCAAAGCCATGAATAGCCAGGCTGAAGTCTGTAGCTACACGGAGGTCATCGGAGTCGCTCAACACAAATCCTTAAATAACTTTAAGTCCACTATGTGCAACGCAAAAACAAAGCAGAAACACTAGGGGGCATGGCACTGTGCAATAGTTCCCCCGTTACCGAAGAACTGGCTCTTACCCTTCAACTTTTTCTCCCCCCTTCCGCATGATTCACACCAGCACACTGCCACACATACGGCATTGATCAAAAGAACACTTGCCGCAGGTGCCTGTCCTGCCACGGCAAGTTAGCCTGCATTGTTTAATATTGTAAAAACTAGGCCTGTTACAGGCTACTCTGGCTGTGGAGTAGCAACGGAAGGATCCTTGTATTGGTCTGCACTTTCATGAAATTCCTTAGATTTCCAACAAGAGTGAGATTTAGTGACGCCATTTGAGACCAGTAATGCTTGAACTGTTAGGCCTATAGCAGAGTCTAAGTCAACTGCCTAGACAGTTTGATGAAACGACCATGTGGCATGATTCACTGATGCAATAACAACAATAAGATAATCTAATTAATATGTACTACCACTATCATAATACATCACACAGCATTGGAATATGAAGTCGGTAGTAATAATAATAATAATAATAATAATAATAATAATAATAATAATAATAATAATAATAATAATGTTTTATTTTCGCTGGCAGAGTTAAGGCCATAAGGCCTTCTCTTCCACTCAACCAGTCTTAATCAATACAATACATATTTAAATTACGAATATTTACACTACACTTAAAAGGTTCTCCAGCAATATTCTTCAGTTAAGTTTTAACGACTAGTAGACTACATATTTATTTAAATTTAGATAAACCTATAAGGTAAAGTAGTAACTTAATTTATGGGCTAATTTAATTCAATCAATTATAATTAATTTGAGATTTGAGATAGCTAGTAAAATGATGAAAATTAATTTAATATAAGCTTACTAGAACTATGTTACAGGGAGAAAAAAATATAAATCTAAAATATATTTCTATAATGAGAATATTAATGTAATTGTCATTAGAGGTTTTGTAAATCTATTTAGAGAAATTGATGATAATAATAATGGTCAGATGTTAGTTTCATTATATATAATAAATATTAATCAGCAATTAATTTGTTAAGTAAGAATTTTATTTAATGAAGTTATTGTGCAACAACCCCTTACATCACTCGGTAGCGAGTTCCAATTTCTAGCAACTGAAACTGTATAAGATGAAGAATATAAAGATGTCTTGTGGTAGGGTATAATGAGTAAATTTGTCGTGCTGCACCAATGTTTCAAGTCCGTGTAGCTCCAGTCTTCGCTAATCTTACAGGTTAAAAATGAACTCTGAGACATAGAGTTCGAACTCTGAAACTGTCATCTTTTATGTAATTATGTTCGCTTCTGGTTAAGCACACTGGAAAATAGTACCTACAAAATGCTGTGATGAGTTATAAATAAGTAGGCCCAGGTAACTATTATAACAATGAAACTGGTTGCAATACAGATTAAGCCCACTTTACACCAGCTAATGGCAACCGCGCTCAAAATAATGACTCACAACACAATGCTTTTACCATTAATGGTAGGCCTAATGGGGGGGGGGAGAGAAATGAAGAATGAGAAAGTTCAACACAACTATTGTTTTGGAAAACGTATGGTATTTGCCTTTCACGTGTTAAATTTTATGTTACCTTGTATTACTATTGTTTACATAAATAATGTTTTTGAAGTGTTAGTGAAATCAGGATAGAATCAGTGAAATGTGTCGTAGTTCCAGTGCCGTGAGTGAATTGACAGCGAAATGAGTGTAATGTTGAAAGGTACTTGTGCAGATATGAACATATCATACTCGTGGGTTTTAGTTCGAATTTAGGTTTAAGATATTAGATTTATTTTAAATGTTATTTTAAGTGATCGTGCTTCATTTAATTTAGGATATTCCCTGTTGTTATTATTATTATTATTATTGTTATTATTATTATAAATTATTCTTAGTATTAATTATTAGTATTATTATTAATTGTATTTTTAATTAATAATTTATTATTATTGTCATTATTGAGTGTAATTAGTTACCACTGCCACCGGGTAGGCCTATATACCCATTGCAGTGTGAATAAATATACATACATACATACATACATACATACATACATACATACATACATACATACATACATACATACATACATACATACATACATACATACATACATACATACATACAATCGTTAAACATGATGACATGTGGACACAAGAATAAAAATATACAGTAAGTGTTGAGGATGAAGACATTTCATGAAGGCTACAGATAGGCCCTACGGCAGACCTGACTTCAAACCGTAATTCTCTACTCGCGTGTCTTCTACTATTTTAAGTTTTTAAATCTGGATTAACGGGCTTACAAATTAAAGCATCTTTCATGTTTAAAAATTCGTAATAGCGCGAATATTTAGCATTCTGCTCATATGTTACGAAGGCCTGCCTGGGATCTTCAACTTTATCTGCCTCCAGTGCAGGCGTAGCATAATAATAATAATAATAATAATAATAATAATAATAATAATAATAATAATAATAATAATAATAATAATAATGATTTATTTTAGCTGGCAGAGTTAAGGCCGTATATATACATATGCATGAACTTACAAAGAATTCAACAATTTGATTTAGATGAGAGTTACATGAATACAAGAGTTATTTACGAATTAAACAACAAAATACTATGAACTAGGCCTATTAATTAAACACTGAAATAAACTGTGTAGCAGAATTAAGCTAAAATACATAGAATGTTAATATATTTCAAATAATATTAGATAACAGAAAGAGATTATTATGAGACAATTTTGAAAATACAGCACAATCAGGATGATGTCTAAAGGAAGAAGTAACAATGTAGTCAGTGATAGTTTAAATCAGTATGATTGGAGTGAAATGCTAAGAAGGTTATCTTTTAAGCTGTTTTTAAAGGTGTTTATTGTCTTGCAGCCCCTAATACTTTGTGACAAGGAATTCCATTGTCGCGAGGTGGATACTGTAAAAGATGATGAATAACGAGATGTTCTATGAAGAGATATACTTAGCGTGCCACAGATAAGTGATCTGGTATTTACGTCGTGGTTAGAGTATAGATAGGAGAAACGAGACGAAAGGTAATTTGGTGTTGAGGTGTGCAGAATTCGAAAGAGTAAAGACAAAGAGTGTAAAGTTCCGCGTTCTTTAAGTCGGAGCCACGAAAGACTTGCGAAGGACGGTGATATGTGATCATATCGTCGGATGTTGCACACGTATCTGACGCACATATTCTGAACTCTATGCGTAACTACAACAGATAATCCTGAATTTCATACCGCGGCAAGTGCATCCACACACATGGCAGTGCGCTAATATTACAGGAGGATGTTCTGCGACTACTGCAGTATGTTATCCTACCTTGACCCGTGCGTTCCATAGCTGGCAGTTGTCCGCTGTACCGGCCACGTCTGACTCTGATTTCTGACTGCGAAAACAGACGCTTTTTGAACGTCACCAAAGTATGCCGACCTCTTTATAAAATTATCTACTTGCCGACAACAATAGACGAACCGCAATACATGACGGAAGAGAAAGACGAGTTGCGGCTACACCACAGAGCGGAGGCTTTCCAACAATGCGTCTTACTGAGCATGACCTCAAAGCAAGCCGCGACGGACGAAAATAAACACTGAAATGTGGCAGGAGGACTTCGATTCGAGCGCCGGGGAGCTGAATTACACAGAAATGCGATGTGAGTTGGGATGAAAGTGAAAAAATATATATATAATACGGGTAGGAATTAGAAACTTTTCATAAAATCTTTAAAGAAACACCATGCTAACCACAAGATTTAAAGCATAAGATTTCTCAAGACATTAGGAGACTCCTTATTAGATCACATAATAAATTGGTCCACACCTGTGGAGTAACGGTCAGCGCGTCTGGCCGCGAAACCAGGTGGCCCGGGTTCGATTTCCGGTCGGGGCAAGTTACCTAGTTGAGGTTTCTTCCGGGGTTTTCCCTCAACCCAATACTAGCAAATGCTAGGTAACTTTCGATGTTGGACCCCGGACTCGTTTCACCGGCATTATCACCTTCATTTCATTCAGACGCTAAATAACCTGAGATGTTGATACAGCGTCGTAAAATAACCCAATGAAAAAACATAATAAATTAAGAACAAATACGAGAACAAGAAGCCACACCCATCCCAGGAAAAACTAAGTTATACAGACACCATTGGGTAGACATAGGCAAAGATAAAGGTAACACACAGGCTAGCTCTGAAAGTTCGACAAGCGAACCGATTACCTATGTAATCTAACATTCATAAATTATCAAAATTATTGTTATTATTATTATTATTATTATTATTATTATTATTATTATTAGACTATTATTATTAGCCTATTATTATACCTTAAGCTTATTATTAATTTTAACACCACGTGTCATAACTCGAGAGAGCGAGTCACAGTAGCTAATTCACAAAAATAAGAAAACTGTCTTCAACAGGACGTCGCTAGGGGGTGCGAAAGGGTGCGCAAGCACCCCATAAAAATCGGAGCACCCCTTTCCGCATCCCAAAGGGTAATTTATTAACAAAATACTAGGCATAAATCATTTTGAAGAACAAAAACAAACAAACAAACAATTTCTTGGATGTGAAATAATCACGTCCCATAGTGTATCGTAATGGATGTGATGAGCAATAATAATAATAATAATAATAATAATAATAATAATAATAATAATAATAATAATAATAATAATAATAAAGATGTGTAGTATGCGCGCAAGTACATGAAAGAACATTTTGGATTTTTTATGTACCACATTTTACGGCTCGCACCCCATCCGCACCCCCCTTGCTCTGATCTTGGCGACGTCACTGGTCTTCAAGGGTAAAAAGTGACGTTAATATGACAATAGGGTGTACTAAAATTTAAACGCAAAAAGACTCCAGAAACATTGAATGACGGCACTCGAGACTGCAACACGCAGACCTAGGAATTCCATTAACTGTTCAAGGCGGGTTCTTGCATCTTCTCCACTCCGCGGTTAACGCAGGCCTAGGCCTGCTTGCTTACCTTGCGCTAGGCGACGCGCCACCGGCTTGGACCTCATTTTCCGCGGACAGGCGTCGTCAGGTGGTCGTGGAGCAGCACTGTCACCAACACGCCCATCAAGACACGAGCAACAATTACAGAACTAAACTTTTTGACACTTGGTTCGCACCGCCGCAAGTGGGGGACCCGCCGACACTGCCTGCCTCGCCCCGAGCCGCGGACACCAGCGCCGCGATGTTAAAAAGAAGAGACACGGCGAGCGAGACAGAAATCCCCGGGATTTTCTTCTGAGACGTTTTCTTCTCCTAATAGAAAAGGAATGGCAGAGAGAGAGGGAAAAAATTCCCTGCCGCCCCCGCCCCCGCCTGTGGCATCACTGACAGCGGCCAATGGCGGGCCGGCGTTGCCATCGCAGGTGGATGAGGCGCCCCGCTCAGTGACACCGCCAAGTTTTTACAACTCCGCTCTTAGCTCGCGAGGAGCTGCGGAGCGGATTTCCCGATGGCCACGCCCCCGCCATCCCCACCACACCGGCGCCGCGGGGAGGGGGAGTGACGGCGTTTAATCGGGGGGTGAGGGGGTGGCAGCAGTCCGTGGAGCCCGACCTCACCCGTCCAGGAAGCGACAGTATCTGCCGGTCGATGTTACGACATTCCATTAACCGTAAAATATGGGCGCTCTCCCCCCCTCCTCCACTCTAACTTGTCTTCCTTCCTGCGATACTTGCTTCTCCTCGTCTCGTAACCCCAACTATAAAAAACCACTACAAAGAGAGAGAAAAAGACGTGGGGTAAGAGCCGCCTCTAAAGTGATATTGCGAGATGTGTTGGACCTACAAATGTCCTGTTAATTCTGCGCGGTCCATTCTGTATGGGATTTCACACGGCCGTAGCCTCCAAACAGAGCATTGGCAGGTTTTCTTGAAGCACTTCAGTTTTAGTGCAGCAATCCATCAGTATGAAAACACAGGGCTCATAGGCCTATGCTTGAACTTATTTCGTAATGAAAAATAAAGAAACACAAAAAAAAAAAATCAATTCCCACTTCTCCCTTTTGTCAGCTTTCCAAAACACGCTGAGGAATTACAAGTAGCTAAAAGCTGTAACTTAAATGGAGTTGAAGAATTTTACTTAGCACAATTTATAAAACTGTTATATTACAGGTTGTTCTTTATGGTTGTGAAACTTGGACTCTCACTTTGAGAGAGGAACATAGGTTAAGGGTGTTTGAGAATAAGGTGCTTAGGAAGATATTTGGAGCTAAGAGGGATGAAGTTACAGGAGAATGGAGAAAGTTACACAACACAGAACTGCACGCATTGTATTCTTCACCTGACATAAATAGGAACATTAAATCCAGACGTTTGAGATGGGCAGGGTATGTAGCACGTATGGGCGAATCCAGAAACGCATAGGTATAGAGTGTTAGTTGGGAGGCCGGAGGGAAGAAGACCTTTGTGGAGGCAGAGACGTAGTTGGGAAGATAATATTAAAATGGACTTGAGGGAGGTGGGATATGATGATAGAGAATGGATTAATCTTGCTGAGAATAGGGACCAATGGCGGGCTTATGTGAGGGCGGCAATGAACCTCCGGGTTCCTTAAACGCCAGTAAGTAAGTAAGCAGTAAGTAGCCTATATTCTAACAGTTCTATATTTCCTGAAAAAATGTCTTAGGCCTAAATTCTAATATGCAAAATAATTAATTTTCAAAATACAGAACGTCACAGTCCCAGCTATCTCCACTCTGTGATAGAGGGCACTCGCGAGTTCTTTTTTTTTTTTTTTTTTTTCTACGAAGAGATCCAGCCAGGAATGGAACAGGGACGCGAGGTCAGGACTGCAGGCTGCAATTGACTGGTTCCGGGTAGGCCTACTTCAGTTCCAAACATTTAAAAACTCTAAGTGTAACTTATCAGATCCCCATTAACGTACGCAATTTCACGCTCGAACAGACAGGCCTAGTCAGTCAGTTGAAGTCACGAAGATAACTTCATATGTTTTCACACGTAACGAATTGCTTGACAAATCTATCGTTCACTGGATTGACAAACCCTAACTAGACTGATTTCAGATCGCAGATTTCATGACGGCGTCCAAAAAGCGATAGATTGAATAAATGTAACTTAGTAGACAGGCCTACATCACCATTTTAAAAGAAGATGAAAATAACAATTGGAGACAGTTTTATAATTATGTATGCAGGAGAAAAGGAAAAAATGAAGGAGTAGTGTTTTTACGAAATCAAAACGGAGAAAGTATAACTGATGACAAAGAAAAGGCCGACTTATTAAATTCCTATTTCATTTCGGTTTTCAATAATAATAATAATAATAATAATAATAATAATAATAATAATAATAATAATAATCCCGCTGATAGGAGTGGTTGTGTCACAGAGCGTGAATGTGAACCAAATTCGACTTTCAAAATGACTTCCAAAGGGGTTAGAGAGAGAATAACGAAATTAAAAAATCGGAAGTCTCGAGGACCAGATAGTATTGCTACAGAGATTCTTAAATTAGGTTCCGAGGCCAAAATTTCATACTTAATGCGTATATTTCATGATTCCATAAACAATGCAGCTATTCCATGTAACTGGAAATCAGCTATAGTGGTACCCATACATAAAGGTGGAAATAAATTAGATGTCGGAAACTACAGATCGATTAGCCTTATATCTGTCGTATGTAAAGTCATGCAGCATTTGATCACATGTAGGTTGTATTGTAAAATTAGGTTATTTTATTTATTTTATTAGGTTATTTTACGACGCTGTATCAACATCTAGGTTATTTAGCGTCTGAATGAAATGAAGGTGATAATGCCGGTGAAATGAATCCGGGATCCAGCACCGAAAGTTACCCAGCATTTGCTCATATTGGGTTGAGGGAAAACCCCAGAAAAAAACCTGAAACAGGTAACTTGCCCCGACCGGGATTCGAATCTGGGCCACCTGGTTTCACGGCCAGACGCGCTGACCGTTACTCCACAGGTGTGGACAGGTTATTTTATGTTTTATTATTAATCGTAATTATTGTGTTAAATTGTATTGTATATTCTTATTGTATTGCGTATATATCGTATTGTGTATTGTAATTTTACTGTGTATTGTTTATATTGTGTATACCACTGCCACCGGGTGCTTGCCCACTTGCAGTGTAAATAAATACATACATACATACATACATACATACATACATACATACATACATACATACATAGGATAATATAGGCAATAAACGGACAGCAAACTCAAATCTAAACAGTTTTCAAGCAGGAACCCAGGTCACTTTACAAGTGAACTACAGCGGCAGTCGTGGCCTGGGTCTGCACCCACATCCGGCTGCTACAGCTCAAACTCACTAAAACGATATTAATAATCTGTTTTGTTAGTCTAGGTCTACTGTATTTCTTGTGTTTTCCAGGAAAGTGCTGTAACCTTATATCATTTTTAGACTAGATTTAAATTAGTAAAGTAGGTCTATGGTACTGGTAACTCATGAAAAAATTTGTCAGCAACCGAAATTGTAGACATTATTCTACTTTCATCTAGGCTACATAACTTAATAGGGGTCTACATTAAGGTAAGCCTTTAGCACTAATCCATGAAGCGGGCATTTCGTGCAGACGCTCATGGGCCGTGCTGAGTGCCGCGGTGCCATCAAAGGCTGCTGCAACACGCGCTCTTTGATCTCTTCGCAAAGCGCATTTGATTTCTAATTGTTACGTGATATAACAGAATTGTACTGGAATCTGTCTTAATACTTTAATGAACGGATTTCTTCACAAAGTTAATTTAAAAAAGCTCCCTCAATATTTTTGTAGAGCAGCTGGATACGGACTGGAAGGTCCGGGGTTCGATCCCAGGTGGTGACAGGATTTTTTCTCGTTGCCAAACTTTCAGAACGGCCCCGAGGTTCACTCAGCCTCCTATAAAATTGAGTACCGGGTCTTTCCCGGGGGTAAAAGGAGGTCAGAGCGTGGTGCCGACCACACCATCTCATTCTAGTGCCGAGGTCATGGAAAGCATGGGGCTCTACCTCCATGTCCCCCAAGTGCCTTCATGGCATGTTACGGGGATACCTTTGCCTTTACCCTCAATATTTACACTACAAATAAAGATCTGAAGCTTACTACAGTCAGATTAAAAATCATTATAAACATATGTAGGCCTATATGCTTAGTCAGCTGTCGGAACCTCATAAAGACGGTTAGGATAAGCCTAAAGTGGCTGTATCAGGATGGGCATCTTTGGTTCGTGTGTTTAACCCTTTCTGACCTAAATTATTTTTTGTGGATGAAACAATTTTTTTATTTGCATCTATCTTGTATTTTGACCTTAGTCCATAGAGAAACGAAAAATAAAAACAAAGCAATCCTCTTTCTAATAACAGCTGGCCAAGGAACTGGAGGTGCTGCACTCTATCGGTAAAGAACGAAACTACTCCAGGAATCATCAGGCAAATCATACGAGTCATATTTTTTGTAATTCATTTTTAATTTTCAGAGAAGTCTATATTGTATCTTAAAAGTATTTATTTCAGTCACTGACTTCACAGCATATGTTTAAGGTGCTATACCTTTACATTACATATTTTAAAAGACGCATGAACGTTTTCGTTGGTCTACGCCAACATCATCAGATACGAAGTACATTTCAGCAATATCAGTGCTCTCTACATAATATCTACAAATACAAAACATATTTAGTAGCATGCAAAATGGGACATATTAACACAGTCCTCACACAACCACCACATAATCAACATCTAAGAAGGCACATCTAAGAAGAATTCTGATACTTGACTTGCACCATACCACACGTTCATTACAATTACAGTCTTGGATATCGACAATACATCGCCATATTGGAGGAACAGCATTATCGTCAAAATTAAATATACATCATTAATCAACATCAAACAACCCAGCGTATAATACATTGGCATTTATAATAAAACCATATAAACTTGAAAAATATTCAAATAATTACGTGACACAAACCATGATGCATACATTTCTGAATGGTGGAATTATATATTATTGTGAAACAGAAATAAGAATATAATAAATGTAATTACTGTAATTTTGCAACTCTTCAAATTCATAATACTTTTCATCTCAGTTTTATATTTTATTATTTTTATCACTTTTAAATCATGTCATTTTATTATCTCATATGTGCAGACTTGCATTTATATATATATTGTGACAGCGACGTGAGATTCGAACTCACGACCAGCGTCCCGCAAGAGAGCAGAATGCGCGTGAGCGGACACGGCTCCACGGAGCACTATGGGACGGCGCGCGGCGGAGAGGGGAAAGGGCCTACGCAGCGAGGGAGTTTGAGCGCGCATCTTCTGCTTGCCTAGAGAGGCCGAGAAATCCGTCGAAGTGGAAGAATCGCGAATTCGAACTTTCGAGGCTACGTCGCTGTGGTTATAAATTACGGACGCGAAGGAACGACAGCAGAGTTTTCAGTCGATTAGTCAGCCAGTCAGTGAGAAAGCCAGAGCAAGCAAGCCAGTCTTGTGTACCGGAGTTCGACTCGAGTGTGCGTCCGCAACTGTATCAGAATCCGAAGGCCTGAGTTCGAGTGCAGTGGACCGCAGTTGGAGGGACCTGAGTTCGAGTGCAGTGGACCGCAGTTGGAGGGACCTGAGTTCGAGTACAGTGGACTGTCTCTGAAGGTCTGTGGTTCGAGATACTGTGAACTCGAGTGACTGAGCCAGAAGAACTGTGAACTGAGAACTGATAGTTCTGATTTGTAAATAGTGCTTTGTAAATGTTAGTTAAGATTAACAGTTCATTGTTGTTCGTAATAGTCCAAGTAAATTGTCATTATCGTCGGTGGAGTGCTATAACGAATACTGTGTTGAGTGAAAATCCAATTGTTGACGAGAGCGTTTAAGGCGAATTGTAGAAAGGAATTATTGTTGGAAGAATAAAATCCTATTGTTGAGTTGAAATAAAATTCACAATATATATAGGGGAGAGTAGGGTAGTATCGGACATCGGGTAATATCGGACAGTGAGTTTCTTTCATCTACCACACGATGATAGTACCTGATTGACATGGTTACGTTTCTGCGACGTCCGATACTACCCGATGTCCGATACTACCCGACTCTCCCCTATATATGTAAATCAATATTTTTTGTAATCTATACGTGTATTTTAAGTAAGTGACAATCAAGGCAGTCATATAGAATGTCAATGTGTATCACAGCAATGTTGATTTTTAATGTCTCATTTTGCATGCCATTAAATATGTTTCGTATTTGTAGATATTATGTAGAGAGCACTGATATTGCTGAAATGTACTTCGTATCTGATGATGTTGGCGTAGACCTACGAAAACGTTCATACGTCTTTTAAACATGTAATGTAAAGGTGTAGCACCTTAAACATATGCTGTGAAGTCAGTGACTGAAATAAATACTTTTAAGATATGAGTCAGAGATTACAGAAATGTTAGTGATTCGAAATGGACTCATTCGAGCGGAAAGGGTTAATTAGGGCCGTAGGCTACTGTTCATTCACTGACGTTTAGCTGGCACTGGGAAGTGCTCTGCCCAGCAGTTAACGTTTGTATAGGCCAAGGATGTCTATCCTGATGCAGCTACTTTATCCGAACCGTACTCATAAGAGACGCCAATATGGCATCACTCATGAGGCAAATAAGCCAGGAGATAGTGAGTAAGGTGGCCAGTTCCTTTGCCCTCGATTGCATGCATCCCTAACTAATTAACACAGTTCACTCTCAGACTTGAAATGTACTCGTGTGCAAAATGTTCTTCCTCTGCCACATAGTCAAGTGGATGTATCAGCCAGAACCAAAATCAGAGGATATTGTAATCATAAATGATTCTATTTTAATAGGTTAAATCAACTTAAAGTTGCTCTAGTTACTGTAAATAGGCCTAACTTATGTTAGTAGGCCTAATCCTCTCCAAAAATGATGTAGGCCTAACACGCTTAAAATATGGAAACTAAGTTATATAACTTACATAATAATTATACATTTAATTTACATTTAAACATTAATACATCGGCTATACATATGGTACAAAGTGTTCTGCCTAAAATCAGGTCTTTCACTGCAAACCCAGCATTCTCCAATCTTTCTCCTTCCTCCTAGTCTCCGCATATGATCCACATACCTTAATGTCGTCTATCATCTGATTTCTTCTGCCCTGAACTCTTCTCTCGTTCACCATTCCTTCCAGTGAATCCTTCAGTAGGCAGTTTCTTCTCAGCCAGTGACCCAGCCAATTCCTTTTTCTCTTCCTGATCAGTTTCAACATTTAATTATTCTTTTTTCATCCACTCTTTCCAACACACCTTCATTTCTTATTCTGTCTGTCCATTTCACACGCTCTATTCTTCTGCATAGGCTATACATTTTCAAATATTTCTAGTCGCTTCTCTTCACTCGTCGTAATGTCTATGTTTCTTCCCAATAAAATGCCACACTCCACACGAAGCATTTCACTAGTCTCTTCCATCTTTATTCAGTGGTCTGCAGAAGATGCTCCTTCTTCTATTAAAAGCTTCCTTGGCCATTGCTATCCTTCTTCTGACTTCCTGGCAGCAGCTCATGTTACTTTGTCGTACACCATAAGTATTTGAAGCTGTCCACTTGCTCTACTGCCTCATTTAATATTCGCACGCTTATCTTCCTATTTTTCTTGCGACAACCGTGGTCTTCGACTTGTTGGCATTTAGGCCTATCTTCATCCCATACTGCTCACAGTGTCATTTAGCTCCACTAGCATAGCTTATCCCTTAGTATCGCCTTCTCTTCTGCTAACAACGTCATATCAGCAGCAAATCTTATACACTTTATTCTTCTTCCTCTTACTATCACTTCTCCCACATTCTGAAAACAGTTATTCACTAAATCCTCCAAGTAGATGTTGAACAATAATATTTAATATTTAAAAGCATTCGTTGTTTATTCTAATTGCTTGTTTTAATTGTACTACTCTTACTATAATGTTCACATTCATCTTTATTTGCCCTTCTATAGATTACCAAAATTTGTCCTATTTTCCATTCCTCAGTCACTTTATGACGATTTGTATGACATAATGATTACACTAGTCGCTTATTTACACGGTATCAATACATTTCAGCAGTTCAATGCACTACAACGGTAGGGTATTTGTTGCTTTTCTGAGGTCGTCTTGTGTTTTTTTATGAGGGCAGAACTATTCATAATGCCAGCGACCAACTCATCCTTAGTGTTTATTTTGTTTTCGCACACTTCTCTTTTAATCACCCCCACAGAAAAAAACTGACAGGAGAAAGGTCTGGAACCTTGGTGGCTAATACACGCGACACCTACAGCCTACCCATCGTTAGAGGAATGTAAGATTTAAGATGATATGATGTTAAAATATACAGGGGCTCCGTCGTGCTGGAAGAACATGCCCATTCTTGTAGCCAAGGAAACTGCAAACAGCTCTTTCTCTGCAACAATTATGAACAGTGCTGCCTCAGAAGAGCGACACCTACTAATCCTTTGCATGTGGCAGAGGTCTGCATCGGATGTTTTCGCTCGAGCGCCAAGTAGTTCATAGCATAATCCGGTAGGTAGCGCACATGCATGATGGGTAAAATTGTCACGAGCGATAAATCCTCGAACGGTATAAGACGAGCGTTAGACATTCGTTCTTGTTACAGTGATGAACTGTGCAGTAACATCATAGATGTTTATCATTTCAAAACTTTGCAGTGTTTAACTAACTTCTCCATAGTACAACTACAAAACTTGCTTTAAATATAATATAAATGTTGTAGGTAAATGTTTTTTTTTCTTCCACAAAGGAGTGATTTTGCTTTTGCCATATCTGATAGATGTTATTGGATGTAAATGTAATTATTATAAACGGAGAACACAATCACGATAATGCAAGAACCGTATCAAGTTTTCTAGTAATAATAATAATAATAATAATAATAATAATAATAATAATAATAATAATAACAATAATCTCTAATAATTAGTGTATCAATCTTTGCGTCTGTAACAGTTTTACAGCATGATTATTCGTTTTATTATATTTTCTGTGACGTTATCTCTGTACTAATATTATTAATCTACTGCTATATCAATAATATTTTGTAAAACGTTTCTACATTGTCGCAGTATATAGGCGGAACACTATGTATGGACCTATCATATTATTTATGTGGTAAATCAAATATTGAATAATTATTAATTAGCAATAATAACTGTATATCGAAGTTTTTCATACTATTTTATTTATAACTTCATGTTCCTGTTTTGGTACGTTCCATTAAACGTTTGTCATAAACGCAGAAAATAAAGCCTTATTTTTACCGTGTGAGCAAAACATATGTGTATCTTATCTGTCGCCTTCCATACAAGATAAGACATGTCGGTGAGATGACCTTGTACTGTGCTGCTATTTATTACGAGCGTATCACGACCGATCGTATCTCACTCGAGGGTGGGACACTCGACCGAGTTCAAGCGAGCGATTTAACTCCAATGCAGCACTCTGGTATGTGGTCAATATTACGTAGTCATAGGGCTTGATATGTGTAACATTCGAACAGCTGCATCTCCAGACACATTGAAAATTGGACTCATGTTTTTATGAACAATTTTACTCAGAATGTCCATACTACCACTCCCTAAGATATGTAACATTGCTTCTGAATCACCCTGTATGTGGATTAACAGTATTTTTGATATTTTAAAGCGCTCGACGTAAATAGTTGGTAAATACTGGATACAATAAAGGTCGCAGACAAATCAATTGCCTATGTGACTGTGTGCTCGCTATCTGGTAGCCACATATTCCACACGCGCCGCGGTCCAGTTCAGCCGGGTTGAGGTGTGTACGCATGTGTGTGCCACGTTACGTAAAATTGATCCCCTGGACGTAACTTCCCCTTCTAAATTGTAAGTACAGCTGTGAATCACTTCATATTGATTGTTAAAGTGTCAACAAACAGCGACTAGGCTCTTCCTGTCTATTCTATAGCGTTGTGGTAAGTTGTTTCCAATACACAGCTCTCAATGTCGACGCGGAATTATTTTTAGCCTAATTCGAGAGAAGTAATATGATAATCTTAGCAGATCTTCAGATCTTGTTGGCAGAACCTTACTGACAACATGGCTGAATTCAAGGTTTGCACGATGGACGTATTGGAGGGAGATTAATACAGCTTCGCTTTAAGACCTAAGAAACCCATTAGCCCTCTAGCTAAGTGCATTCTCAACCCATACCGGCTGACTACACTAAGGTTCGCTGCGTATCCAGGTTTCGACCACGTAACCCCAGGCGGAGCTATTTTTTTTTTTTTTTTTTTTTAAGTTTTAGTACTTTTAATACAAATTTATTACATTTTTTTCATTCATTCAAGTTTTATTTGAAGACAATAATGTTATTAGAACACTTGGCACACTAAATATAACTTCTATATATAATTTCAATCATATTCATTTCTTCTTCAAAAGCAAGTTTTATTTGAATACAACTAAGTTATTTTGAACAGTTCTTGCACAATGCACGTATAAGTTTTCTGAGCGATTCTTGCAGACCCATTCAGATTTCATTGCATTGATTACATTTCTAATCTGTTTTCCTAGTTGGAACAATAATGAAATACTTTTAAATAATAAATAGATTTAGCTGTTACTAAGGGGATTTATTTTAAATCATTAGTTTTCCTTATTATAGCGTTACTACGATAAGGTACCAATAGCCCAAAGTAGCTTTTCTGCACCCGTGATAGAATGAGTCGCGTGCCGGCCCAACCATACACCACATCACGCATTCCTTTCCAGCAACCAAGTTCAAGAAAAAATATATAGCAGGTATTCGTGGTGGCTTACGAGTTGAAATGTTACTCCAAGAACGGTGCTATACTTTTTATACACGCCTCAAATAATAAATTCTTGAATTAGTAAGTTCATAAGTTGTTCAAAGACACGATAGCCTATATTTAAAATAATTGAAATTTGATTACAATTTATAATAAAAAATGAAATCGTAAATTCATTGATAATTCATTAATAACATAATGGAGTTTATTCGTACGCGAAAGAAATAAAAAGGTCCTAAAATTAAAATATGACTCCTATGGTTATGATTATCATCATCATCATCATCATCATCATCATCATCATCATCATCATCATCATCATCATCATCCACATCTGCTGGTCTAAAGCGTAGCATTAATTTTGGCCCTCGGTTTTATAATTCTGTACTTAAATTGCACCCAGAACTTCTAAAATGCAATAAGAAAATTAAAAACGTGTTAATGTCTTCAATTTGATTAAATACATTTATAGCCTATGTGTATGAATTAATCAGCTTATATTATATTTGTGTTCTATAATTTCGGAATACGTATTTTTCATAAATTGTCCTACTTGATTCACGTAGGATATTGCTCTTCTCTGTGTTAATATTATATTAGGCTATGTAATTTCACTGTAGCTGTAAGTTTACTTTTAGTTCCTATTTTATTTTATTCATGTATTCCTCTTATATTAATAATAAGTAAAATCTGAACTGTGACCGAACACGAGCGCTGCTCATTCGGTCCTCTAATTTATTAATATTATTGTCTCTTCTTTGTTTATAGTTATGTATTAATTTGTTCTATTTCTATTGTTATAATTATATTCTGTAGTCTGTTTTATATTCTGTTATAAATAAATAAATAAATAAAACAAATAAATACTCTCATCTTTACCCATCAATAACTACAGCCTCTATTCCAGAACCTGTAGGTCTACAACAATGAGAAGAAAATAATGAGAAATGTTCTGGTATACTGAGTATTGGAATGCTTCAAATCTAGCCTACAAAGGCCTGCACTAGGCCTATTAGAAAAGAAATTCTTTAACTTACGTGACATTAAGCCAGCAAACAACAGGGTTCATGTGTAATGATCACGAAGGACAGGTCCAGTTTTCTCGCAATCAGTATTGGAAATTTCAATATTGTCTGACTTGTAATGAAAGCAACGCAGGATATCGGAGCACCGGAATACTTTTCTGTGGCATGGATACGATCCCTTCAAATGTTCAAGACACTTCTAAAATGAAATGAGTTTACAAGATCCACACTACAGAGTAGTACATCCAGTTAGCCTATTGTATGTTTCAATCAGAATATCAAGCGAGACAAAACCATTTATCTTGCGAGAAAAACGAGGTAATCCTCACAAGAGTGACTACGAATGGGCCCATCTTCGCATTTCTTACAATTTAAAACAGTGTAGTGGCGTTAACTCCAAACTGTCATTTTAAGCTGCTTGCACACGACCAAATATTCATGAAATTGAACGCTTCACCACACTTTTCAAAACTTGCCAATACTGTACACGTGTTACTGTCAAATCACTTACAATACTTTAATAGTACATTATGCAACGAGCCTATAATGATAGTAATTAAGAATCGAGTATGGATATTTATGAAACGAGCGCAAGCGAGTTTCATAATTTTCATACGAGCTTCTTAATTACCATTATAGGCGAGTTTCATACAACTTTTTATGCTCGACCATATTTCTAACTTGAAATTATTCAGATGTATACATTTTTATTTGTATATGACAAGATCGGAAGTGACCTTGTTCTAGTTCGTGCATTGTGAGATGTGCGCAGACGCGAAAGTATTGATTTTTTCCGAGGAACAATAATGTCATTGACCTTGACGTAGTCCCGTTAAACTTGATAATATTATAATATTATAACCTTGATTATTGAATTCGACATTGAAAAACGAGATGACAAATTGAATTTATTTGAATACTAGCCGTACCCGTGAGCTCCGCTGCACCTGTTAGAAATAAATATAAAGTAACTACATAATTAAAATAGGACGTTTGATCCAGGGAACAACTTTTACAACAGCGCAAGATAATCTGCTTCTCTCATTACCCATTTTTTTTTGCATTGCATTTATTGCATATATATTTTATGTATTTTAACACGATTCAATTGAGCATAGTTAAAATTTGAATTATAAAATAATGGATTGCTAAGCTAACGTACTATTACTGCATACTAAATCAATACACTCTCGTTATTCGTTAATTCTCTGAGATTAAAATGAGTGTACATAAATATTATTTTAAGAAATACAGAAAACGAATGTACAAAATAGCCTATCAAATTTTCTGTGCATAAGAAGCTATTTTAATCTTACCTGTCCTCGATTCACTCACAAGTTACTGTAATAACATTATAGCATTATGTCCATCTAGAGAAACTACACTTTCCAATGGTGAAATAATAATTAATTATACAAATCGGTTAATTTAGCTTCTGATATTTCTTCATAAAAACACAGAAACATTCTCTGTAGGCTATGTTTAATAGCTTTCGATTGTTGATGTCTAAGGCCCCTGTTTCGATTGTTGTTGTCCAAGGCCCCTTATAGACGAAGTCATTTGTTCTTAATTCATTGCACCATCTTAGATGGCGTTATTTTAATTTTAAAACTCATTTATCTCATTAAATATCAGTCCTATCAAAATTTTGTAAAGAATAAAACTTATCGGAAATCATTTTTAAAGAAACTTTTGTTATGTAACATTTTTCACAAAAATCAATGATAAGCGAGATATTTCGATTTATTTAATTCAGGCCCCCTTATAACCCCCCTTTTAAATAAAGTATTTTGAATGCCATATAGCCTAAAATCTAAGTTACAACGAACTTAATTTAATTATATTCCAATTTTCATATAAATCGGTTCAGCCATTATCGCGTGAAAAGGTAACAAACATACATACAGACAGACATACAAACAAAAATTTCAAAAATGCGATTTTCGGTTTCAGGGTGGTTAATTATATATGTCAGGACCAATTATTTTTGGAAAATCGAAAATTACCATAAAAATTTCGGCTACAGATTTATTATTAGTATAGATTATTTACAATTATTAACGCTAATTATTATAGTAACAGAACATAACCTTCTGCGACAGTATTGGATTTCCAGCCTCCATGACTTTTCGCTAATTCTCTTTCTTGTATGTATTTATTTACACTGCAAGTGGGCAAGCACCCGGTGGCAGTGGTATATACAATATTAACAATACACAATAAAATGATAACCAATACACAATAAAATTTACAATACACAATATAATTTTACAACACATATACAATTTTACACACAATACAATAATAATACATAATACAATTTAACACAATAATAATAAAACATAAAATAAAATACCTAATTTTACAATACAACCTACATAATTATGTATAGGTCCTACATAAGTTTCAATAGTCTTTCACTTTACTCTCATCTCATTCCCTGTAGTGGCACTATGACGCATTTCACTGACACTTTAGCACATATTTCACTGACACTCTGTAACACATTTCACTGACACTATAGAACACATTTCATTGACGCTATAAATTATCACTGATCGGAACTGTTCACTGCACTGTAAAACCATAACTTCACTGACTCACCTCGCTTCACTGATACAACAGTTCAAATAAGTCAAATAATTACATCCTTATGCATACTTATAAACAGAACTTCATTTAAACTAAACATTTCTAGTCTAAGGCCCTCTTACACGCTAGTTTTAAATAATAATTTACAATTCAAACCAAGGAAGTAAACTCGTCAGCCTAGATAAATACATGTCACCTTAAAAAAATTAAATGTTGAATGTCACCTTAATTTTAATTTTCACTTTATATACAACTTTTACAACTTTTTAAATTATTCTTGAATCTCCTTAAGGAAGGACAGCCCTCAAAGACCGCTGCAGGTAGGTCATTCCAATCATTTATAGTTATATTTAAAAATGAGAATTTTTTCCTGTTTTTTCTGTTTCCTACATTTGATTTTAAAATCATGATCGTTCCTACCATAGTACGTTGGCTTTTATAACCGAGCCGTTATGTCTACCCATGCTTTCTGACCTAGATGTGCTCTATACAATGATGTTATTCTAGTTTTCCTACGTCTGTTTTCCAAAGTTTCCCATTTAAGTTCTTTTATCGTATCGTTTCCATCTTCTCTTTTACCTTTAACAAATTTAGCTGCCCTATACTGGATTCTTTCTAAGGAATTTATCTGGTATATTCTATAGGGATCCCAACATGTAGTTCCGTAGTTCTTGCATATCCGAGAATAATCGATACTTGCGGTTTTATAATGGTACAAAGCTGACTTGTCATTGGCTGAACACATGTAAGCTGAGTTATCATTGGCTGAAGACCTGTACTTTAATGACTAGGTGTACTTTAATGACATGCATTAAAGGACTGCTACCAGATGTATAATTACTACATTTCGGCATGGTCGAGCATAAAAGTCTTTGTGTTGAACGTAAATAAGAAGATCTAATTGATCAAAAGCTTAACACTTCTATGAAGGAATTGAGAAATGAAATTCGAAGAGACTATGGCGTCAAGAACGACAAAAAACGTGACAAGAAAAGTTTGCGAGTTAATTCAAGTATATTAATTAAATCCATGTCTGTGCGCAGTGGGTTCTGCGGCTACCACAATGAAATGAAGAAAAATAATGCGTATGAGAAAACTGCAACATGGATATCTCCAGTTAAATAACAATACGTTATATAGGCCTGTTTTCTTATTGAAGCAGATTCTAACCTATAACGTAGGAAAATAGCCTAATAATCGTAAATATTTTTTTAAGGGGACACTTCTGTGAGTTTTAAAACTTTTACAATTGAAGAGTCCACTGCAAGAATGATGGATGTCACTTTCTTGTCGAAAATGAACCAAGACTGTCAATGCATAGCTTAAGACATATAGAATGTACATACAGAGTTATATGGCATTAACACTGATAGTCATTGTCCAGTAATGATCGGAAAATCACAGTTAAGCTTTGAGCGGTAAGCCTTTCAAACTTTCAATTGCTTCTTCTCAAAAATATATTCCAAATGACATCCATCATTCTTGCAGTGGACTCTTCAATTTTCATCCAAAATTTATGAATTTTAAACTACATAAACATACCTACAATACTATCATCTGTACAAATTTTGTGCCATTAGGGCTAATAGTTTTGAAATGATAATTTTTAGATGTATTTTATATTGACGTCACTAAAAAGGCTCCTTGCGTCACAATTTTCACAATTTTTAATTCGTATTAGCTCAAAAGATTGTAAATAGTCATGGGAACATAAATTAGTTAGCTTTTTGAGCTCGGTCTAAATAGAGAGTATTTTTAAATGGATTTTCTTAATTTTTCACCATTATTTCACCATAGTGTCCCCTTAAACAATATGCGATCGCAATATTCTTCATTTTAGAGTACCGTATATTTAAGTAATACAGATATTGTTTTGTACAGCCAAAGGGTTTATATATTTGAAGAGTCCACTGCAAGAATGATGGATGCCATTTGGAATACATTTTGCAGGAGAAGCAATTGAAAGTTTGAAATGCTTAGCGCTCAAAGCTTAACTGTGATTTTCCGATCATTACTGGACAATGACTATCGGTGTTAATGCCATATAACTCTCTATGTACATTCTATATGTCTTAAGCTATGCATTGACAGTCTTGGTTCATTTTCGACAAGAAAGTGACATCCATCATTCTTGCAGTGGACTCTTCATTTTATATTGTAATATTTGGTACATAGGATACAATGAACTTGAAGCACATGTTTTAGGCCCGATTGTATAAACCATTTAATCTTAGATCAGAGGTTAAATTGATCCTTGTTTCAGCTGAACTTGGAATTTTGTGTTGTATAAAGTCTAATCTGAGATTAATTTGTCTCAAACTAAAGTCAACTTTGACTGAAGAAATTTCTCCGATTAAGTTAGATGATCCAAGTTCAGTTATTTCTTTTCTGTTTGAAATATACGAGTGACAGATTGTGCAAATAAAATATCCATTATTATTAATTTTAATAGATATGTTAGGTAAATTTATATATATTTCTTTCAATTTCTTGCCTTAATACACAAACATGCTTATATTTTATAAGGCTCTATCGTGTTCAGCAGTATCAAATAACATAACCTATAATTATATTATGTTTATAACAACCATTAATTATTACTGGATATGATAGGTACACTCATAAATGTTCAATTAACTGTATTAATAAAGGAAAATTGTCGTTTTATAAAGCTTTATTATGTTTAGCAGTATCAAACACCATAACATAACTTGAAAAACAGTCAACCTTCTTCTTATTGTCCGCCATTATTTACATAGCACAAAAAACGAGTGTCTCCAACAGAATGTAATACGGAAAGTCGCCAAAAAGTAGTTGTAAAGTCGCTAGGTTTCTCATTATCAACAAAGAAAGATTAAATTTTGTCGCTATGGGGTGCTACAAAGGTCACTAAATTCCTATTTAAGCAATATAAAAGTTAAAAGAAATTGTTGTTGAAAAAGAGTTAAAGTCACTAGATTGGCAACATTGAACAAATCTGTGTAACATGGTCCGCGCATCACGTATTTCACCTGTTTATGCGATGTTGCCAAATCCTTTTGACGTGAACTTAGATTGCATTTGAACCAAGATAATTTGATCGCAGAAAAGTTTTATACAATAGAAGAAGTGTCTGAACTCGGTTCACTTTTCGATCTTCGATCAAAGTTGATCTTTAGTCAGGGAGTTTTATACAATTGGGCCTTAAAATCTTATCATATCTTTAGCAATATGAAACAGTCTTTGACAAATATTTTTCACTATTGATCAATCTTTAACAAGGTTTTTGTAGACTGTTAAATTGGAAACAAATTTGGTCGTGTAGAAGCAGCCTCAACCAGAATGGGAATACTCCGGAAGATCAAGCTTACAACGGAGATTCGGAACAAAGAGTGTCGAGCGTAACGAAGGAATTCATAGGCAGAGTTCCCTCTTCCGGCCGTCTCGACGTGATCCAACATAAATTACGTCACACAAGCTGCTCTTCGACTTGCAGCAGGCGGTCCTTGCACTGCAGGCCGGAGGCCACATTTAAAATCCCGACGAGCCAAAACTGAAATAATTTCTAATTATTAGAGGCTGCTATATCCGAGATGCTCTCTTTTCCCCTGCCACTGCTGCAACCGTGTTGGTCACCACTCATTATTAAAATATTTTATGCTCGACCATGCCGAAACGTAGTAATTATACACCTGGTAGCAGACCTTTAATGCATGTCATTAAAGTACACCTACTCATTAAAGGTCAGGTCTTTCAGCCAATGACGACTCAGGTTACAACTGTTCAGCCAATGACAGGTCAGCTTTCTACCGTTATAAAACCGCAAGTATCGATTATTCTCGGATATGCAATCGAAAGAGAATTAGCGAAAAGTCACGGAGGCTGGAAATCCAATACTGTCGGAGAAGGTTATGTTCTGTTACTATAATAATTAGCGTTAATTGTAAATAATATTCAAATAAATTCAATTTGTCATCTCGTTTTTCAATGTCTAATTTTATTTCAATGTTATCTCTGTAGGTTCTTATGGCTTAGCAAGGTCAATATGTGGATATCTGTTCCTCGGAAAAAATCAATACTTTCGCGTCTGCGCACATCTCACAACATACGGGACATTGCTGAAGGTCAGATACAATTAAAATTAATAATATCAAGTTAGAAATATGGTCGAGCATAAAAAGTCGTATGAAACTCGCCTATAATGGTAACTAAGAAGCTCGTATGAAAATTATGAAACTCGCTTGCGCTCGTTTCATAAATGTCCACACTCACTTCTTAATTACCTTCATTATAGGCACGTTGCATAATGTACTATTATGCTCGACCATGCCGAAATGTAGTAATTATACACTTGGTAGCAGCCCTTTAATGGACCTCATTAAAGTACACCTATTCATTAAAGTTCAGGTGTTCCACCAATCAGAAAATACCATTGTAGCAATATGAAAGCGCAGGTATCGATTATTCTCGGATATGCAATCGAAAGACAACTAGCGCGAGATTAGACAATATTAAACTCAGTCGAAAAAAAAAAACACACAAATTAACATCAATTCACCGTCATCTTCCAGCCTTTCACAAAGCACATTTCCGCAAATTCATTTCACCAATTGCCGGAAAAAATCAATATGGTCGAGCATAAAAAGTCGTATGAAACTTTCGTAAGAAAATTATGAAACTCGCTTGCGCTCGTCTCATAAACATACTCGCGTCTTAATTACTACCGTTATAGGCTCGTTGCATAATGTACTAATCCGTCGTATTCGCATCATACTACATAAAATGTATTCCGGTAAATTCTGAATTGTCATGCTTCCCATAGTAATTCTGAGGGAAGCTGCATTGCGCGATAAAAGTAACGTGACGTAATTGTTTGTGCATGGAGCTCGGACTTCCTGAGAGGATTATGTTCTTATTAACGAACAATGTATTCTATAAATCATAATTTCCTGTGCAAGGACAGGTTTTTCATTGCAAACCTAGAATTCTCTAATCTTGAGAAAATAGTAATGTCTTCTATGCACAACTATTTCTTCTAATAGAGCCTACTGGAATGGTTTCGTCATAACCAGTATTCAATAATGTGTCTTCATTTAGAAAAATACGAGTATATACAATGGTGATTTATTTAAAATGGACCACGTTTGTTGCAATGATTTTGCCTCCTATGCAAGTTAAACAATATCATGTCATATATATCTATACTTAACTATTTTTCATTTATTATTTTGTATTTTTTATTTCCATCTATATGTGTGTCTTTTATTTAGGTAGTATCTATTTGTTTGTTCTTTTTTTTTTTCTTTTCCTTTTCTCATTTTCCATTTTAATTTGTATTTACACTTGTATCTGTTTCATCTCTTTTTTTTCATGTTATATGCAATTCTATGTTTTTTTAAACGAATATCTGTACTGTCTATAGTAATTGGGGCTTTGCCCTGCAAGCAAGCAAGCCAAGCAAGCAAACAAGCAAGCCAAGCAAGTAAGCAAGCAAGCAAGCAAGCAAGCCAAGCAAGCAAGCAAGCAAGCAAGCAAAGCAAGCAAGCCAAGCAAGCAAGCCAAGCAAGCAAGCAAAGTAAGCAAGCCAAGCAAGCAATAAATAAATAATAAATATACATATATACAGAATATATATATATATAATGCCACAGACTACTCGGTACGTCTATAATATGAATATTCCAAAATTGACATATTGTTAGTCATTACAAAAATAGAGATAACAGATAATTTTTGTATAAAACTTCAGACTTATACCTCCAATTGTATACTACTTCAGAGAATTTTTTTAGAACGTACCTAGATCTACATCAATTACAAAACTCCAACCATAACAGAAATAGAGAAAAGTCCCTAAAGTGCGTAATTTTCACACCAATAAGTTGTTTCTTCTCGAAAATAAATAATAGGTACATTCTTCGAGGTCCCTCTTTCTTGAAAGAGTATATGTGAATTGTAGATGAACCTCACCTAAGCAAGGGCGACCGTCCACAAAATAATTACACTTTACAATTTCCCTCTAACGGTCTGGGTTTACAGCGCTATTCATTATCTGGAAAATAATGTGCAGTACTTCCATCTTTGTTACGAGATATTTAATTCTAATGCTTTCAAGAATAAATAAAAAATAAAGACTTTTGTGTGTGTTGTATAAAACATAATTGAGTGGACCAAGTCCATCTGGAATAGTTCTGAGATATTGAGTCTTAAAGTTCCTGGCTCACGCTTAGCAACCTTCACCTTCCATAGGAAATGCTGCCCTCAGTGGAGTAACAAATGAGTTATGGACTTGGTTTGTTATGGCAGTGAATAAATCTAAGTTTTCTTCATCTGAGATTGTATTAATCCACAAACTGATCACTGATGGACTTGGTCCACTCTGGTTGTGAACCCCTCATTTCTAATATGCAAATATGAATACGTGCGTATAACCTACGAGTAGTTGCAACGTAATTTCGATTTTAGGGGGATCCACAGTAAGCCTGAATGAAGAGAAACTACCAACGAGACTACCAAACTACGTCGCCTTCGAAGAACAGGCTAAATTACATAGGCCTACTACAATACGTCAAAGTAAATACAAACAATTAATGTTCATTGCCA
This sequence comes from Periplaneta americana, assembly GCA_025594305.2. Lineage (NCBI taxonomy): Eukaryota > Metazoa > Arthropoda > Insecta > Blattodea > Blattidae > Periplaneta > Periplaneta americana. The sequence continues at coordinate 142,198,015 of JAJSOF020000019.1, read as the reverse complement.
GTCATGAAGGGACTACTAAATCAAACCTGCTAAAAAATATTAGATGGATGGATGGATGGATGGGTAGGTAGGTAGGTAGGTAGGTAGGTAGGCAGGCAGGCAGGCAGGCAGGCAGGCAGGCAGGCAGGCAGGCAGGCAGGCAGGCAGGCAGGCAGGCAGGCAGGCAGGCAGGCAGGCAGGCAGGCAGGCAGGCAGGCAGGCAGGCAGGCAGGCAGGCAGGCAGGCAGGCAGGCAGGCAGGCAGGCAGGCAGGCAGGCAGGCAGGCAGGCAGGCAGATAGATAGATAGATAGATAGATAGATAGATAGATAGATAGATAGATAGATAGATAGATAGATAGATAGATAGATAGATAGATAGATAGATAGATAGATAGATAGATAGATAGATAGATAGATAGATAGATAGATAGATAGATAGATAGATAGATAGATAGATAGATAGATAGATAGATAGATAGATAGATAGATAGATAGATAGATAGATAGATAGATAGATAGATAGATAGATAGATAGATAGATAGATAGATAGATAGATAGATAGATAGATAGATAGATAGATAGATAGATAGATAGATAGATAGATAGATAGATAGATAGATAGATAGATAGATAGATAGATAGATAGATAGATAGATAGATAGATAGATAGATAGATAGATAGATAGATAGATAGATAGATAGATAGATAGATAGATAGATAGATAGATAGATAGATAGATAGATAGATAGATAGATAGATAGATAGATAGATAGATAGATAGATAGATAGATAGATAGATAGATAGATAGATAGATAGATAGATAGATAGATAGATAGATAGATAGATAGATAGATAGATAGATAGATAGATAGATAGATAGATAGATAGATAGATAGATAGATAGATAGATAGATAGATAGATAGATAGATAGATAGATAGATAGATAGATAGATAGATAGATAGATAGATAGATAGATAGATAGATAGATAGATAGATAGATAGATAGATAGATAGATAGATAGAAATTTTGTTGTCGAAGGCATAATATATGCATAGACATGGTCAAATAGTAACTAAAAACAGTTCACAATCTCAGCATTTATATCCAATTAGATACCATTAATTTGCCTAGAATTTATGTGAAATTCCATGTTTTTGGAGGACGTAATTTTTAACCCAAATTACCTCAAAACACATTTTTCCAGGTACGACCTTCTGCTTTAGCAGAGCAGCAGTTTTCCCACGCAGTCACTGTAGTTATTCCATACCAACTACAGATTCGATCAAGCTGACAGAACGAATACGACACAGTCACTGAAGAAATATCATTTATTTCCCAGATATAGGTAGTAAAGCCGTGGTTTTGTTTTGTAAGGCCACGGAACAACAAGTACCTGGGCAAGCTCTGTGCTGTATGTGCTCTTGCTAATTGACCCTACCAGCTGAGCCCTGCCGCACTCCAGACTCTCACTTATTAATTTGTTCGTGGTTAATATTTGAAATTTCCTCTTGTCATTCATACGTTAATGGAATTACTCGAACACTGGCTGCATAAAGGGCTTTTTGTTCATATTTCTATATCAACAGAAAGAAAAATTCTGTTGCAGGGTGTAATCCGCAAGCGAAATATTTCAACGATTCTTGACTCTGGTAAGATACCTGTTAACTCCGTCAATTGGGGTGACCAGAGTGCTGCATTGGAGTTAAATCGCTCGCTTGAACTGGGTCGAATGTCGCACCCTCGAGTGAGGTAAAATCGGTCGTGATACGCTCGTAATAAATAGAAGCACAGTACAAGGTCATCTCACCGACATGTCTTATCTTGTATGGAAGGCGACAGATAAGATACACATATGTTTTGCTCACACGGTAAAAATAAGGCTTTATTTTCTGCGTTTATGACAAACGTTTAATGGAACGTACCAAAACAGTAACATGAAGTTATAAATAAAATAGTATGAAAAACTTCGATATACAGTTATTATTCCTAATTAATAATTATTCAATATTTGATTTACCACATATATATAATATGACAATGTAGAAACGTTTTACAAAATATTATTGATATAGCAGTAGATTAATAACAATATTAGTACAGAGATAACGTCACAGAAAATACAATAAAACGAATAATCATGCATCACAACTGTTACAGAAGCAATTGATGCACTAATTATTATTATTATTATTATTATTATTATTATTATTATTACTAGAAAACTTGATACATTTCTTGCATTATCGTGATTGTGTTCTCCGTTTATAATAATTACATTTACATCCAATAACATCTATCAGATGTGGCAAAAACAAAATCACTCCTGTGTGGGGGGGGGGGGAAATTACCTACAACATTTATATTACATTTTAAAGCAAGTTTTGTAGTTGTGCTATGGAGAGGTTAGTTAAACACTGCAAAGTTTTGAAATGATAAACATCTATGATGTTACTACACAGTTCATCACTGTAACAAGAACGAATGTCTAACGCTCGTCTTATACAGTTCGAGGATTTATCGCTCGCGACAATTTTACCGATCATGCATGTGCGCTACCTATCGGATTATGCTATGAACTACTTGGCGCTCGAGCGAAAACGTCCGATGCAGACCTCTGGGAGTGACCCTATTAGGAAACTTGTCAACGATGGATTCGGATGTCCCTTAACTACGTCTGTCGAGTGACGTCATTACACCCCAACCAATCTCCAGTAAGCCGATGGTCGTCCTTTCCTTCTTTAATATTATTGGGCGTACTTCATGTCTGGTCAGCAGAGCATTCTGAGCGGCTCAGGCCTAATCTACTTTCAATCCCTTCCGGAGCGGCGCGTGGTCAGGCCTTCGTGAGCTTCTGGTTCCCATCTCGTGACTGAAGATATTTACCGGTGGAGGTTTCTTTATCTCCCTCCAGCTGTCAGCACTGAGCAAGCAATAGGGCTATCACGTGATAAGAGACCGGAAATAAGAGGAGAACATCCCCTTACTGCCTTGTTACCACTTTGAAGTCTTGTACTCTTAAGTCTGTTTTCATTGTGTTCTCTATGATTCACCGCAGAAGGAAGAGTCTTATTTGATCGAGTCTTTTCGGTTGAGCGCCATATTTTGAATAATCTACTGCAGCTTTTCTCAAACTTTTTTGAAGTGGGGACCACTTTTGTAAGTCAGAACAATTCCGCGTACCACCTTACTCTTGTTCCCTTCGAAAGCACCAGTAGGCTATACTTATATTTTAAAATAGAATTAATTAATTATAATACTTTTGTAATTATATTTTGTAACCAATCACAAGTAACTTATAACAAATTCTGTGCATTGTTGATTCATCGCTTGCCTGTTAGCAGTTAGTTGTTTGAAATCCTTCTTATGTGGTACACGCTAGTAGTTGTCCATGTCTCTGTTAAATAGTGCCCATTATAAATAATGGAAAACTGGCTTCGATCCGGATCTTTGAAAAGAAAGGAACATGATGATACGCTTCATGTACACAGTGCTAATAGTTCAGAAGCTGTGTGTGAAGAAATGTATTAATTATAGTGCCATTAAAGAAACACCTAATCCTACTAGTAGCTATTCAAAGAAAAACTACTTTCGTAAATATGACAAGAGTTATTTGGAACTTGGATTTACTTGGTGTGGCAATGAGAGTGAACAAAACCTCGGTGCGTTGTTTGTTACGAAGTGCTTTCAAACGAGTGTATGAAACCCGCGAAATTGAAACGGCACTTAGAGACGAAACACGCAAGTGTAAAAAGTAAACCTGTCGGATTTTAAAATAGGCGGAGTCTAAAATTTCTTATATCGTCATCTGGAAAAATAAATAAAAAAATTAATGCAGAAACATGCCCGATTTTCAACAAGTAAAGATGCAATTTGGCACGTTCTATTATTGGTGTACGACATGCAGTGCCAATTTCAATGTGAAGACTGGGTGTTGGCAAAACTATTAAGAAGGTCATCAATACAAGAAAATGTTCGGTACTTTGGTCCTCTGTTATGAATTCGGGTGGTCCCTGGCTGGGTTACAGGCACAGCACCAGATATGCAGGGAAAAGATGGCGAGAAACGCCACGTTCATAGTGCTTTAAATCTTTCTTTTGTTGTTGAGAGTAGAGTGGGTAAGAAATTTCATAAAATATTACCGGGAGAAAAAGTGAAAGGCCATGTGTCATTTCCAAACTCTGAGATTTTCAGCTATAGTGTGAGATGCAATTCGTTTGAATTATATTTTTTCTTCCCCTTTTTTGAAGGACCATAAGGACAGAACTCGAGGACCACAGGCGGTCCGCGGACCATAGTTTGAGAAACGCTGGCCTACTGTATATGTACTTTATTCCAGTTTCGTTAAGGCTTGCCTCTCGTTGCATGACGCACTTGGTTTGTGGACCGATCGTTCCTGTCTGACACTTTGGATATAGTGAGCGATAGTGACTGATACGTCTGCCGCATGAAACAAACGGGACAGACAGCGAAGAATGGAATAATAGAAATAAAAATGGTGCACCGGGTTTAGTGCATAAGAGTAAATACTTACTGAAGTACAATAGCAATCAAATTAAATTAAAAAGAAATGTCAGTCACATGAGCAAAGTAACCAGAATTATCTGAAGTACGACCGAAATGGAAATTGACACGGACATCAAGCTGCGTCCTTCGGAGTACAGAAAGTTACTCTGCGCTTTGTGCAGTCATCCGTCTGAGCACTGTGTACGAAGCAAGTCCACCTGTGTTGCCTACTTCATCGAAGACCACGTGACTAGCCGCAACGAATGACAGCCAAGCATAAACAGCTCTACAACAAAACGCGACATTAAAGTACCATTTTAAGAATAAGTAACGAACATTTGACGTTAAAGCAACAAAATACTTTTCAATTAAACAAACAACTATAAATAATCAGAACTAACTGAAATGTCTACTCCGAATTATCTGTTATCGCGCTTTCAATTTCTTACCACTCTTCGAAACCGACATCAAGCACTTCTTTCTATCCCTCATCATAGAACTTCTCTATACTCATCTTCCTATACTGTAGAAATACCTCGCCTCTGGAATTCGTTACCTAATGACGTCAGGGACTACCGGACTTTATCACAATTCAAAATTAAATTGGAAAATTTTGTCTTAGTTAATGTTTTTAGGCATTGCTAGAAGTATTGATTTGTGTTTTTTTTCTTTTTCTTTTTTAATCTAGATTAAAATTGCAAATTTCTTGTTTATGTTAGTTAATTAGTTAGGATACAATTAATTATGATACTTAATCACTCATTTAAAGTTTGTGTGACTGCAACCTGTGTATATTTTTGTGTGGCTTTACTTTGTTTATATTGTTTTTTTTTTCTCTCTCTCACTTTATTTCTTGTGTAGCTTTATTTTGTATATAGTGTATTTTTCTCTGTTTATTTCTATTATTGTATTTGTATTCCTGGTGTTGTGGAAGAGAAGGCCTGATGACCTTAACTACACCAGAATAAATAAATAAATAAATAAATAGATAAATAAATAAGTAGATAAATAAATAAATAAATAAATAAATAAATAAATAAATAAATAAATAAATAAATAAATAAATAAATAAATAAATAAATAAATAAATAAATAAATAAATGTCTTGCACTTTAACGCGTTTTCAATCAGTGTAGTTTGTTTGGACGAATTGAGCAAAATAATGATTTCTTCAAGCTATGCTAATACAGCATTATTTTACGTGGTCATTGAATTCCTTTAATCATCATCATCATGATCTTCTACTGCACGGTAGGCCCTCTGACCCCTCGTCTCTCCATGGACTCGTGGTCTACGTCTGTTGCTCCATAGCTTCTGTAATCTATCACAAGTCATTCTTGAAATGTGTTACTCAGTTATTTTACCAATTAAACTACAAAATTTTGAAGTGCTCTATTCAGTATCGCCTTTTATGTGGTCATCCATTGCGGGGACATCCATTGCGGTAGCGCCAATTGAAGTGACTCCAATCTCTAACTCAACTGAACAGTGGCGAGAGAAGAACACTGTTGCACGTGTTCAGAAAGATTTCTGGAAATTACCCAGACATGTCCATTAAAGGAAATAACTGCACTGGCGATGAAATTGCCTGGTGTCACAGTCTCAGGAACGATATACGTAATTTAAGAGGCCCATTGTGGTTGACAGGAATCCGGGCAATTGAAGTACATAGTATTTCCGTTAAGATCTAACCAGCGATCTTAGAATACATTTGTTTGCATTGCTAGATAGGGCATTAAAAAAATTCAATATTTTGAGAGGTGGTAGTATTCATTATTTCGAAACGAAATCCTGCAAATCTGAGTCATAAAATTAATATCTTCCGGGATATGAGTACTTGTTCATCAACATCATACGAGATGCTCAATGCGATTTCTATTCATTGTAACGCATCCTTCTACCTTACATCTTAGGGAATCCTTTTGTTTACTGCATTTCCGATATGATACTGTGTGTCTGTGTTTGATAAAGATTATGTCATAGAAAATACACACCGCAAAACACAGTAAAGGGAGAGGGAGAGGCGGGGAACAACTTCACTATTGCAAATTTTCAGTGTGGAGAGACGGATAGTGAATGAACAAGTAATGGCTAAGGTGAGGCAGATAGCACGCTACAGCACCACCCTGCTTCTGTATTAAGGGGTCGACTCGCGAGTCAAGACATTTCGATCTCTGCTGTATACACAACAGAGCCTAACAAATAACCAAAGAGCTCACATTAGAAGATATGATGTTCTTACACTTATTTACTTACTTACTGGCTTTTAAGGAACCCGGAGGTTCATTGCCGCCTTCACATAAGCCCGCCATTGGTCCCTATCCTGAGCAAGATTAATCCATTCTCTATCATCATATCCCACCTCCCTCAAATCCATTTTAATATTATCTTCCCATCTACGTCTCGGCCTCCCTGAAGATATTTTTCCCTCCGGCCTCCCAACTAACACTCTATATGCATTTCCGGATTCGTCCATACGTGCTACATGCCCTGCCCATCTGAAACATCTGGATTTAATGTTCCTATTTATGTCACGTGAAGAATACAATGCGTGCAGTTCTGTGTTGTGTAACTTTCTCCATTCTCCTGTAACTTCATCCCTCTTAGCCCCAAATATTTTCCTAAGCACCTCATTCTCAAACACCCTTAACCTATGTTCCTCTCTCAAAGTGAGAGTCCAAGTTTCACAACCATACAGAACAACCGGTAATATAACTGTTTCATAAATTTTAACTTGAAGCTTTTTTGACAGCAGACTAGATGATAAAAGCTTCTCAACCGAATAATAACAGGCATTTCCCATATTTATTCTGTGTTTAATTTCCTCCCGAGTATCATTTATATTTGTTACTGTTGCTCCAAGATATTTGAACTTCTCCACCTCTTCAAAAGATAAATTTATAATTTTTATATTTCCATTTCGTACAATATTTTCGTCACGAGACATAATCATATACTTTGTCTTTTCGGAATTTACTTCCAAACCTATCTCTTTACTTGCTTCCAGTAAAATTTCCGTGTTTTCCCTAATCGTTTGTGGATTTTCTCCTAACATATTCACGTCATCCGCATAGACAAGCAGCTGATGTAACCCGTTCAATTCCAAACCCTCTCTGTTATCCTGGACTTTCCTAATGGCATACTCTAGAGCAAAGTTAAAAAGTAAAGGTGATAGTGCATCTCCTTGCTTTAGCCCACAGTGAATTGGAAACGCATCTGACAGAAATTGACCTATACGAACTCTGCTATACGTTTCACTGAGCCACATTTTAATTAATCGAACTACCAATTTCAAAATCCTTGATTCGTACAAAATATAATTTTAGACTTTTCTTCTTGTTTTGATTAATAGTTCCACCTCTCAGAATATTGCATATTTTAAAATAGATATGATGTTGATGAACACGTACTCATATATGGGAAAATATTGATTTTATGATCTATGTTTATAGACCTTTTGCCTTGTTTTGATGAATACTATTACCTATAAAAATATTAAATGTTTTTTTCAACACCCTGTAGAAATTATAGTGTCAAGAGTAAAGACAAATTGATTCGCTTACATCCTCCAGATCTGTCCGGAAAACTGCACCTTACAGCAAGGTCCGTCACACAATCCCTGTGGTGATGTTGCACTGGTATGAAGCCGATTTCTCATGAGTGACGACATCTATATATATATATATATATATATATATATAATTTGAACTGGTAATGGAATTTACGGGAAAACGGCTGAACGGATTTTAATACATGACCCTCATTTTGAAGCTTGGAACTCAAAGTTTTTCAGAAAAGTAGTAGTTTTCAGTGAAATGTCAATTTTTCAACATAATTTTCCTATTTTCCAAAATCCATCTGTCGTTAGTTTTGAGAACCAGCTAATTGCATTTCAGAATAAAACAAAACACACACTACAGTAAACAATATTACACGAAGGCCATTATCTGCAAGAATGCTGACATATTAAATTGGTTATTAAAAACTTAACTTACTAAGAATAATTTACAGGTTCGATTCTGTGGTGTGTAATTTTCTGGGTACAGCTGTGTAATGGATATTAAAAACTATAAAACTTGAGGTGGTTTGATGACATTATTACCATTAAGAATGAAATATTATTGTAATTAATGCCATGATGTGACTATTTTTCATTAATATACATATTAATGCTACATTGATGATATGAAAGTGAAACGTTTTGGGGTTATATAAGTAGATGTAGAGAATAATTTAAATTAGATTTTGATTTCTATATTTTACTGAGTGGCGGCTATATAGTATATATATAGTAGGCCCTATATGTTACTGAAAGCTATAAAACCTACGTAAGATAATAATATTATTAAAAATCAAATACTTTTATAATTATTAATCGAGTGGGTTTGGGTCTTTTTCATATATTTAATGGTGGTGTGGTGTAGATATTTATATGCGTGGTTCTCTTCAGTATTGGCTCGAGAGAGAGTATCTTTCATTATTATGGAAGCAAATAACATTCAAAATGTCTGGTATTCTTCATTGAAAATAAATCTGAAAAATGTTTATTTGAACGTCTAATGAACTTAGTTTGCAGCATTTGCTGCACAAGCCACTAGTAGACTTTAAAACTATGCATGAGCGAGAGATGTGTCAAAACTTCAGGTCGTGAAAATTATTTTTATTGTGGTTCCAGAAATTCGCACGCATTTTGTGAAGTGAAAGATATCTGCTATCAAACTCTTCATCGAAGCTTACAATAGGCCTATATTCTGCTTTAACATACGTTGCCATGTGCAATTGAACACAGTTATCTGAGCGCTCCACTTGCATTGCCGGTAATGTTAACCACTTTACGAGGTAATCTGAGCTCTGAATGGATAAACGTATAAAGATAAAAACGTACTTCAATATAAATTCTATCTAATGCATAAAATGTAATCGTCACTTTTTTTAAGCAGCTCTATATTGCAATTAAATCCCGCTTCGCAATGTCCCTCTCTGTGCAAAGACATTTTACTCTTGTAACTTTGTGCCAGTCATGAGCTGTGTTTTATGTTTTATTATCAATTTTTTTTTGGATAGAACTGAACATTGGAATTTAAATCTTCATAAACAACCAGGCAGTAAATACCGTGAGAACAAAAGCGGAAAATAGAAGAGTTCGCGAATGACGTCACATAGCCTCCAATATAGTCAGAAGTAAATAAATTTGTATCTACTTAATGGTTATCTATACCTAAATAGTACACGCCTGTGGAGTAACGGTTAGCACGTCTAGCCGCGAAACCAGGTGGCCCGGGTTCAATTCCCGGTTGGGACAAGTTACCTGGTTGAGGTTTTCCCTCAACCCAATATGAGCAAATGCTGGGTAACTTTCGGTGTTGGACCCCGGACTCATTTCACCGGCATTATCACCTTCATCTCATTCAGACGCTAACTAACCTAAGCTGTTGATAAAGCGTCGTAAAATAACCTACTAAAATAAAAAATATATCTAAATAACTGGAGTGAAATATAAAATATCCCGCAACAAATTTAATTGGAGCAGAGAACACTTCGTGGCCAAAATCAATGTGTGTAACGCAAATGAGGCACAAAATACAGGTAAACTGGAAGGCTATGCAGCCGCTACTCTGACTTTTCCCTCCGAGTGATGTCTATATCATGGACTTTGTCTCTCCTCAGTCATTATTGCACACCGTTTCATTTTTTTTTATGCAAAGACACAGGTTGACAGCAATAAAACAATACAGTAGTCGCATATTAAGCAATGTAGGCCTATGTCTGTTACGTTGATCAGAAGAAACATTTTATATAAAAATGAGAAAATAAAATCAACGTTATTTAAATAAAATCTTTTTTTACAACTTGTATTTCCCGATAAATCTCAGTTAGTTTGCTTAAAGTCTTTCAAACTTAGGCCGTGTCTCAAAGCTACAATTTCAGCTGAAGTGAACTAGATTGTTGCCTAAATAGCCGGATGTGACGTCAGAAGTTATGATCCAAAGCTACATAGTGCATAGCAATCAAGTCCGTAGTAGCTAGTAAACGAAAATGCTTGCTTGATTGTTAACTTGTTCACTAAACAAACATGGATACCTCATCAGCAATTGGGGTTATGAAATCTGAAAATGCTTTGGAAGTGAAATAATGTAAATATAATGTAGAATAACACGTTAACTTTGAACATTGACATTGTTAGTACCTTCTGTACAATGTTTTAAACATTATTGTAATATATTAAGCCCTCATCTTTTCCACATAATTCGTAATGAAACTGCATTAGGACAGTGCCTTCTTAATTCAGTGCTGCACCGTGATGTCATGGTTTTTAGAAAAATAATCTATAAAGAAAGCCATGTTTCAAGCATACATGTCCAAAGCTCCCTAGTGTGTAGTTTACAAGTCAGCTAGTTGCTAGTCACTAGTGTGTAGTATGGACTTGAGCTTTGAGACACGGCCTTATTCACAGACATTCTTAGCGCGGGCTTCCGGTGGATGATCAGCGAACTAACGTTTTTCGCATTCATAAACCAGTATTAGCGATATGATATGATATGATATGAATCCCGTACAAGTAACCAGTCGATACTCGGGGCTAGTTTAGCACACTAGTAGCGCGGGCTAGCGAAATGTCTATGAATAGCACCCCTTGTGTTTTTATTCTGTAAAAATTTCAATAGGATAGTAGCTTCAGTAGTTCCTGAGACAATGGGTTATTAAATAAGCAAATTTAACATTGGTAATATAAGGTACCAAGTTTTTTTTTTAAATATATTCTTAGTTTGTTATTTAGCGATGCTGTATCAACTACTAGGTTATTTAGCGTCGATGGGATTGGTGATAGCGAGATGGTATTTGGCGAGATGAGGCCGAGGATTCGTCATAGATTACCTGACATTGGCCTTCCGGTTGGAGAAAACCTCGAAAAAACCCAATCAGGTAATCGATCCAAGCGGGAATCGAACCCGCGCCCAAGCGCAACTCTGGATCGGCAGGCAAGCACCTTAGCCGACTGAGCTACGCTGGTGGTTGGTACCTAGTTAATCCCCTTAAGAAAATTAATTATTTGCACAAGGATGAAATGTAGATTAAATTGGTAAGAACCCCGGTCCTAAGAATCAAAATAAAAACATGGAGCCATAAAATTCAATGCTGCAACAAAACGTTCAAAACAGTAGATCTAATTATGCCTACATAAAATATGGAGTTTGTGGATACTTTCATATTCGCAAAATATGCCATTAGACTGCCATACTTACTTACTGGCTTTCAAGGAACCCAGAGGTTCATTGCCGCCCTCACATAAGCCCGCCATTGGTCCCTATCCTGAGCAAAATTAATCCATTTTCTATCATCATATCCCACCTCCCTCAAATCCATTTTAATATTGTCTTCCCATCTACGTATCGGCCTCCCCAAAGGTCTTTTTCCCTCCGGCCTCCCAACTAACACTCTATATGCATTTCTGGATTCGCCCATACGTGCTACATGCCCTGCTCATCTCAAACGTCTGAATTTAATGTTCCTGATTATATCAGGTGAAGAATACAATGCGTGCAGTTCTGTGTTTTGTAACTTTCTCCATTCTCCTGTAACTTCATCCCTCTTAGCCCCAAATATTTTCCTAAGCACCTTATTCTCAAACACCCTTAACCTATGTTCTTCTCTCAAAGTGAGAGTCCAAGTTTCACAACCATAAAGAACAACCGGTAATATAACTGTTTTATAAATTCTAACTTTCAGATTTTTGGACAGCAGACTGGATGATAAAAGCTTCTCAACCGAATAATAACAGGCATTTCCCATATTTATTCTGTGTTTAATTTCCTCCCGAGCACTATTTATATTTGTTACTGTTGCTTCCAGGTATTTGAACTTCTCACCTCTTCAAAAGATAAATTTCCAATTTTTAAATTTCCATTTCGTACAATATTCCCGTCACGAGACATAATATTAGACTGCCATAGTGGGTGTTATTCAATTTAATCTCTCTTAGGTTATGGGGAGGGGGTGGGTACATACGAAGGAAGACAACGGATTACACGATGAAGACCAGAAGCTACGAGCACGTGAAGTAATTGTGAAGCGAATGATAACGCTGACCGGGGTTTGAATCCCCAATATTTCATAGTGAATACACGTTTATCTGAGCTCCTGCACGTATCTGCCAGGAGAGCGCACAGTATGTATGTCAAATTGAAATGCAAGGAATTCGTCACAAGCTTGTGAGTTACGACATCACATCCTCATGGCTGAATGGTGCAGCCAGTACACCCCCATAAATAAAGCCACTGCTCCTGTCGCCACGCCCGGACATTGTCCATAGTCAGAGCACGTTTTCAATTTCTTACCAATAACCGTGCCTTCCAAGTCACTTGTATATTGCTGCTGCAAATCTCTCCCCGCGCAGTGGCGGATCTGTCTGCATTCTGCGTCATTAGTTTCCGAACTGCGATTCCACTTAAGACATAGAATAGCCTACTTTAATAACCTTCACGCCTACTGCATTTAACATTTTTTAAAATAAAACATAGAACTGCAAACATGGATATTACGAAAGGGGGAACTTTAAATATGAATTGAAGAGTCAAGAAGGAAATTTTCCACTCAGAAAAGGCTGATCTTCTCAGAGATCCAGTTTTTGTTAATCTTAGGAAGGCATATGATGGCATTCCTCTAATGAAACTGTGTCAGATGTTACAAAAATCTCCGATTAAAGCAAAAACAGTTAACGCTGTTAAAGAATTATACAAGCAAGTAAAGTCAAATATTAAAATAGGAGCCTCATTCACTGAAACTTTCCAGGCAAAAAAGGATCTTCCACAAGGATGCTGCATTTCTCCTCTACTATTTAACATACATCTATACTTGGATGCTGCATTAAAAATGTGGAGAAGGAAATACCGCAAAGTTGATTCATATAACATTTTTTACACTTCGCTATGCAGATGACCAGGTGGTGCTCGGTCACGGTTGGAGGATCTAGAGCACATGATGGAAAGATTGGGTGCAGAATATTGCAAATGGGACGTGGTACTAAATTGAGATGAAACAGAGTATATGTGCATGGATAAATATATAATAGGATGCGAAACTGCGGTCAGCACCATCTGGCGCCGGGGGGCTGAAAGAAGATGATCAGCGCCCAACGTCGTAGGTGGTGAACATTAGAACTACGTTGAGTACATTACCCAGAGTTCTCTATTTATCCGTTCGAGATATTGCTCGAAGAGACAAGATGGCAGACAGAAACTTGCTAATAAGTGAACATAAAGTGATACGTGTGTGTATAAGCAGTGTATGTTAAACAGTGATGTTTATGGACGTTGTAAAAATGGTGTTGTTGAATGTATTGTAAAGTAATAGTAATATAATAAATTGAACTATCTAAGTAGTTCTCGCAGACTTTTCCATTGCGCTGTACAATAAATACCCAAAGAATGCAATCCCAATTATCTAAACTTTTGCTTTATTTTTTTGTCTCTGTCTGGTTATATTTTAATTGGGTAGTGTAAAATAGATCGCCTCTTTTATCTCTTCCTGTTGGCTCCGGTAAGAATTTTCAGTAGATGATGCTGTGAGGAATAAAAATGTAAATGTTTTATTTTAAATTGGGTTAGTTTTGAATATCGATGAGGGTGGGAGGGAATACTTTCTGCACAGTTTAACATTTTCGTCACCAGGTGCACTGCTAAATGCATGGAGTAATTAGTTACTCTTTTCGCTACGTGGTGCGCTGCTAGATGTAATAACGCCCCTCCTCCAAACAGGTGGCAGCAAGATCAATTTCTACAACAGCGCCTCTAGTATGTGTTACGGGAAACTCAGTAAGTTTTGTATCCTATTATATATTCATCCATGATATGTGCATAGGAGGTGATATTCAAGATTTAAATTTGGATGGAAATGTAAAAATAAACTAGGAACCGGAAGGCGACTGCTGTAGAAACCGGATGTTAAACAGCCGTTAGTTTATTGTTAGTCTACCATATGTAGAGCCTATATATTTAGTAACAAATAAATTAATTGTACATTATTTATGAGTATTTCGAAACAAAGAAGAATCAGACTTAAAAAATATTAAGTTTAACTTGATTCGTTCAGTGCAACGTTTCATATAAACTTATGAATTAGAAATTATATTACAACTTTCGGCTAAAGTCTAAATTTAACCGGTAGAGACAGTGCGGAATGCCGTGAAAAGATTTTGGTACTATAGTAAACACGAAATAGTGTGGATCTAAAGGTGCGCTGTACATAACACCGCTGGGTGCCTGAGAACATGACATTGGAATACAAGGACTGTCGGAAGTCTGAAAGGCGCAGTAGTTAGCTACTGAGCAAAATCCCGAATATGTGGCATTCTTAATGTTTTTTCAACTATCCTGATAAACAATCAATATCCTTGAATGAGTTCTCTGTAGAAAAAGTACGGAAGTATGAAGACGCTACTCACCTTTCTGTGACGGAAGGGCGCCATCTCCGGATGGGAGTGGAGAACTGTCAGCAAACGCAGCAGGAAGTCCACCATCTCACGACACGCGCAACCTGTCCGATAGAAATTAATATCAGCTGATTACGAACATACTATGTCAAAGTGGCAGAGAGGGACTCCTACAGTGCTCCCGTTTCTTCTACTCTAATCAGACATTTAAGGGGAACTAGTGAAGCCTACCTCTTTCCTGAAGGAGTAGGAGAGTAGTGGGTACAAAATATTAACACATATGTATGCAAGTGATAATTCAAGTATTTTTAAATCAAGTGCAATAGAAATAGACAATAAAACATGGAGTATAATAATACATAAACAAAATGTTAATAGATAAAGGACATAATATACAACACGTGTTTGTAAAAAAATGCAAATATCTCACTGTTCCCATTCAGGAGGGTACAGTGAGACATCACAGTGTCTATTAACGGATATTGAAATGATTTACATTTATTTCAAAAGAAAGGAAAGCTTGCTGTCTCTTTATCTTGACATATTCTGTAGGCTTATTTAGAATCATTTTGATGTCTGACTTCGAAACCATTGAAACATCTGGAACATTTGGAAAAGTGAATTTTCCATGACATTTCAAACTTTTGCGAAAAAATGAAATGAATTTTTGGTGACGACAAAGCTTATAATTATAAGAATTTAATTTAATTCTTTATTATTTTTTAACATTTTCTTAAATTTTGTGAATAATTTTTTATTTATGAAACCATTAAAATGTCATGTATCCATTATTTTAAGCTACAGTTCCTAAATTGGTTACTAGTATGTTCATTTTTAATGTTAGTTACTGGTAAATGTAATATAATTACAGTTTGTTTTTGCAAATCATTGGTACATGGGAACAGTGAGACGTCTCAGTGTACCCTTTACGCATAGTTCATTTAAAAATTACGCCATCACTTCAAAATTAAAACAAGGAAGACAAAACCTTGCCAAACATACTCTCAAATACCATAGTATTAGGTAACAAAACATTCATATTTATATCTCATTTGTATATCTAATATAACCTTCATTAAACACAAGCCAACATTTAATTCTAGAATGAAAAATTACGAATTATTTTTTTCTTCAATCAACTTTATAACTAGAATCAAATCGAGTATGAAAATACTGTTACTTTACTCATGCAACATACAACTCTACTGTTACCAACATCTCAACATCAAAATTTATCATCTAATAAAAATGTCTCACTGTTCTCCCTGTCTTACTGTACCCACTTCTCCCCTAAGTCCGGAGCATGAACACGAACTAAATCCTGACTGTTGGCGCATTCGGACCTGACATGAAGATGACTTACATAAAATCTAAAGAATTTCAGTCTTGAAACTTATTTATTCTTGTAATAAGCCAAGCATTTATTCTTAGTTTCAATAGAACAGATTCTTCCACAAGAGCTCGCAGATTCCTAGAAACATTCGTATAGTTACCTGAGCAACCAAATCAATAACTTGTGAATATTAAAATTCCCAGTGTTAAAATCAAAATACGAGTATGTCAGTGGAAATTGAGTAATTTCAAAATTAAGAAATTAAGAATTTCATCGACACAGATCGCATACATATTATTTTAACTCTGGTGTACCACAATATTCTGAACTCTGAATTCTTTGTCTTAGAAAATATCCATAAGTATGCCACGCCAACAAAAGGCAAGGCCTGCGGCTCGTCGTTTATGCAACACATCCTTCTTCTTCTTCTTCTTCTTCTTCTTCTTCTTCTTCTTCTTCTTAGTTTATTGACTTGTATTCATTCATTATAGGCCACTCTTTTTCGTTTGTTGTATCTTGTTTGTTCCACTGTATTGTGAATTCATTCTACAGGGCCTATAGCTACTACAGTTAAACTCTAGCTCTGTTACATTTATATTTTTAAATTTTAGTTGGTTATTTAACGATGCTGTATTAAACTCTGTTATATTCGTAATATATTTTAAATAAATAATAAATCTTCAGATATGGTACATTTTTGTCTACCTTATAATCAGAATGCAGTGAATAAGCTTATTAGATGAAAGAAGATAGAGTTCCTTGAAAATTCCAACTCTGTGGATACAGTACAACGTGAAATACAAACACATCATCAGTCGCAATTTTCCCATGTTTTTTAGGATTACAGTGTAGCAGAAGATGCGAAAGCAATTTATGGATTTATTATTTTTCAGGAATAAATCTTCGAAAAAACTTTACAATCTGTATAATGCAAAATCAAGTACAGGAAGGACAAAATTAATGAAGTCATGCAATTAAACGGACGCTCCTAAGAGATGCTTGCTCTTCCTATGCTGACAAAAATAAACAAACCAGACAATTTAAAGTCACTTTTTCCGTACGACAGTAAATGTACACACAAATCGGACCGTTTCACCCATATAACGAACGAGTTGTGTGATGATATCGCCTTCGTCTCACAATTAAAGCCTTGCCCATGAGTGACGTCATTGTTCCCATTCAAACTCCTAATTGTCCGTCCGTTGTTATTCAGCTGTCTTCGTATTCTTCTGCTCCCCACTCCCCTCGTTGTTTAGTTTTCATATTTCTGTCTGCGTTCTTTCCGCTTTCCTTTCAGCATTAAAAACAGAATATTTTATTTTCCCTTCTTCACACCATCACAAACTTTTACAGCTATAGCAAAGATTTGGGATGTTTGTTCCGAGGTCCTCATAGTTGACAATGATTGCCTCCAAACAGACACCCACTTCCATCTCTTCAATAATCGCTCTTCTCGACTGCATACAGCATTATTAGTACTCATTCCCATTCTGTAACGTGTCCAGGATGCACTTTCAGTTTTCTAACAAATGAAATAAAAATATACTGCTCAAAGAACGAGAGATCCTCTTTGTTAATAGTGAAGACGTACGAACGGAAGAAATAGAGCCAATTAGAAAAAATGAAGGCGCTCAAGAAAAAATGAAGAAGGCAATCAAAAAAAAAATAAATAAGACAAAGGAAATACAGTAAAATCTCACAGATATAAATGGTTCCCTAATTGTTTTGAGCAGTGGAGTTCCGTTGCATTGGTGTCTTGATAATGGTGCAGGTTACGTATCCGCGCCCAACGTTCATTGAACAGCCTATCACATCATTCATCATCGCTGTTGATCGTAACCTACTAATATCATCGTTGATCTCAACAGACTCATGACATCACCGTTGATCGTAACTGACTCATGTCATCATCGTTGATCTGACTCATGTCATCATCGTTGATCGTAACTGACTCATGTAATTGTAATTAACTCGTTGATCATAACTGACTCATGCCATCATCGTTGATCGTAACTGACTCATGTCATCATCGTTGATCGTAATTGACTCATGCCATCACCGTTGATCGTAACTGACTCATGTAATTGTAATTAACTCGTTGATCATAACTGACTCATACCATCATCGTTGATCGTAACTGACTCATATCATCGCTGGTCGTAACTGACTCATGTAATAGTAATTAACTCGTTGATCATAACTGACTCATGTAATTGTAATTAACTCGTTGATCATAACTGACTCATGCCATCACCGTTGATCGTAACTGACTCATGTAATTGTAATTAACTCGTTGATCATAACTGACTCATACCATCATCGTTGATCGTAACTGACTCATATCATCGCTGGTCGTAACTGACTCATGTAATTGTAATTAACTCGTTGATTATAACTGACTCATGTAATTGTAATTAACTCGTTGATCATAACTGACTCATACCATCATCGTTGATCGTAACTGACTCATGTCATCATCGTTGATCGTAACTGACTCATGCCATCACCGTTGATCGTAACTGACTCATGTAATTGTAATTAACTCGTTGATCATAACTGACTCATACCATCATCGTTGATCGTAACTGACTCATATCATCGCTGGTCGTAACTGACTCATGTAATTGTAATTAACTCGTTGATCATAACTGACTCATACCATCATCGTTGATCGTAACTGACTCATGCCATCATCGTTGATCGTAACTGACTCATGTCATCATCGTTGGTCGTAACTGACTCATGTAATTGTAATTAACTCGTTGATCGTAACTGACTCATGTCATCATCGTTGATCGTAACTGACTCATGTCATCATCGTTGATCGTAACTGACTCATGTAATTGTAATTAACTCGTTGATCATAACTGACTCATGCCATCATCGTTGATCGTAACTGACTCATGTCATCATCGTTGATCGTAATTGACTCATGTCATCACCGTTGATCGTAACTGACTCATGTCATCATCGTTGGTCGTAACTGACTCATGTAATTGTAATGAACTCGTTGATCGTAACTGACTCATGTCATCATCGTTGATCGTAACTGACTCATGTCATCACCGTTGGTCGTAACTAACTCATGTAATTGTAATTGACTCGATCATAACTGACTCATGTCATCATCGTTGATCGTAATTGACTCATGTCATCACCGTTGATCGTAACTGACTCATGTCATCATCGTTGGTCGTAACTGACTCATGTAATTGTAATGAACTCGTTGATCGTAACTGACTCATGTCATCATCGTTGATCGTAACTGACTCATGTCATCACCGTTGGTCGTAACTGACTCATGTAATTGTAATTGACTCGATCATAACTGACTCATGTCATCGTTCATTGCAACAGACTCATGTCAACGTTGATCGCAACAGACTCATGTCATTATCGTTGATCGTAACTAACCCATGACATCATCGTTGATCGTTACTATTTCGCTTCGTCATTGCTAATCGTAACTGATTCGCGTCATAATTAGTGTTGCACCCGGTGACAAATTTTTTCTTCATTTGCAGACGTTCTTAGAGGAAAATAAATTTAAGAGATCTCCGCAAATGGAATAGATCGTTAAGAAATATTATCAGGCAAAGATAAATCCGTGAAGGAATAAGGATTTATAAGAATATTTGACGATCAGGTGCAGAAAACAAGATTTCACCTGTCCACGCCACTGACGGAAGAGAAACCTCCCACGCGAGAGTGAAACAAAACACTGCAGCAGAACAATAAGCGGGATGCAATCTGATGAAAGACATTTCACACCACGCGGAGGGAAGTTAAAAAATAACTGTGAGTGCATGCGTAATTGATTTGTATGGTGACAATTTCAAATAGATATACACCCTTAAAAGACAAAATAAAAAAATAGCGATCGTGTAACACGTACTTATGTCTCACAGAGGACTGCCGCTTTAATTGAACATTGCAGCAATAACCATCACATTAAGAGACAGTTGATTACGAGTGATAATCCATTGAAAGCAAAGGAAGATTTAC
Organism: Periplaneta americana; assembly: GCA_025594305.2. Lineage (NCBI taxonomy): Eukaryota > Metazoa > Arthropoda > Insecta > Blattodea > Blattidae > Periplaneta > Periplaneta americana. Next base: position 142,177,759 of record JAJSOF020000019.1, on the reverse strand, counting down.
TTACATTATCCACTAAAATGTAAAATTGTGTGAACTTAGAGCAAACGTAAATTACTGCAATTCCAGATACTGTTTTGCTAGGAATGCATGGCAGATTTCCTGGACATTCGAGAGCGAAGAATTCACAGTAAATAGTCTACATCCTATGTCCACGTCTCATAGGCATAGTGTCTTACAACATAATGTACCTTAATTTTGCCCAGAGGTCTGTATAGTTTTATGAACATTTGGTCCTTCACTGTGAATTTCCTCTAACCGATGACTGAGTGCTAAAAATCTACACATTCGTATTTTCTTTATCAACCTAATTGCAGTCACAACTTCAAGTCACAGTGAATCTGTCTTTAATTTATAAATTGCACATCGTATTCTATTTGCTGATTTCATAGTTAACAATTTGTCGTATCATCTAAGAGGTGGCTTGCGTTAACTGTTCTAAGGTTCATAGGTCTCCTAAACACAATAAAGAAAGAAATTTAACGTCAGTCACGTACTTGATCAAAGTTAAATTAATACACTACAAGTGTGAACTACATTCCCTTTAACAGAAGCCCAGCTGAAGGCGAATCGTTAATTTCACAATACAAAGCGGTTTATTGAGAGTTCTTTGTTAATTCCACAGTAGGCCTACATTAAAGTGTCCGTCTTACTGATTGTTATTAGTTAGTTATACATTGCAAATGCAAGAAACAAGTCATTCTATTTACTGAATATCATTCTTCAATTTCGAGGAACCCGGAGGTTCATTGCCGCCCTCACATAAGCCCACCATCGGCCCCTAATCTGAGCAAGATTAATCCAGTCTTTACCATTATATCCCACCTCCCTCAAATCCATTTTAATATTATCTTCTCATCAACGTCTCGGCCTTTCCAAAGGTCTTTTTCCCTCCGGCCTTCCAACTAACACTCGTTATGCATTTCTGGATTCGCTCATACGTGCTACATGCCCTGTCCATCTCAAAGTCGGTATTTAATGTTCCTAATTATGTCAGGTGAAGAATACAATGCGTGCAGTTCTGCGTTGTATAACTTTCTCCATTCTCCTGTAACTTCATCCCTCTTAGCCTGAAATATTTTCCTAAGCACCTTATTCTAAAACATCCTTAATTTCTGTTCCTCTCTCAGAGTGAGAGTCCAAGTTTCACGACCATAAAGAGCAACCGGTAATATAACTGCTTTATAAATTCTAACTTGAAGCTATTTTGAGAGCAGACTGGATGATACAAGCTTCTAAACAGAATAATAACACACATTTCCTATGTTTATTCTGCGTTTAATTTCCTCCCCAGTATCATTTATCATTTATACTTGTTACTGTTGCTCCAAGATATCTGATTTTTTTCACCTCTTCAAAGGATAAATTTACAAATTTTATATTTCCCTTTCGTACAATATTCTGGTCATGAGACATAATCATAATATACTTTTTCTTTTCGGATTTACTTCCAAATCTCTCTCTTTTCTTGCTTCAAGTAAAATTGCCGTGTTTCTAGATTCTTTACAGTTTAATTATGCATCCTAATGTACAAGAATGGAGTGATTTGTAACAATTGTTGTGATAAATGCGTAAGAAAATGTAGTTTTGTAGTTAGTAATCGAAAAAAAATCTGTACGAAGCAACTGTAGAATTCACAAGACATTTTTAGCTACAGAATACAAGCTATTTAAAAAATGATATTCCTGAATAGTTCATTCTTTATCTGTAATATCCTTTTACTCTTAAAACCCAAGAATAATGATAGTTCACAAACAACTTCAAATTAGTGTAACTCTGAAAATATTGAGATTAGGACAAATGTTTATATGACATTTTTTGCTAAGAATGTCTTCGGAAATAAACTCGTAAGGGACGGTAAGTCCTCGTGAATCATATATATAATTATACAGTGTATGTATTTATTTTATTGGGTTATTTTACGACGCTGTATCAACATCTAGGTTATTCAGCGTCTGAATGATATGAAGGTGATAATGCCGGTGAAATGAGTCCGGGGTCCAGCACCGAAAGTTACCCAGCATTTGCTCATATTGGGTTGAGGGAAAACCCCGGAAAAAACCTCAACCAGGTAACTTGCCCCGACCGGGATTCGAACCCGGGCCACCTGGTTTCGTTACTCCACAGGTGTGGACCAGTGTCTGTTGTATACATATGTATATAAATGGTAGCATAGGCTATAGGCATAACTTGAAACTGAGAAATAAAACATATGCAAACATGCTAAAATACGCCCCCTAGCAGCTACTCTATCTTCTTGAACCGTGCGATGTGTAAACCATGTCAAATGTCTGCCTTCGCGATAGGCCTAAATTACAAATGATGCCTGGTTGAGTGCGTGTTACATGATGTAACAGCAGTGCTATACAAAGGAATTCATTTGCTAAGAAGGGCAATCAGAAGTGTTTCCACTGCTTCACACTCATTACTTTTATTCTAGTTAATAGATCGAATTAATTTATTTCACTGCTCCCAAACAATGGTTGACTACGTCATGCGCGGACTGGACGCGTTGCAGAAGAGCACTGGTTACACCGCTGCTCTGCCTATCAAATTATAACAATAGGTAACAACGAATATCTTGGCCATTAAGATTATTTTAATTACTGATTGTCTTCTCACTAAACAAGAACACAACGACAAGCAGACTTCCAATCCAAGTGCAACACTTCATGCTGAACATTCCACAACTCCATTACTTTATGCCATAGCTCATGATATTTCGATATGATGCATACAACAACGTGAACAGCATATATGACAATTTTCATTAAATTGAGCAAGTATTCTGCGAAGAGGACTTTAGTTATTTCTATTTTACTCATATACCATTTTTACAAAAAACCAGTGAAAATAATTAAACGAAATTTGTACAGTGTTACTTCACATATTGAAGCATAATTCCTTTTCAGAATTTTTCTACGATATTTGAGTTAGCTTATATCATTTTTTAGAACAATTTTCCAAAGTTTTTCACTGCAACAACATATATTTTCAATTTCTTACAACTCTTCGAAACCGATATCAAGCACTTCTTTCTATCCCTCATCATAGAACGTCTTTATACTCATCTTCCTATACTGTAGAAATACCTCGCCTCTGGAATTCGTTACCTAATGACATTAGGGACTGCCGGACTTTATCACAATTCAAAATTAAATTGGAAAATTTTGTCTTAGTTAATGATTTTTAGGTATTGCTACAAATATTTATTTGTGTTTTTTTCTTTTTTTTTTTTTAATCTAGATTAAAATTGCAAGTTTCTTGTTTATGTTAGTTAATTAGTTAGGATACAATTAATTATGACACTTAATCACTCATTTAAAGTTTGTGTGACTGCAACCTGTGTATATTTTTGTGTGGCTTTATTTTGTTTATAGTGTTTTTTTCTCTCTCTGTATTTCTTGTGTAGTTTTATTTTGTATATAGTGTATTTTTTTCTGTTTATTTCTATTATTGTATTTGTATTCCTGGTGTTGTGGAAGAGAAGGCCTGATGGCCTTAACTACACCAGAATAAATAAATAAATAAATAAATTTGTTGTCGTATTCGTACAAATTGTTTACTTTTCATTTCAATTACTTAAATACCTTCAACACATATATAGGCTAACAGAGAGCATTTTTAAATTAACTTGTTCAATTGCTTTATTTACACCATTGGCAGTATGCCAGATGTTCAATGAGTGAAATGGAACGTTCCACAGGTGCGACTTGGATCATCACAAGGACTGCCGATTAGATCGCGAGCTACAAACGAACCAGAAGTGACGGCAGACCTTGTAGTTTCCATATCAGCATGTCGGCCCCTGCGTGGTGAACATGGTGATAATGGTGAGTTTTTCGTTATTTAAAAACTGCGGTTGATATTTTAATCCAAATGGTATAGAGAGCTACACGGGCAACTAACTGCATAATGTATGGACTCTGCTGGAGCAACATAACGATTTGTTATCAGGCGTGGGAACAACTTTATTGCCTGTTGTGTGTACAACGCTGTGGAATATGTTGGCATATTTACCATGGGAGCGGCGCACAATGCTATGGAGTGCACGCATAGCCAGAGTTGCTCATTACACCTACTGAATAATGCAAAGAAATTTGCCTGTTGCATTTCCAACACTTTAGTTTAATAAAACAAAACAAAAAGTTCAGCAGATTGAATATTACAGCCATTAAAAGAACCAATTTGCTCTCGACAAAACGCGCATGTGTATAGCGATGACAGTTTGATTTTGCGTTTTCAAGTTAATTGTTTAAAGTGTCCATTGGTGCCCGATATTAAGTAAATGAAGTAGTGCGGATTACGCAAATAAATGAAGAGGCAGCCTGCAACTGCATCACCCCGGGCACTTCATTAAAATGTAGCACAGTTTCATGTGCATAATTATTACAAGCTAATATGCCGTATCGTCATAGATTTACATTGCAAGCACTGACTACGATCAGTGAGGAATCACATTACAGTGTGTTTAGTTATGGAAAATGTTATGTTTTATTTAACGACGCTCGCAACTGCAGAGGTTATATCAGCATCGCCGGATGTGCCGGAATTTTGTCCCGCAGGAGTTCTTTTACATGCCAGTAAATCTACTGACATGAGCCTGTCGCATTTAAGCACACTTAAATACCATCGACCTGGCCCGCGATCAAACCCGCAACCTTGGGCATAGAAGGCCAGCGCTATACCAACTAGCCAACCAGGTCGACTGTTTAGTTATGGACTGGAGAGTCTTCGTAGAGATAAAAACTCAAATGTAACACCTGCAACAACTTCTACATAGGACAGAAAGGCAGATCGTTTCAAACACGTTACAAAGAACACATCACAGCCATAAAAAATTGCAAAACACCTCCACATATGCAGAACACACCACAAATGTTAACCACACCCACAGAGACATCAACACAGACATGGAAATACTGCACATCCAACCAAAAAGCCAGAAACTGAACACAATAGAAAAATATGAAATATACAGACACACAAAAACACACCCCAACGAAATTCTCAACACACAACTCAACTTCAAAACACACACACTCTTTGACTCTACACTACCACAGGAACACACCCTCACAGGAAACAGAACAAGTGGCGCCAAGACCAACAGCGACCAGTTCTGAGGATGACCCATATATAGGTCGAAACATGTAAACGTGGTACGTTGAAATTTAACACAGGAAAGTCTTACCATACATATTCCGAAGATAAAAAAGATTAATAAAAGCTACATTTTACGTCAAGCCCCGCCATTACTGTCACTACGAGAGAAGAACAACGGGAACTCTGTGTAGCGATCTCGTCGACGTATCAGTACCGCAAATCAGTATCTGTTAAGGCGATTTACTTCTCAAAAACTAATCATAGAAGCAAACAAATCAGACACGACTAAATGCTCTTGTGCAGAAAAGAAGAAAGTTGTTCATGCGGGAAGAAACCTCATGCTATAGCCTACAACAAATACGTTGAACGACTTTCTGGCTTTGAGCCAGAGGCCGTTTTAGGGTCTTATACGCGCATGATGCCCTCTCCAGCCATTGTACATAAATAACAATAAATATATATTTACACATATGACACTATTTCTGGCATAAGTGCCAGTAGGTGTGTGAGTGCAGTGACTGATTCCTTTTATTTTGCTGTATGCCTAATTTGTTAATTTGCGATATTTAAGGAATGGTGAACGGGAGAAGAGTTCGGGGTAAAATATATCAGCTGATAGACAACGTTAAGGTATTGTATGGGGAGATTAAGAGGAAAGAAAGAATTTGGGAAGAATGGGAAATGCTGGGTTTGCAGTTAAAGACCTGCTCTTGGGCAGAACACTGTACATACATACATTACATGCAATTTTTTTTTCAGTTCCCCCTTCCGGTGGCAGAAGCGTCTGAATGGTTATGGACACTTTCATGGTGTGGTGTTATTTTATTCATCTGCCTCTCTGTTGCTGTCGTGTGTCCTCTCAGACAGTATTCAAATTTCCAACACGTGTTTGCGGTTTTGTTTGGTGGTTGGGGCTGATGATAGTTGTAGTGTTGTTCTGTTGTTTGTGTTCGGTGGATTTGCGAAGATGTGTTGTGTACATACGCAATTTACTGCCGAATGTGTGTATTTCCTGTTTATGTTGTTTAGATGTGTGAAGAGTGGCTTCGTTTTTGTCGTAGTGTAAACTGTGTTATTTCTGGTGCGTCTGTGCAGGTGAAAGATTTGGCGGAGGATTCTTCTTTCGCAGGCTTCGAATTTTGATTGGGTCGTTGGAGGGGCTTGTGTGAGGAAAATGGAGGGATGTATGCATAGGGATCGAACCAATGCTTTGTATAGGTGGAGGAGTGTTTCGGTTATACAGCCGGGTCGATTGATGCCACTTAGGTAGCTTATTGCTCTGGTGGCTGCGTTATATTTCCCCCAGGTTTCTTTAGCTACTTCGGTACAGGAGAGTTTGGAGGTGAAGGGTATTCCTAGCTATGTGAGATTTCGCTGGAATGGAAGTTGAGTGTTGGCTATTGTGATTGGGTTGTTCTGGAGGACCCGAGTTCGGAATTTTGGGCGGAAGACGCATATCTGTGTTTTGTCGTTGAATCCTGCCCTTCAGTCAGGTAATACGGCACGCCAATCATGCCATAAAATTAGAGAAGTAGATCAGACGTTATGGGGAATCGGGCCGCAAGTCTTCGATAGCTGTCAAATTCATTATCGGCGGTGTTCTAGTGATTACTGTGAATTTTAAGCAGGCACAGTCGAAGTATGGTTCGCATTAACAAGTGAGAAGCAAAGCTGTATTTCACTGGCTGCATCAGTAAAAACATAATGGAGGGTACATTCCAATTGCAGTCTCGTTCCCAACAGATGCCATGATTCTACAGAGTAATGGGAGCATGCTGTTTGCATGTCCAGTGACACGAGCCGCTGTACAGCGGGCTGCAGGGGCGAGGGGGCTGTAATTGGGCCAGGCCAGTTGAGAAGAGTCCATAAATTACAAGCAAACATTCTGATGGGGACAGACAGAAAAGTTAAACATTTTTCTTCCATCGTGTTAATAATATCAAAAGAAGTAGGCCTACTTATACAAATTTTGGCCACTCGACAGCAATCATGAGGCCACCCAGAAAGAAAGAGATGTCTTACTTGTTAAATGACCGGCACTAGAAATTATTCAATGCCTTTTTAACAGTAGGCCTAAGAACAATAGTAACTTCAGTCCATAAATCCAAAGAATAACACACAACATGCGTATAAACCAAAGCTGCCTAACCACAAAACATTTAATGTAACTTGAACACAGGGTGTGTTTTCTGGAGTGGATATTGTTCGTAACCGTGTATGATATATGTTAGTCCATGTACGACGTACTATTCCGCTTTCATGAACTCCCTTTACTTTCGTTCCAAGGTTTTCGTGCATTCTTCAATTTAGATGTTCCCCAGGAACTCTGCTCGAAATCACGTGACCTCTTAGCAAGTTCCAACTGGACCTCGCAACAAATCATTAAGCAGCAGTGGTAAAGCCTGATATCATTCCGTAGATGGTTGCAGCTTCCGTTGCCATGACAACCGGCGGTTACGCCCCTGAGTGCAGCCATCTACAGGAAGAGACTTTCTGATGGAAGCTTCAGGTGAAGAGAGGGTTGAGAATGCGAGGGGATGAAAGGGTTGTTGAGTGAAGGGATGTATGAAAGAGACTGACTGCGTGAATACAGGAAACGCCACGCGAGACACGGACTGCAGAGAGAATGCGGATTTCCTACAGCTAGAGATAACCTACTGCTAGCCGCTTATGAGTTCTGCAAACAGCCAAGACAGAATTGACATTTCTCGTTCTTAATACAATACAATACAATACAATACATACATGCATACATACATAAGTGTTCTGCCGATTGGCAGGTGTTTCACTGCAAACCCAGCGTTCTCCAATCTTTCATACTTTCTGCCTTTCTTTTAGTCTCCGTCATCATAATATAGTAAGTGTGTTGCAAATGTTGAAATTTCTTAACATCTGTAGAACGTCAAAGGATTCATAATAATTTAAGGAAATGTTACACATAGCCTATTTCAAATAATAGTTTAGCTTATTTCTCTAACATAATTTTGATGCGGGATACAAAAAAAAGTTAAAGACTTAGTGGTAGTAGTAGTAGTAGTAGTAGTAGTAGGTAGTGGTTGTAGTAGTAGTATTTGTGCTGATAGTGGTAATAGTGGTACTAGTACTGATAGTAGTAGTAGTAGTAGATAATGGTAGTAGTAGTAGTGATAGTAGTACTGGTAATAGTAATGGTGGTAGTATTAGTAGTAGTAATGGTAGCAGTAGTGGTAGTAGTGGTGGTGGTGGTAGTAGTAGTAGTAGTAGTAGTGGTGGTAGTGGTGGTGGTAGTAGTAGTAGTAGTAGAAGTAGTAGTAGTGGTGGTGGTGGTAGTAGTAGTAGTAGTAGTAGTAGTAGAAGTAGTAGTGGTAGTGGTGGTGGTAGTAGTAGTAGTAGTAGTAGTAGTAGTAGTAGTGATGGTAGTAGTACTGATAGTAATAGTGGTGGTAGTGGTAGTAGTAGTAGTAGTAGTAGTAGTAGTAGTAGTAGAAGTAGTAGTGGTGGTAGTGGTGGTGGTAGTAATAGTAGTAGTAGTAGTAGTGATGGTAGTAGTACTGATAGTAATAGTGGTGGTGGTGGTGGTAGTAGTAGTAGTAGTAGTAGTAGAAGTAGTAGAAGTAGTAGTGGTGGTAGTGGTGGTGGTGGTAGTAATAGTAGTAGTAGTAGTAGTGATGGTAGTAGTACTGATAGTAATAGTGGTGGTGGTGGTAGTAGTAGTAGTAGTAGTAATAGAAGTAGTAGAAGTAGTAGTGGTGGAATTGGTGGTGGTGGTAGTAATAGTAGTAGTAGTAGTAGTGATGGTAGTAGTACTGATAGTAATAGTGGTGGTGGTAGTAGTAGTAGTAGTAGAAGTAGTAGTGGTGGTGGTGGTGGTGGTGGTAGTAATAATAGTAGTAGTAGTAGTGATGGTAGTAGTACTGATAGTAATAGTGGTGGTGGTGGTAGTAGTAGTAGTAGTAGTAGTAGTAGTAGAAGTAGTAGTGGTGGTAGTGGTGGTGGTGGTAGTAATAGTAGTAGTAGTGATGGTAGTAGTACTGATAGTAATAGTGGTGGTGGTGGTAGTGGTAGTAGTAGTAGTGGTAGTGGTGGTGGTGGTAGTGGTGGTGGTGGTAGTAGTAGTAGTAGTAGTAGTAGTAGTAGTAGTAGTAGTGGTAGTGGTGGTGGTGGTAGTAGTAGTAGTAGTAGTAGTAGTAGTAGTAGAAGTAGTAGTGGTAGTGGTAGTGGTGGTGGTAGTAGTAATAGTAGTAGTAGTAGTAGTGATGGTAGTAGTACTGATAGTAGTAGTGGTGGTAGTGGTAGTAGTAGTAGTAGTAGTAGTAGTAGTAGTAGTAGTAGTGGTAGTGGTGGTGGTAGTAATAGTAGTAGTAGCAGTAGTGATGGTAGTAGTACTGATAGTAATAGTGGTGGTGGTAGTGGTAGTAGTAGTAGTAGTAGTAGTAGTGGTAGTGGTGGTGGTAGTAGTAGTAGAAGTAGTAGTAGTGGTAGTGGTGGTGGTGGTAGTGGTAGTAGTAGTAGAAGTAGTAGTAGTGGTAGTGGTGGTAGTAGTAGTAGTAGTAGTAGTAGAAGTAATAGTAGTGGTAGTGGTGGTGGTGGTGGTGGTGGTGGTGGTAGTAGTAGTAGTGATGGTAGTAGTACTGATAGTAATAGTGGTGGTGGTGGTAGTGGTAGTAGTAGTAGTACTGTAGTAGTATTTGAGAGCTTATTGACTCTCGCGTGTCTCAAGGTTGATTGTGCTACCTCAAACTTTCATAGTGGATGCAGTTCTGGGCTTCCCCAAGCTCCAGGCCAGGACTTTCACCCCTATGTAAGGATCTTCCGTACTATGCAATGGAGAAACAACAGATTAAATCTAGTAAACGTAAAAGGGAGTAAGGAAATATCATGTAGTCGACCTTGGAGATCTAGTGATCAGGTTCAAATTTTGCTAAAGGCGATAAAAGAAGTAACAAGTTGTGTCCCGTATCGTAGATTTACGTCACGTAAAAGAACGTTCCCCGTGATAAAGGACTCTAGGAAATTTTCTCAGTCATCTGGAATCCACATTGATTTTCAATTTTGAATAAATTCTGTACTTGAAAGTTCCGTTAAATAATTACTACTACTGCTGCTTTTGCTACTGTTACTACTACCACTACTACTACTAATATTGCTGTCGCTACTGTTACTGCCACTACTACTACCACAACCACCACCACCACCACCACCACCACCACTACCGCTACTGCTACTACTACTAGTGCTACTGCTACTGTTACTACTATTGCTGCTACTTTTACTATCATTACCACTTCTACCCCTGCTGCTGATATTGCCACCAACACTAACTCTACTATAATTATGAATTCTATCACAATATCATTTTTTCCACAATTAAAATCACTGAAGTCATCACATCAAATCATAACTCAAATTTTTATTTTTAAAATTAGGCTACTTCATATCAGACATCAAAACATTCGTATGATCACAGTTAGCACAATACGAGAATGATATAAATAACAGTTCACTGCGCTGCGGTTACCCTACATTTGTTGTGGGAGCTGTTAGGGTGGAGGAATTTGATGCGCTCAGGCAGTAACATTAAACCATAGCCTACTGCTGCTGGTAACATCAGAACTAATGGAAAATAGGAATGACTGGAGAATGTTGGCTTTGTAGTGAAAGACCTACTCTTGGACAGAACACTGTGAATGAATAGGATGTGTTTTATATTCCTAATATCGGACGCAACTTTAGTTATCTATTCTGTGATATTTAGTAGGCCTACCTATTTATATGAATGCACCATATTGTATTTTATTATACTTTGACTACGTCATGCTCATGACAATTGTTGAATTTGCCAATAAAATATCTATGGCGCAATACTGAAATTGAGACGTACTGCATTTTTGCAGTAAAACTATTTACGAAATTCTTTAACAATAGTAATCTTCGTTATTTACTATTAACACCCTGTTTTAGCACTTAATATTCTCAATAATTAATTTTAACTTCAACCATAGTGTTTAAGATTTTGCTTTCAAACCCTAACCTATCTTTCAAGATCCGCGAATCTTGGATGCTCCCAATATCACAGATTCGTACTATATAATTATAATTAAGTAATGTACACAACTGAAATATTTTCACACATATTTGTCCTAAGAATATTAAACACGCCATGAATCACATCGAACAAAATACTAATGTGACCATGATGGCAACATCTTTCCTGACACAATTCTCCCTTCCCTACCTTCATTTTTTATGGGAAATGTTGACCTTGCAGCGTGCACAACCTGGATCGCCTTATTTCGCTGTCTGTGGGGCAGTTTCCGAACTATCGGACCAAAGATATGTAACTGTCTGCCTTTCAATAGTCGTAAAGCGATGAACTCCGAACATAAAGTGAAAGTTGTCATTCTCGCGGTACACATATATCATTTTTTCGTTATATTACTGTGGTTAACAAGTAGATTTACAATTTATTGTAAATTAGTTTTTATATCTCCTTAAATAATAACTTAAATGTAATGCATTTATTAACTTAGGATGCGAATTCTACTGTTGAAGAAACAGATGGAGATCGTAAAATTAGAAGTAAGGTGGCACATCCGTGGTACTTATCCTTGCAATCTTAGTTTATTTATTTAGTTTATTGAGTTATTTTACGACGCTGTATCAACATCTCAGGTTATTTAGCGTCTGAATGAAATGAAGGTGATAATGCCGGTGAAATGAGTCCGGAGTCCAGCACCGAAAGTTACCCAGCATTTTCTCATATTGGATTGAGGGAAAACCTCAACCAGGTAACTTGCCCCGACTGGGATTCGAACCCGGGCCACGTGGTTTCGCGGCCAGACGCGCTGACCGTTACTCCACAGGTGTGGACTGCAATCTTAGTCATTCACGTTATTTTACAATGGTTTCCTTCAACATGAACTAAATTGAACAATGATCCTGTTGTATTGATTGGAACTATTACTGAATTCATAACAGCAAATTAAAAATATTTCTTATTTGGTTATTTTACGATGCATTATCAACTGCTATGATTGTATAGAGTCTGGGTCAGACGAATGTGGTAATGCCAGCGAAATAAGTCCGGGATTCGGCGCCGAAAGCTAGCCAGCAATTGCTCTTAACGGATTGCAGGAAAACCCCGGAAAAAGTCAACCTGATAACTTGTCCCAACCAGGATTTAAAATCAGGCTCGCTCGTTCCACGGCCAGGCATGCTAACCGTTACTCCACAGCGGTGGACAAAAAATAAATAAAAAATAGCGGAACTGTTACGGCAAACACTGCATGTTACTGAAATGTCGCCTTTAAAATAAGTTTGTAGTAAACACTATATTCTCTATTTAGCATCTCTTTGTTATATTCGATCTAAAATGTTCCCTTGTAGCTATGGAATGTAATGGGGAGGACACTACGACCCAGCACTGCGGCCTTTCGCGATCTACTGCGCTAACCCATTCCCAAACCCACACCGGCTGACTACACCCAGGTTCGAACAGGCAACCCCACACCAGCCCCCTCCGTGCGTCGTCACCCGGCATTCGGGGAATCCTACGGAAGGATGACGAAATATACAAATATTGATGAAATGAATAGTTTCATTTTTGCAATCTACAAGTAAAAAAAAAAAAATCGTGAATAAGTTTCAACTGGAGCAGAACGTAAGAAATGCTGACAGTGTGCGAGTCTGGCAAGCATAGACACGATGAAATAGCAAACAAAATAGCCTATGTACAAGTCTATTTGATATAGATAATTTCATTTTAATGCCTGGCAGAGACTAGCAGAAGTATGAACTCCTTATAGACCTAATGCGGTACTTGCTTACAGAAATTGTTAGCCCTTTCAAAGAAATCCAAAGAATCCTTATAGAGATTTGAAAGAAATGCAGTGAATTCTGATTGCGCTGCTTACAATTCACCAACAGGTAAAGCGTTATTTCAAATTGTGCAATAAAAAGATGACGATTAGTCGGATATGAAGAAATTTGAAAGTTGAAGTCTCTTTCTAGATTAAAGTCAGGGGCGGCTCTACAACAAGAACTGCAGAGCTGCAGAACCGCCATTTAAATGGACCTGAAAAAAATTAAAAATGTTAAACGTGCTCTTATGTAATCTAGTTCATTGTTTCATTTATTTTTCCAATTCATTCTCCTTCGATTCGAGATTTTACTGCCTGTAGGAGCCTTGAACTGCTCGAGAATTTTAGCTGTAGTGTACTTTTCGGATCTGTGATCGGCAGTTCCTGAAGCTCAATGTAGGGTAGTCGGCAGCAGAAAACTGGTTTTCTTCACCGTCCCATAAGACTGCATTAGAGCTGCAGCCGAAGCAGCTCTCTCCGAATATACAAAAGAACCGCCAACACCCTCATCTCTTTATGACCTGCGTTAGAACACATAGGCTTCTGGACTAGTGTATATCATTACAGTTCCAGTGTGTTATAGTACTGTGGGTGGTATGATGTGATTAGTCAGTGTGTCTAAGGAAATATTTTATATTAGAAATGAATGAAATGAAAACCTAATCGACCAACCCTTTTAGAAATTAAAAGAGAAATTGCACGTTAATTAGGACGTCCTACACAAAATTTAAATATTGAAATTTCTGGAAAAAGTCGAGGAAATTGTGTAGCCTAATAGTCATTTTAATACCGAAATGTGCAATGGAAACGATTGGTTTTTTTGCTGCGCTCATGAAAACGCTTTAGATTAGATTAGATTAGATTAGATTTATTTATTTAACCTGGTAGAGATAAGGCCGTCAGGCCTTCTCTGCCCCTCTACCAGGGGATTACAACTATAACATGTACAATAAGATTACAATTAATATTAAATTTACAATTACAATTACAATAAAAATTAAAGTACGACAAGAATACCTGATTAATGAAAGCTAGACATTTTATCATACAAGTTAAGAACAAAGAATATTTTTGTATTTACTAAATTACAAATTAAACCTACAATAACAAAATTCTATAGTGATGAAATTACCGGATATTGAGATATTTTGTGGTAGATTAAAAGAACTATTTACAAGAAACCATGTCTGAACGAGTCTTACTGACCAAGTGCCTAGTAAGTTTGCGTTTGAATTGAATTTTATTTCGACAGTCCCTGATGCTAGCAGGTAACGAATTCCAGAGTCTTGGCAGGGCTATTGTGAAAGAGGATGAGTATGAGGAGGTGCGATGGAATGGTATTGTTAGTATTGTTTCATGGCGAGAGCGTGTGTTCAGATTGTGGTGGGAAGAAAGGTAAGTGAAGCGAGACGACAGGTACGAAGGAATAGAAGAGTTCAAGATTTCGAAGAGAAAGAGAAGTGAATGTAAATTTCTTTTCTTATCTAGTTTAAGCCAACCTATTGCTTCCAGGGATGGGGTAATATGATCATATTTACGAACATTGCTTACAAAACGTACACACAAATTATGAGCACGTTGAAGTTTCATTTTGTTGTCGCTGGAAAGGTCAGTCAGTAAAATGTCAGCATAGTCAAAATAGGGAAATACAAGTGTCTGCACAAGGGACTTTTTAAGCAAGAGGGAAGATGAACATTTACCCTTTTTAGCACATGAATAATAGAATATACTTTTCTGCAGGTTTCTGTGATTTGCATATCCCAGTTGAGATTATTATCCATGTGAATGCCAAGATTTTTACCGAAGAACTGAACTTACTTTAACGGGTATTCTGTTTACATGGACAAACACCGGAGTGAAGGATTTAGTTAATTTGACTTAAAAAAACTAGAAAGCATGTGGTGCACATCTCCACTGCGTGACTAGTTGTACCAGGTGGGAGAGGTGTAGCGCACGGATGGTTGGAGTACAATTTCGGGTGCACAGTCAACTTCGAGAAGGGGCTGTAATTACACGCGTCATCCGATTTAGATGCAGTAAACAGCATACGTTTGCTAAATACACTATTTTTCATGCAGAACTGCCAACCTTTGTAACCGCGGGCCGCTACTGAATTAAAGTAGCGAATAAGTTCACAGTTTGACCGAAATGGGGCCAAGACTGTCGCTACTGGCTCACAGCTCTGTAGACTCGTAACACTACGGGGGCCATGGAGTGGTAGGCTACACCAGCCGAGAGAATTCATCGAAGACCCACGGACTGCAAAAAGCGTCACAGTCGCCAGCGATAGCCTGTGAAGGAAGAAGACACACACACGCTGCTCCGATTTCTGAACTGCATAGATTTTTTTTTTTTGTCGAAGGCATAATATATGCATAGACATAGTCATACAATTACAATTTAATGTAAAATAAGTCAAATATAGAAAACATTATTCATTTCGAGGGCCCATGCGTGCATCCTCAAGATTGTAGGGACACAATTTTATTAATTTCGTTTTTATATAATTCCTAATTTGAGGGAATTTTTGTATACTTGATGTCATCAGGCAAACTATTGTAGATTTTGATGTCAAAGACCATATGGGTTCTACTAGTGTTTGTAAGATGGTGTGCTGGAATATTTTTGTTACGAGTATCGTAGGTATGGAAGTCACAATTTTGGTGAAAATCATTCGGATTTCTATAAATTAGTTGTAAAACATTAAAAATATATAAACCATAAACAGTAAAAATATTATATTGTAAGAAATGTTCCCTACAAGAGGTCCGACTGTCAACGCCCGCTATGCATCTGACAATACGTAGATAGTAGTGTGAGTCGATAGCAGCCGCTGCTGTTACTACCAGCCAGATACGAACAGTAGCTGCTAAACCAGCCTAGTGTGATCCAGGCTTTAGTCACTGGCCCAGCCATTTTTTTTTCTCTTACTGATCAATTTCATCATTATTCTTTCTTCATCCATTCTTTCTAGCACAGATTCATTTCTTATTCTATCTGTCCATTTTACACACTCCATTCTTCTCCATATCCACTTTCAAATGCTTCTATTCGCTTCATGTTTGTGTCCCACAGAATCCCACACTCCACGCAAAGCATTTCACTAGTTTCTTCCTTAGTTCATTTCCAGAGATCAGCAGGAGATGTTCCTTTTTCTATTAAAATCTTCCTTTGCCATTGCTAACCTCCTTTTGACTTCTTGGCAGCAGCTCATGTTACGCATACTGCTTATACTGGGTGTTCATTTCAAAGTGTGTCATGACGTCACTGTTGTGAGTCAGCGATTTGAAGCGAGTTTCAGCTTTTATGTCAGAGAAGTTGCTTATTAACCAAGGCGTTCAATCTGAACTTGAGAACGTGTACGGTATGACTGAACGTCGTAGCAACAGATGGCGGTCTGTACGGTCTGTGTGCTACCATAACCTCTTTCGAACTGTGTTTTGCGCGGGCAAGTCGTACGCAGGGTATTTGTTATCATCGGTTGCGTACGGCAACATTCCACAACACAAATCAAATGCTCCGTGTCCATGTTGACCGTAGAAGTTAATGTCAACAAATACGTAAGTAATCGTCTTAACCCTCTCCCCATAAAGAAAAAAACTCACCCCAGTACGTGTTTCCAAACAGTTCACATTCCTGCCACTACCGGCATTACCGTACTTATCGATAAGTACTCTTCAGAATGAACGCCGTACTTGCTAGGCAACTTCTCTGGCACATAGGTAATACGCCTCTGCGGAAGTGGAGGAAGATTGAATTCTCTAGGCTCATCGGCTAGCCACATGATGGCATACAGCGAGCCATGACACACTTTGAACTGAACACGCAGTAGTTATCATACATCCCAAATATTTGAAGCTGTCCACTTGTTACACTGCCTCATTCCAAATTCGCACGTTTACCTTCTTTATTTTTCTTCCGATAACCATGGTCTTCGTTTTGTTCACATTTATCTTCATCCCATACTGCTCACAGGTGCGATTTAGCTCCAATATTATATCACTTAGCATTATAGTGTTTCTATTTCTAAGACGAAGTATTTTTTAAATTTGTTAATAAGTGCTATGTCGTTAAATTCCAATTTCGTTAATTAGTGATACAGTGTTTGTATTTCTTTTTTCTTCAGTGTTTCGAGTGAAATTACGATGATCTCAAGGGCGTCAAGATAATTTTGGTCGGAAAACGAACCTCAATTACGCGTGTTAACTTCACCATTCATTTTTAGTAAGTTATTTTACGACGCTTTATCAACATCTTAAGTTATTTAGCGTCTGAATGAGATGATGTAAAATGAGTCCGGGGTCCGGCACCGAAAGTTACCCAGCATTTGGTCATATTGGGTTGAGGGAAAACTCCGGATAAAACCTCAAGCAGGTAACTTGCCCCGACCGGGGATCGAATCCGGGCCACCTGGTTTCCCGGCCAGACGCGCTAACCGTTGCTCCACAGGTGTGGACAACAATGGAATAAGACAGTTACAGTAAATGGAGAGCGCTACTACAGCATGTTACAGAACTTCGTCATGCCTAGACTGAGGAATCACTATATGGAAAACATAATCTTCATGCAAGACAGCGCTCCACTCCACATCTTTATCCCTGCAAAATAATTAATTATTCAGTTGTTTGGCGATCGTGTCATCAGTAGACACTTTCCAACAATGTGGCCTCCGCGATCTCCAGATTTCAATCCGACCGACTTTTGGTTGTGGGGTTACCTTAAAGAACGAGTTTTCCTGACACATCCAACAACCCTACTGCAACTGAAAGATGCCATCTCGCAAGAAATTGCCAATATTCCAAGACATTATCTGCAAAATGCTGTGCATGGTGTCACAGACAGAATACTGTACGTTGAACAAGAGAACGGCGGACATCTTCCCAATGTTTTGTAAACCCCGTTGTTTGCCCAACACTGTGATGTTTCTGTTTTTTTCCCTATCTCAAATATTATAATATTTATAGCGGTTTAATGTTTGTACTGACTTTTTAAATGCCCTATATATAAAAAATATAATATAGGTCAGGGCCGGGCATGAGAGCGGCTCCAATTAGCGGCCAGAGCTGCTCTCGCTCCGCAAGGGTAGCCGGAGCAGAACGCTCACGCAGTGGCGGACTCGCATTACAGCTACCTTCCCTGCATTAATATAACAAGAGCCACGGTTGTTCTAGTCATTCAGTCTGTCAGTACATAATAGTTTATAATGATATTACATCAATCCATTGAGCATTACAGAATTTATAACACTCTTATTAATTTAATAAAATAAACTTCGCTCTATGCACACACACAAATCATTAGGCTTATTTACATAACCCATACGCACATACTGCAATCTCCTCACCACGGTTCTACGAGACAGAAGTATGGCTTCCATTTCCCCTACTTATTGAGGACAGATTTCATCTGCCAATATAATTAAACATCGCTTCATGAATTCACCTTCGTTGAATGTTTTCAATTCCTTCGCAATTTCGTGGCAAATTTCGTAGCTAATTCTCATAGCAGATTCACTAAGTGCATTATTGTATAATATAATATAATATAATATAATATAATATAATATAATATAATATAATATAATATAATATAATATGATATATCATAAACTGTAATATAGTATACTGTGATATAACATAATACTTGTATAATTTAAAATTATATATTACTAAAATATGTATAATAACTTATAATGCAATGTAAATATCAAATAGATACTCTAATATAATGTACCTGAGAAACATTTTCTTTAACTTGTTGTATTAATTTATGGCGTTCATTACCAACATATATGTCATATTCAGTAGCATGTTGTAAAGAGTAATGCCGTTGGATATTGAACTTCTTAATCAGTTAGGTTATATTCAAACAAAAATACTGCATTACTAATGTAATTTCGGAATATTCTGTGATAAAGTACTTATTATCATCATTATCATGTTCATCAGCCGCTTTAATGTATGAGCGGAAGCTCCGTCTTCAAAGTTCGCCATCATATTGCAGAGCCACTGAATGACGTACAGTATGCATACGTCAGAGCGTTCGGAAGAACCGCTCTTTAAAGCATACAGCGCTCATTTCTCAGAATTACGTAATGTGTCCAGCCCTGATATAGGCCTAACGTGTTCCTAGTTACTCCTCTTTTACCTCTTTCTCCCAAGACTTCATGGAAGTAATCTATTTAGTTTGTCGAACGGTTTGCCATAATATAGGCCTACACAAATATGAAGTCGTTTCTTTTCTCAGTTGAGGCAATCCGAACATGATCGCCCCTCATGCTTAAAAGTGGTTTCTGTAATAATCTACTGTCCACACCTGTGGAGTAACAGTCAGCGCGTCTGGCCACGAAACCAGGTGGTCCGGGTTCGAATCCTGGTCGGGGCAAGTTGAGGTTTTTTCCGGGGTTTTCCCTCAACCCAATACGAGAAAATGCTGGGTAACTTTCGGTGTTGGACCCCGGACTCATTTCACTGACATTATCACCTTCATATCATTCAGACGCTAAATAACCTCAGATGTTGATACAGCGTCGTAAAATAACCCAATAAAAATATAAAAAAATAATAATCTACTGATGCAATTCATTTAGATGTTATTCTTATAGCAAAGCTTTAGGAATCTTGTGCCACTACAGAGGTTTCCAACGTCGCGCACACTTCATCATAACGCTCCTCTTTGAATTAATTCACACTTAGGAGGCAGCGAGCCGTTCGTGCCGGCATTGTGTGATACGGGGAACTAAATCACTCGATATGATGGCATGACATACAGAAGCCTAACAAGACATGATACTTCAACGTCGTCGTGAGATTGAGGTTAGCTTTTCTGGGATTGGTTACCGTGATGTGTGACGTCAGATCTCTCGCCGGGTATTGATTCCGCGGCCACAGTGTTGCGAACGGACAGGAAGAGCTGGCGTCGGAGGAGCGCAGAGTGCCGTCTGCTGTCTCCTTCACCTGTCCGATCCCTTATCTGCGAGTGTCCCTCGGCCGCAGGAAGTCTAATGTGTTCGTTACACAATGCAGTATGCAGATTAGAGGCGGAATATGATCTATGGGCTGATATGCTGCGCCCTCCCCGTGCATGACGCGGAATATGATTTCGAGTATGGAAAAATATGAGGAGTGACTGGAAGGAGCACGCCGTGCGCATTATTGCCAGGCAGTTCGCTGCGTCCTGCCACTACACGGACAATATTGGTAGGAATAACAGTAGGCGGTATGCGCTTTATTTGGGGGTTTCAGCAGTTAGCGCACTTGGAAATCTCTGAAGCTCTATTAATATATGATATGATATGATATATTTCTTCACAACACTTCTTTACATGTAATGGTGTGCCTCACATTTCTGTATCCGGTGCCACCATTAACATATTATTACAATAACACATTATTTGCAGTACACGTCTACAACAAATACTCCCAATTACACTATGTACCTTTTTTCTTATTTGGTCAAACTCCCCTTCAGTATTTCTCCTACATTTCATTTGCTATTCTCTATTTGTTCCTTAATCCTCATATATCTAATATTCTATACTACTTTCACACCCCCTTTATCCTCTAACTACTATTCACTAAACTCTCAATTTCAAATTATCTCTATAAAGTATCATATTGCTCAGCACCCATACATTTAATTATTTGCAAATCAAGATTTTCAGGTATAACTCCCTGTAAAGTTGATTTGAATAATTTCGAGGGAAAAATTGTTCCGGAGCCGGGTATCGAACCCGGGACCTTTGGTTTAACGTACCAACGCTCTACCACTGAGCTATTCGGGAACTGTAACCGACACCGATCCAATTTTTCCCTCTATATCCACAGACCTCAAAGTGGGCTGACAACCGTCAAGCAACCAACTTCGAGTGCACACTAACTCCGTGTGACTTAAATTGTGGTTTTCTGTTAACGAACAGTAACGTGTATTATGCAAATCAAGATTTTCAGGTATAACTCCTGTAAAGTTGATTTGAATAATTTCGAGGAAAAATTGTTCCGGAGCCGGGAATCGAACCCGGGACCTTTGGTACGTTAAACCAAACGTCCCGGGTTCGATACCCGGCTCCGGAACAATTTTTCCCTCGAAATTATTCAAATTATTCATTTAATTATTTGTCCTATTTGTTCTTTGACCTTTTCTCCTATCTTCCTCTTTATTCATTTACTGTTCAAACGTTCAAATGTTAGTACTAATTTTATGCTGTCACTTGTTCACTTCTCTTAACCCTTTCTCACTATTTTCTCTCATTCCTATTTGGGCTCACTTTCACTTTCTCACTATTCTGCTTACACTTAATCCATTGTCACTATTCTCACTTCCTATAAATAGCCTCCTTTTATTTTTTTCTACACGTCTGTTTATACACTTTCTCTCTTCCCTATACTTCTCGATCTTTTCCTGTTTCCCTTTATTTGCACTTTTTGATCACATCCACATTTTTTTAAACGTTTCAAATATCTCTGCTATATCCTTCATTTCTTCTTCTATTCCACTTTTATTTTTTCCCCCCACGCTTTCACTTTCACTTACTAGATTTCCACTTACACTCGCACTCTTATTCTTTACACTACTTTCTTCCCTATCATTTCCTGAATCTTGGTTTCTCTTTTTATCACCCCTCACCTTTTTTCTAGCACCCGTGTTTCTTATTCCGTTATTGTCAGCATTCCTTCTGGAGTGCGCTAACCTTACGCCATCGTATGGAGACTAGGAATCCGCTTACTCTGCCTGAATGAAGCTCTATTAATAGGCTTAAATAAAATTTAAAACCTCTATTTACGAAAAATAACAGAATTAAAATTCGATTTAACGTATGTAATATATGTATGTATGTAGATCTGTGTATATAGGCCTCGGGAGTAATAGTACATATTTTAAGAGATGGTATAGGCCTGTATTACATGCCAATACTACAAACAATACACATCCAACAAGGTTCACTTTTCAGCAAGATAAAGTACATCCTCGCTCTTAATGAAAGGTTGTGCAGGCGCTTTGATAACCCTGGCATAGGCTTGAAGCCAAATGCATCCTTCCGCCGTATCTTGTAATAAGAATCTTACGATCGGGGTAATTAAGCAAGCTAGCTGCAAAGCGAGGGCTCGGTTAAGAGAGAAGTTTTATATGATATTCTTATCGAATTTGGTATTCCCAATAAACTACTTCGATTAATTAAAACGTGTCTTAGTGAAACTTACAGCAGAGTCCGTATCGGCCAGTTTCTATCTGATGCTTTTCCAATTCACTGCGGGCTAAAGCAGGGAGATGCACTATCACCTTTACTTTTTAACTTCGCTCTAGAATATGCCATTAGGAAAGTCCAGGATAACAGAGAGGGTTTGGAATTGAACGGGTTACATCAGCTCCTTGTCTATCCGGATGACGTCAATATGTTAGGAGAAAATCCACAAACGATTAGGGAAAAAGCGGAAATTCTACTTGAAGCAAGTAAAACGATAGGGTTGAAAGTAAATCCCTTATGTCTCGTGACCAGAATATTGTACGAAATGGAAATATAAAAATTGGAAATTTATTTTTGAAGAGGTGGAGAAGTTCAAATAGCTTGGAGCAAATAACAAATATAAATTATACTCGGGAGGAAATTAAACACAGAATAAATATGGGAAATGCCTGTTATTATTCGGCTGAGAAGCTTTTATCATCCAGTCTGCTGTCCAAAAATCTCAAAGTTATAATTTATAAAACAGTTATATTACCGGTTGTTCTTTATGGTTGTGAAACTCGGACTCTCACTTTGAGAGAGGAACATAGGTTAAGGGTGTTTGAGAATAAGGTTCTTAGGAAATTATTTGGGGCTAAGAGGGATGAAGTTACAGGAGAATGGAGAAAGTTACACAACGCAGAACTGCACGCATTGTATTCTTTACCTGACATAATTACGAACATTAAATCCAGACGTTTGAGATGGGCAAGGCATGTAGCACGTATGGGCAAATCCAGAAATGCATATAGAGTGTTAGTTGGGAGGCCGGAGGGAAAAAAAACCTTTAGGGAGGCCGAGACGTAGGTGGGAAGATAATATTAAAATGGATTTGAGGGAGGTGGGATATGGTGATAGAGAATGGATTAATCTTGCTCAGGATAGGGACCAATGGCGGGCTTATTTGAGGGCGGCAATGAACCTTCGGGTTCTTTAAAAGCCAGTAAGTAAGTAAGTAAGTAAGTAAGTAAGTAAGTAAGTAAGTAAGTAAGTAAGTAAGTAAGTAAGTAAGTAAGTAAGTAAGTAAGTAAGTAAGCTGCAAAGCGAGGGAGGTAAGCTTCTCAGTCCACTTCCTTCTTCCCCTCTCGCGCAGGTAGGTTTCACGAGATAACGAATGGCCTATACTATGGATTATTCTGAGTAAAAAGTTCATACAGATGGTACGAAGGAACTGCGTACAACGGAATAGCACGTCTGAGGCAGCTGTTTGTAGTTCCTTTGGTTACAAGGATGGGACTGACGGAGCTCCTGTACATTTTAGCCGTCAGGTGACACATCAACTAAATTTCACTTTCTCCGAGCGATGGATCGGTCGCAGTGGTCACGTGCCTTGATCACCAACGTACCCAGACCTTACTCCTGTCGATTTTTGTGTGTATGGGGGTTGATGGAAAGCGAAGTGTACAAAACCCAAGTAAACACAAGGCAAGAATTGGTCTCTCGCATTCTGAGTAGTGCTGACCCCATGAAAGAACGACAAGACGACCTTAGAAAAACAACACTTGCTGTTGTCAGCAGAGCGGGAAAGTATATATTCAACAGTTGAAATATATTGACATCATGTAAATAAACAATAGACTGAAAGTATTTAGTAATTCCTTTGAATTTTCTTCAAGGCCTGTTATGTGCAGGCCTAACATTCAAACAGCTGTACTTCCATACCCATGGAAAACTGTACATATGTTTTTATTACTCAGAAAATCCATACTACCACTACCGAAAATATTTACTACTGTACTCCAACCAGGAGAAAGTCTCAGGGGAATGAGACGCAGCGGGGTAATGCTGTGAATGAATGTTGTCATAAGGTCACACACGTGGGTACTCGCATCTCCATTGGTTAACAGCCAAAGCACAAACGATAACACTAATACATATTTATTTATTTATTTATTTATTATTTTCCTAATAATTATAACATAACATATAATATATACAGAGAAAACTTTAGCTCGCCCCTGAAAGAGTAGAACTCGTGCTCAGGGGCGGATTCCTGAATTGAAATTAATAATTATACAATACAATTTGTCTTATGTCTACTATGCAATTATAGTATATAAATTTAAATTTACAATTTTTCAATTTTTATAAAATCCAAACATAACTTTTAAAATTTAATACTAGAACTATTAGAATTGACAAGATTAGGATTTTTAAATATAAATTTGTTATATATTCTTGGGCCTAAATTACTACTATGATTAAATACTGTAACAGTGTTGCATTTTGGTTCAAACAATCTTAAAGAATTCATACCTTTTGTTTCATAACTATGAGAATACAATTCAAAATTATTTCGACTTTTATGTATGAAGTTTATTAATACAATATAATAAATTAATACTACCCTAGTTACAAAATTAGATCAGGGTTCATTTCCCTGTCTTTTAATCCCTCCATACAGGGAATAACACATGCAGGAGAGCACATATCTTTTAAACTATCTATCTACTTCGCTCCAATAGATGACGCAATAGTAAGCACATTCCTTTCACGGTTAATCTCCTGGTTGGAGAACTGTAATCCTCCGGAATCACTATATAGCCCTATAATATATATTTTAAACGTTTTAAAAATTTCTTTGCAGAACGAAAAGTTACATTTGTTCGGATAATATTTCTGCATATTTAAAGGACAAAATTAAAATTCTTTCAAACATTTACTAGTATAAAACACTGCTCTCTTAAACTGACTGAGCATATTGGGAATTAAATCAATGGCTTTCGCAGAACACGCTATGAAATGTTTCATATAAAACAATTTTTATCTCGAAAAGGACGCAAAAACGAGCAAAATTGTATTATATTTTTTGTTTGAAATATCTCAAAGAATAACCTCCTGAAATTAATTACATTACTTACGGTCCATTCTGTATTTATATGGTCTACGCGATGTGACGTGAGTAGGCCTACTGGGTACATGATCCGAAGGGAGGCTGATAATTAAAATTCTATTTTATTTCAAGAATATACTCCCGGAAATAAATGGATTTTTTCTAAGGAGGGTCTGTCTTCCTCTGAATGGCGGGACGCAATTAAGATGAATGCTAACGTAGCACCAGTGAGAAGTCTTCATGGGAGATCCTTGGACGGTTTCCGTTGCAGATACTGCAACGAGATTGAAACCTTAGCATACGTCCTAGGATCCTGTCAGCATGGAGAACTCCTGAGAAATTCACGACATCATAACATCCGAAAACTAATAGCACAAGCCCTTAGAAAAAGATCCTTCGAGGTCCTGCGTTGCGTCTGAAGGCGGCGGAATTAGAAGAGCGGACATCGTGGCTCTAGACAAGACTAATAGTAAAGGCTTTATACTGGACCCAACTGTTAGATTTGAGATGAGCCAGACCCAACCATCCGAGGTCAACAAAGAGAAACAACAAATTTATGAGCCTACTATTCCGTTTTTTCGAGAAAAATATCAGATGGAAGGCACCTGGGAAGTACATGGTTTAATGATCGGAGCGAGGGGCACCATCCCACGATCAATTGTAAACACTATCAAAACATTTGGAATCCATGACATCATTCCAAAAATAATTACTTCTAGCATTAAAGGGTCTGTGGGAATTCTGAAAAATCATTTATACGGAATATTATAATCCCCCCCTCTCTTTCTATCCGTTAGTGTGTGATTGTTACAATATATGTACAAATTTATTATTTCTTAAATTTAAGCTCCTAGTTCACATTTCAATTTGACTCATCTATTTTACTGTAATCGTTACTATTCTTATATGTGTGTTATTCTGTGTTTTTGGCAACCCAGGATGCTTGGGTAGACTATTTCTTGGAAATAAATTATATATACAAACAATTATTTCAGCTTCTGTGTCATGCCGTGTCAATTTTTATTTGTATTATGCCAACTTAACACACTAATGAATTTAGAAACTCTTTTGTGGAGCGTGGCGCACAACACTGCTAGGCACATGCAACGGATAATTAGTCATTTCACTCACCGGACATAGGCTAGGCTTAATCCGTAATGCAGCAGTTAAGTCATTCGTAATTAGGCTGCACTTTGTACACCCCTATTCAAGTAGCAGAAGAAAAACTCCGAGAAAGCTATTTGCTGGATGATAAAGTTGGACTGTAAGTGATAAGACGGCACGTTTCACATGCAACACACATTATACAACCTTCACCATAAAGAATCACGCGATATCTTCGACTTAACGGGTCGCGCCGATGGGGACAATACCGCAACATTTGCAGGGGTGCGCAGTTCACAGGACGAACTTGCTGTCCTTCGTCTATTTAGGCTACTACTCGCCCGTGCGGTAGGAGAAACGGGATTGCGGGCTACCGAGACGAGGACTTGCGGCAGTGGCGGCTCCTGCGTATTTATTAAGAGGAGGAAAGAAGTTAACAGCACGCAATGCAGTGGCGGCTGATTGACTGAGGCAAGTCACTTGGCTTAACTGAAATCAAATTTTGTGTTTTTATATAATGTATTAGTTATTTGAATGAAGCATATATCGCTGTAGAAGCATTTGAAAACTTTGATGTATATAGACCTGTTTTGCAGTAAAATTTGTTCCTGAGGCCGGGATCGCTCGTGCCGGGTCTGGCTTGTGATGTATATAGACCTGTTTTGCAGTAAAATTTGTTCCTGAGGCCGGGATCGCTCGTGCCGGGTCTGGCTTGTGATGTATATAGACCTGTTTTGCAGTAAAAGTTGTTCCTGAGGCCGGGATCGCTCGTGCCGGGTCTGGCTTGTGATGTATATAGACCTGTTTTGCAGTAAAACTTGTTCCTGAGGCCAGAATCGTTCGTGCCGGGTCTGGCTTAATGCATTTCATGTCCTTTCGCGGGCTTTGAGTTTGCGCTTAAAACGTTGTAGCTGAGGCACAATTGGGCTGGCCTAGTCAGGTTTCACTCGTCCCATCCATGGGCCGGCCTCAAGGGTAGAGTGGGGTGGGAATAGCAGTGGTGACTTGTCTTCCTAACTACGCCATAAATAACAAAATTCCAGCTCTTTGGCAGGCAGAAACCCACTCGATTCTCTCCCCTTATGTCTCAGTTTATGACATAAGCGAGGGTGTTCTACTATTGTACTTCGTAGTACAGTAGTGAATCTGGGCCAATGTTGTTGTGTATTTTGGGAAAATATATACAGAAACAAATGAGAGAAATAATGCTGGTGCAGTTAATTCATTGTTAGAGTGTCCTTTTTCGAGAAGAAATAATACTAAAAGAAAGGAAGTTTTAAATAAAGAGAGAGAGAGAGTACCGAGATACCTACGACATCGCTGATAATTTTTCTGACACATAATCTTAAAACGCGAGTTTCTATTGCATCCTGGTATGGGCAACATAAATGGTTAAGTGGTAATGTGGTGCAAAATAAACTTCTGTTGGCCTTGTCTGTTGCTGTCAAAGGAAAAAAAAAAAAAAAAAAAAAGAAAGAAAGGGAATTTCAACACATAATATGGGATGCTTCATCACACTGAAACAATCACTGAAACTCAGAGCATAACAGCTTATTTGGTGAGTGAAATTATTATTTTTCATTGATAGTAATAAGAATAGACTAATAATAGTAATAATAATAACAATAATAATACAGTAATAATATTAATAATATAATAACAATAATAATTAATATCATAAACAAACATTTCCTATCGGAGGCACTTAAACTAGTTGCATCTGGCCTCACCGAGGATTTTGATCACCGGCTGCTAATGATGCAATGACACCTTCTTGAATGAAACATGCTACAAATTAGCCTACATGCATACATGTAAGACCAGGTAGTGTTGGGGTTGGCCTTCCCTTCTGTATAGCAATTATCTGTTCTTGTAAACCGAGTTTCCTAAATTTTACAAAATATAATATGTTTTCACTTCATTCATTGTTGAATAATTGCACAAAATAACAATTACAAGGAAATTCACAACCTGCAGCATTTTTCGCGCACACTACAGCATCACACGTGTTGGAAGAGACCAGCTACTAACTCGTAACCGGAACCGTTTTACGGAAATGGGAAATAATCTGAGGAAAGCGAGAACACTGCACCCACCCACGTGGTCTGTGTTGCCACTTGTACATTTTACAAGTTCAGTATCACATGCTTTTGAAGATGTCAGGTCTTGTAAAGTCATACTACCATTATTGTTCAAAACTGCCAGTGACCGATTAGTTTTTATGTTAAAAATAATGTAGTGTGGAGTATCTACTTTCAATTTCAAATATATTTGTACAAAACTGACAACTTGGTTGTTGCCCTGTCTAGTAGACAGAATTGAATTTGAGGGGCCAAAAGATCTGCGATACTAACATATAACTATTTCCTCTTTGTTTTATATAAACCCAACTTCAACTTTCAAACATCCTTCAAAGTTTCAAACCGTAGCCTATATAAAATGCAATGAATAATATTTTTTTATAATTTAGAAAAAAAAAGTTTATATGGTGTCTTTCATAATTTTTCGTTAAAACTCTTTTTATTGTGCCTCCTCCTAGATGTGTTATAGTCTGGTTGAATGCAACATTGTTAGATGGCAGCAGTAGCGAGCTTGCTGCACGACCAGTCGGTTTCTATTTCCCGCCCATCCATGTGCTGATTCAGAGGATCATCTCCTCCCTCTCCGTTCATTTACTTGTTTTAAACTCTGCTTCTTTCTCTGGCCGCTAGCGCGCTGTTGTCTATGTGTGTTAACTGCAGAAAAGGAAGAAAGGATTGGCTTTCCTCCACACAAACAATCTCGCATCTTTCTCACAGTTTTCTAGCAGCACATGAGCGCGCGTCGTTTAAAATTCGATCAACCGAGGTTTTCTTATAGCTGTGAACTTAAAAATTATCGAATCTTCCTCGAATTTCAAGGCAGATATTTTATTTGGTATTTACTTTCAAAAGAAGAAAAATGTGAGGAGGACGTTCCTCCCTTCCTTCCCTCGAGGAACCGCCGGTGACTTGCGGGTTCATTGAGGAGCTGGCATGTTATAAACAAGACAAACATTAAGGACTTTATTTCATTTAGCTGAACTTACCTACCAACCTACCTACCTCTTTGCTACTTCCATAGTTACGAAACTCATAACAGAAAATTAGATTCACGTTAATTACATTTCTATAATTTACTTATACATTCCAAATTAAAGTAGGCCTGTACAATAGAAACAGAACATAACCAAGCTATAAATTTCTTAGACATCACCACAACCAAAACAAATAACAGACACGGATTCAAAAATTTACAGGAAAGCCACCACAACTACAACACACATACACAATTCCTCAAACCATCCTATACAACATAAACATGCAGCTTTCCGGACAATGCACACAGATTAATTAAAATTCCATTGAACAATTCAACTTTACTAAAGAACTAAACACAATAAAAAAATATAGCACAAGACAATGGATATAACCCTAACATGATAGACACACTAATAAAAAAGGCAAAACAAAAACAGAACAAACCAACACAAACACCACGCGAGAATAAATACACAACATTAACATATCACAATACCAATACTCTCAAAATTGCAACTTCATTCAGAAAAATAAAATACAAGATAGCATCAGTGGCGGCTCGTACCTGAAAATAATACCGTGCTAAAAATATTTTTAGACTCTCCTAATTTTTGAAGGTGAAATCCATCCGTCGACATTTTGAATCGACTTAGAATTGCCTTTAAACACTTTACTATTTTCAATGCATTCTCTCACTACATTGTCCACGCTGCTTATCAGATTAGTAAGACCTATGAAGACACCGAGATTATCTGACGTTTCCGTCTCATCGTGGCCACGTAGCGCTAGTTCAAATTTCCCACAACATTTTATCCAATCAATTATTTTCGATAAAATATATCGATTTTTTCGACTTTCTCATGTTTCTGTGCTGATTCTTGTTATGCTCTATTAGCTGCGCTGCAATATTTGCGGTGCCAATCGTACAAAGATCAAACGAGTTTATGTTTCTTGCTGTGTGAATGTTTCTTTATATATTCATTCAGAGACCAAGATCTTTGACACGAATCACCGCTACTAAATAGGAGGCAAGGGAACCAGAACAGAGCATTTCGTATTTCGCATCCACATATCCAGTCCAATATTGGTGTTGGCCGCCTTAGATTTTTAATTCTAATTTAATCTTCTATGGCTGCTTGGAGAAAGCAGTTATGAGTAATGAATCGACGGAGTTCATCATGATATAACTACAATGAATCCCATAAACCTGCACACACTGTTTTGAAAGTGGAAAATAATCCCTATTTTAACGGACTCCCGCGAAACATAGATCCCGTAACACGTAGATAAAAAACTCAAAACTATCTGCTGAGATTATATAAAAGTAAACCTGTTTACACAAACGTTGAAAAATGTATTTCAATATGATTATATTTATGAAAAACACAAAAAGCAATAAATATGCATATTTAATGTCATATTCATCATGTTAGCTCGAGATCGTGAACAAGTTATTGTATTAGATTAAAATATGCATATTTATTACATAATTTGTTGCTGTGTTTTAGTATACTTTTTAGAAAATATTTTTAAATATATTCATATATTCTAACTAATTAATTTGTGGACTTTAACATATATTATGCAAT
This sequence comes from Periplaneta americana, assembly GCA_025594305.2. Lineage (NCBI taxonomy): Eukaryota > Metazoa > Arthropoda > Insecta > Blattodea > Blattidae > Periplaneta > Periplaneta americana. The sequence goes on along the minus strand of JAJSOF020000019.1, from coordinate 142,147,010 downwards.
TTAGGTACAAATATCTTTGTCTGAAGGTGCCCACAATAGGGCGAAAACGTTCATAAGAAAAATAAATGTGGTAACAAAATATTTTTAAGTTAACATTGAAATAAGTCAAGACGGAAAATAAACAAAAAACTATATTATCTCTTTATCATATTCCGACTTATTTGACAATCTTTTCAAAATGTATTCAAAATTTAGAATGGGTTAAGTCCAATGTATGCTTACATTTGTTAGTACAAGTAAAAGGTTGATCAAACCCGTGTGTGTGGCGATACTGTTGATTGTAGCCTGTTTGTTGTGGCAATCGCAATGTGTTGTTCATTGTAAATTTAATTCGTTGAAGTATCCAGTACTTATCATTGGCTTACTTAGCCTACTAACATTAACTTTACTTACTGACTGTATGAGCCATGTATGCATCAGGTACTTCTTTAAACATTTTATATTAAGTAACAACACGAACAGCCAATGCTTGATGTGCTCGAAACGCAGCAAGTTATGAAGAATGGCTCGTCTGATAAAGTAGTGGATTGCAAGTTCTTGCTGCCAAAACTGGAACTTATTTTAACTTACTTGTACAAAAGCACAATTGAAAATGTATACAGACTTGAGTAGTACAGGGGCATCATTTTATTTTTACTAACATGTTTAATATTAACCTGGCTATACCGTTAGAGAACCGGAAACACAGTTTGCTACCCCTTCCACGACTGGAGTTCGATGATACTGGCGTAAAACACAAACAAATCACTTTACTAGGTATAGGAGGGAAGAAAAGTAGTTCATCCATTTACGTAAACTAGGAAATATCACGATTTTGAGTTTGATAATTTTCATCAGGTTTTTGTTTAATCAAAATACTGTACAGTATTAACAATAAGTGTTTTTACTCACGAACTGAGCTGTCCATTCGGACGTATTCATTATGCAGTGTACGAGTATATTATAGCCTAGTGTCTAGAGCACATTAGCGTACAATATAGACAATGAAGTTAAATTTAAAAATAATCATAATATGGATATTTAAACACATTTTTGAAAATGGTGGCCTTTCATTTCCATACAGGCTTCAGTTCTTTTGTGCATATTATCGCACTATAAGTTAGACTATTGTACCTAATTTCAATTTCCAGTTTCCTCCTTCGTACTAGTAACTCATGTTGAAATAATTCTGTACCTACTCTATAAAAGAGTACCTTACGTACTGTAAATTCAATCTTCATTCTGCCCGACCCGCACAGATAAAATTCCTCAGACATGCTATCTACTGTCCGTCCAAGTGGTTATGCCGCAGGATCGTAGAAAGTGGGGAAATCACGTGACAATTAATTACTTAACGAGGCCATTTTATTTAAGTTATTTTAAACAGCTGTATAATATTACGTAAACGTCTAATTCCTAACAGAAATTAATGTTTTCAGAAAAGAGCTAAGACAGCCCAGCTTTTACAGAGGGCGAGCAGAAGCAGGTGGGGGAAATCGGGATGCGACGTAGGCAAACGGACAGTACCAGTGCGAAAATATGATTCAATATTGAAATCTCTTTCGTCACTGGAAAACGCGAACATATTTCTGGAACGTACTATACTCACTAACTCAGTGCTCTTTACTATATGCGGCCTTGATTCTGTGTGGAGGACAGTTGGAACTTCATTAGTAGAAGGAGTGGGAGTGAAGTACATTAAAAAACTCAGGTACAATAAAAATTGAAGTAGAAATAAAATGATGTCCCTGTACATCGTCACCACCAGTTTTTCCTGAATTTTAACTGCATTTTTCATTATAGTCATAGATTCTTGCATAAGAACTTCCTAGTTGCTTCCCATGTTCGAAACTCAAGAGGCCACTTTGGATTCAAAATGCTGCACACTTCACAGAGTCAATTTATTTGTTGTAATAATCGACTGCGACAAACTACTTTCATTATCATGTTTTTTTTTATTTTATTGGGTTATTTTACGACGCTGTATCAACATCTAGGTTATTTAGCGTCTAATGAAATGAAGGTGATAATGCCGGTGAAATGAATCCGGAGTCCAGCACCGAAAGTTACCCAGCATTTACTCTATTGGATTGAGGGAAAACCCCGGAAAAAACCTCAACCAGGTAACTTGCCCCGACCGGGATTCCAACCCGGACCACCTGGTTTCGCGGCCAGAGGCGCTGACCGTTACTCCACAGTTGTGGACCATTATCTTGTTAGCACCAGTTTCGAAGCAAATGTTAAATCTCGCTGGTGCTTTTATTAGTTGGTTATTTAAGGGCGCTGTATCAACTGCTAGGTTATTTACCGTCGATGGGATTCATGATAGCGAGATGAGGCCAGAATTTACCATAGATTACCTGTCATTCTCCCTATCGTTGGGAAAAACCCCGGAAATAACCCAACCAGGTAATCGGCTGAAGCGGGAATCAAACCCACGCCCGAGCGAAACTCCAGATTGACACGCAATCGCCTTAGCAGACTGAGTTACATTGGTGGCGATTATTTATTTTCATACTTTCGTTTATTTATTTTTATCAATTAATTTTTATTTTATCTTATAATGAACAACTGTTATTGATTTGCTCATGGTTGTAAAAATGGTATTCTAATATTTAATTTTCCTAAGGGAAATGATTTCCAATTTATATTATAACACTGTAACATTCATTGCTTGTGAATGTGCTTTTCACCACGTCAAAATTATGTTGCACTAAGAAGTTTGTCTTGAAATGGAAGAAAGACAAATTTAAATTTACTATATATGTTGCCTTACATTATCACCAGTAACTTATTTGAAGTTCATTAATTTTGGTGTACGTTTTCAACAAAGTGTAACAGAACTTTTGAACCACCCTGTGTTTTTAAAAATATGATGATTATTTTATATTTTAATATTTTTTTAAATTCTATAATCAATAACACATAAATTGCTTATATTCCAAATGCTTAACGAAGATTGATGTATAATTTTGATTGGGGTAATTATATTACCCCTTTTGGTGGTAGCAAGTTGTGAAAAAACTTGGTAGCAGGAGGATTAAGGCCTAAACCGAATAGTTTATAATCATAATGATGATGGTTGGTGATTTTGCGTGTTTTGTAGCAGAATTTTTATTTCATAAATTGGCGGCATTGTTGAAGATTGCAATGGCTGACTCCTTTGTGTATTTTCAAAACAAGTTTAGTAGTTTTGAAAATATAAGTTTTTCTAATGTTTATTTTGTCTCTTATATTCTGGACAATTGAAATCTGAAAACCTTTTCCTAAGATAACTAGCAGGTTAAAATATTTACAGCTTGTCCACAGTATTACATGGACTGCTGAACTCTACTTTCAAGTTATTTGGGTACAAAAACTTTGTTGTGCATATAATTTCATTAAGTTTTAATAATCGGTTACAAAGAAAATCATAACTTACTATTTTCACAAAGTAAACTTAGCTCGACATTTTCAAGATAAAAGAAATCATGAGTAAAATTTTCATAGAAATATCTATAGCAGGTCTGGACAAATAGCGCTCAACGAGCGCGCGCTCCTTCAGAGCGGGAGAGCTGTGTTTACCGCTCGCCGAAACGGAGAGGAAGATACGTCAGAATGACATAGACTTGCAATAGGTAGAGGAGAGGGAAACGACCACTCAGTTATCTAGTGGAGTGCAGTGTGTAGGCCTATTCTCAGTAACTGTTTCACGTTGCTTACCTACTGCTACAGTACAGTATGGAGGAATCTAAAAGACGGAACATAACATTTAACATTTAACGATTTACAGCTCGAACTTATTGATCTTCAATGTGACCTAAGGGCTAAAGATCGTTTGAATAATACTACTAGCCTGGTTGAGTTTTACAAGACTAAACATTAGCAATAATATCCACGACTACACAGGCTGGCTGTGAAAATGATTGCTATGTTTGGCTCAACATTTATATTTGTGAGCAACTGTTTTCTATAATCAACTTTAATAAAGGCAGACATCGAACATCTGTAACTGATGTTTCATTACGATCAGTAGGCTACTGTTCCTTTCAGCTGCCAACAGCATAAAAACTCGTGTTGATGTACTGATAAATAAAAATATAACAAAATGATATTGTACATGTAAGTAGCTATAGAATTTCTATTACTTCTGTAAAATAAATATTTCTTTATTAATTAATAATAGTCCAAGATAGTTTTGCAAACACTGAACGGGAATTCATTTCATAAGCACTCGTAATAGTACTTCCTTTTGTGTATATTTTGTACGAGATCACCCCTTCTTCCAGTCCACCCTTATACAGAGCGCAGCTAATATCTGCATTCCGCTCATGAGCTGTGAGCCGGCTCGGAGAGCGCAAACCTTGTGCAGGCCTGATCTATAGGGATGACACTTAAAAATGATAAATTTAGCATTGGTAATATAAGGCCTGTGATCTCACTTTAACGAATATAATTGAAGGGTTCAGAACCATAGTGGGCCAAGCGCCATTTATTAAAACCGTATAGTCGACCTGGTTGGCAAGTTGGTATAGCGCTGGCCTTCTATGCCCAAGGTTGCGGGTTCGATCCCGGGCCAGGTCGATGGCATTTAAGTGTGCTTAAATGCGACAGGCTCATGTCAGTAGATTTACTGGCATGTAAAAGAACTCCTGCGGGACAAAATTCCGGCACATCCGGCGACGCTGATATAACCTCTGCAGTTGCGAGCGTCGTTAAATAAAACATAACATTTAAAACCGTATAAAACAAGGGTTAAAATGAAGTTATCACCATAATTCAATGGAAACATATAGCAAGTAATATGAAGTATACACATTCCAACTAAATAATATGTCAATCTTCATTAAACTATGGTATTCACTTAACTTTAACCCTTGCTTTCTCTGTTTTTAATAAATGGCGCTTGGCCCACTATGGCTCTGTACCCTTCAATTATTTCAGGGCAAGATTCCAGTTTAAAGTGAAATGGAATTTTCACCACGATTGATATTCGGCTAGGTCTATATAACTCCCAAGCGAAAAATTAATCTTACGCACGATTGCACTCCATTATTTGTCTGTGAAAGCAGAGATTATAGATACACACCTAAGCTTTCTGGAATATTAAATTCGGTTATAAATATTAAGAATATAAAGACATTGGACATTTGAGATTAATATTTATAACGCTTTATTGTGAAATGCTTAAGTTGTTATGTCTTTATTTTGAAATTGTTCATACAGTATATGTAACGGTATATTCTGATCTAGGTATTATTTATTTGTATTTTTATGTTATACATTGTATTGCGTGCTCACTTTAATAGTAATTAAAACTAGGATTTATTGTTACAATAAAATGAATGACAGTTCCACGTTGACCTTGTGAGCTTTATATTGCTAGCATTTCCTCTTAAACATTCCACCATGTTGAAATAAAATAATAATTGAACTTATTGGAAAAAACTATCAATTATTACTTTTGAGCGACATAATGCTAGCTTGAATCGCGAGCTATTGGCGGCGGCGATCAGCAGAGTGCGGAAATTCTTAAACAAAACATTTCTTGAATTTAAAGAAACTTACATGTATTTATTTTAAATGCAGGCATACCTCCTTCTTTGAAGAACGCACTTACTTTTTACTTGCTGAGCTATTTCTACAGTTATTGAAATTAGCCTAGTAGGCCTACTGAAATTTGACCAAACACGAAATTTTTTATGCATGCTTGTCAAGACTCTCGTCGAACTAGTTCACAGGTAGGTAGGTAGGTAGGTAGGTGGATGGATGGA